>OY856186.1:29932056-30420149 GCA_963693315.1 Diogma glabrata | reverse complement strand
TACGCCAGTAGTTCTTCCATCACACTGCACAAAAAATATTGTTTCAAAGTCTGTTGTGAAGATCACCGGAATGGATAGTGAAGCCTGTTTCAATTTATCAAATCCTTTTTCAAATTCAATTTTCAACAAAATGGCTTCATTACATCAGGCGTTCCACAACCAAACCAAAAAATGCGCCCTGTACAATCTTGATAGTAATAATTGCTGGTGCAGTTTTTGATTTGGTTTGAAAAACTAGATGCAAAATTTGTGGAATTGGCTTCCGTACAGGGTTTGCAGTCCAAATTTCACATATTGCAAATCAAATCCCACTTTTGCAAATAAATCCACTTTTGCAATACCCATAAAAATTTTAATTTTTTGTACGACACCCTCCTATTTCGAATCAATACCCATGAATATTTTATTTGCAAAATTTTAAATCAATCTTTCAACTTTACGGCGTGCCCCCGGCCACTTAAAGTAGAGAGGTTTTGTTCTGGCCCATACAAAAAAAAATTTTAATTTTTTGTACGACACCCTCCCATTTCGTGTCAATACCCATAAAAATATTTGCAAAATTTGAAATCAATTCGTCAATTATAAGGCGTGCCCCCAGCCACTTAAAGTTACGCCGTAAAGTTGACCGATTGATTTCAAATTTTGCAAATAACATATTTAAGGGTATTGGCATGAAGTGGGAGGGTATCGTACCAAAACTTTAAATTTTTTTCCCTAAGGTCCAGAACAAAACTTGTCAAATTTATGTGGCCAGGGCACGCCTTAGAGTTGAACGATTGATTTCAATTTTACACATAATTTTTTTATGGGTATTGACATGAAATGGGGTGTCGCACATAAAATAAAAAAATTTTTTTTAAGGTCCAGAACAAAATTTCTCAACTTTAAGTTGCCGTGGCACGTCTTAAAATCGACCGATTGATTTCAGATTTTGCAAATAATATTTTTATGGGTATTGACACGAAATGGGAGGTTGCCGTACAAAAAATTAAAATTTTTGTTTTTAAGGGTCACTTTAATCTCGACATATAACAGAATAGTCTGACACACATCGACTCACATTTGTTAACAAGATGACTTACTGTATGTATATCACTTGTCCAGCCAAAGCAGCTTGCAGACCATAACGAATATTTCTGATTAAAATATTTAGCACATCGAGATCGGTTAGTTGAGCTTGTTATTGCAAATTCGTTGTAAGAAGATCATGATAATAATCCATAAAGGATTCTCTCAGTCGCTGTTTTCGACTTTCAACGGCACGACGTATGTCAAAATTGATCAAAGTTTTCATGGCTTTTTTCACCACTGTTTTCATGTAGTTTTTCATAGGATTTTGCTCTAGACTACTTCTGAATGTTTTCAGGATCTGCGGTCATAGCCAATTCTGGTCCTTTGTAGGAGAGCCAAAACTTTGCAGTCCACCTCTGTTAAGTTGTTGTATACTTAAAAGTACCTATCGCACACTAAATACGGTCCACCGTAAAAAGTGTGGCAGCCATCCTTTAGTCCGCTGAGTTTGATTTTTATTTCTCTTGCTACTCACGTCTACCGCACATCCACTCTTAATGCCCAAAAAGTGTGTTTTTAGAACGTAGTTTGAGATTTCTGGTTTTTGTTTGAAATGACGTACCCTCGTGCACGTTCCTTTTGTATTCAGTCGTTGCAGAGAGAAATATTGTCACAAACACGTCTAAAACTTTCTTTATTGCTGGGAGTTAGAACCCTGGCATAATATTCCTAGTTTCCAGATGGTTTTGCTCTGTTGAAGAGGCTGAATTTATTTTCCTCCATCGCGCTGGATAGTGTTTAACTGTCCTTCTAACCTAGCTGTAAACCTTCTTTAAGGTTCTTCTAAAATTTATACCATATTGTGTTCCGAATGGTTCAAATCAGTGGGTTCAAATCTTTCGTAATATTCAGTTCAAACAGAATTATTATATAATCTGACAAGGAGGGTTTATTTGAAACTCCAAGTGCGATTGTAGTCAATACGGCCACCAAGTCCCTGGTAAGAAAATCTAAAAAACAAATGGAACCAATGTGTTTCCTAATCATAAAACACGCTATAGGTAATTTCGCGAAGCCTCTCTCCCTATTTTCTGAATCCAGGGTTCCTGTATTATCATGAGTCCTAGCTGTTTTTTAGTGAAAATGCTGCCACCACAGCTAACGCTGCTATGCTATGATGAATATTCACTTGAATCACGCAGAAGCTACCTGCCCCCTCCATTAGGTATTATTGGAGTGTTGAAATTCGTCATAAATAACTAAATAAAATGAAATAAACATATAAATTCCTATCGCAAGGGAAAAAGATGTTTGAAAAAAATAAATAACTATACGTTCGATTTTTAATCATTAATTCCAACTTTTATTGCCGTATAACATTTCAATAAAACACTAAATTTTAATTCAACAAATTTATAGTTATAGTCACATATTTTGCATATCGCATCATTTTAATTTGATTCCGTCTGAGCTGCATTTTGCAAAAAAAAAAAATTTTTTTCCTGCAAAAAAGGAAACATAAATTTCAATATCTTCTTACGCTTTTTTTTTTAATTTCGTCTTATAGTTAAGTATTTTATAATATGACATTTGAAATTAATGTATTAGTTTATTGTGATGATCGTCTTGATCAGTGTTGGGGTTTTTAATATAAAAATTAATAATAAGGTAACTGAACTCTATATTGTCATCAATCTAAATAAAATACAAAACGAAAAGGTGTAGAATTTTAATGATTTTTTCACATTAATTTATATGAGGAATCCTTATCGGAATCCGTAACAGTAATCATATTCCCTATCAGAAAAATAAAAATAATTTTCCTATCGAACATTATAAATATTTTCATGTAGAATAGATGTTTTTCTACAAAAAATAAAATATTATTATTACAATTTTTGCATTTTCATTCGAACTTTTTTTAGTTGGTATAAAAATAAGTGATTTACTGTAGATTCGTAAAAAGTTCTATATATGGTATAAAGATATATAGAAGCCAAAAAAGTCGAAATGCTTCAATTTTGTGAATTGAAATTTATTTATTTATGATTTTTTTACGAACGAAATATAAATTTTGTGAAATTATAAATTGATTTAGAAGCCCACAGAAAGTCATTCAAATAGAGTTATAGGAATTGAAATTGGCAAAAAATGTTTGAATACTGTGGTTTGCATAACTATGACCCACAAATCAGACTATTGACAATATTTATTAATACATACATAAATGCTTAAAAAATCGGAAACATGAAAAACGCCAATCCAACATTCAACAAAATAAACCCAATAAACTAAAACCAACAACTTCGTCATTCTTCTATATTGAACTAAATCAGATAAATCATAACCTCCTACATAAAACTTCATAACTAAAAACCAAACTTTGTACGATTTTGTGTAATTCAATATAATATGATGTGTTGATATTTTTCAATCAACATTCGATCGTTCCTCATATATCACACATAACATCTTCATCATGAACTCAAATATTTTCTTCTTAAATTTTTCATGAAATCATTTTTATTGCGATATTTTATTTATGGTTTTAATAAATTGTAAAATATTTTACGTAAAAAAATTTTTATTTTTGGTTTATTAATATGAAAAGTTTACGTGGCAGGCAAGTGATTACCGAAGAACGTATTGAAATATTTGATTAGTTTTTGGAATTTTTATGTGAATTTATTGAATGTTTTGTTGGTGCAATTAGTTTTTGTGTTAAAAATTAGTATCTGGACCGATTTGTATGCAAATCATTATCTATTGCTATAATTGAATATTATTTTGAATATTTTGAACCTTTTTTCTTGCAAGTTTCACTGTAATCAATTTTTTTCAGTCTCTTGCAACAAATTTATTTTATGATATAAAATGAAAAAATAATAACTTTAGCAACTTATTAGTAACAAAACCAAACCAAAATAAAAATAACTTCTCGGGATAACTTAACTCTCTTAATTCATGTCATTATTCTTTCAATATCAATAAATACGAAATCTTATTACCTTCCATCTTCTTAATGTCACAGCATGGTAATATTATTAATAAAAGTTAATTTTATTTTTTATCTCAATTTTTATTATAAAATTTATATATCAATACAACATTGCTCAAATGAATCTGAACAAAAAATAACAACAAAATTCGGACAATGACAATTTGTGCTGTTCTTAAGAAGCACTTACAAAACAAATACTTTGAATAAAAATTATATTCTTTTGATTAGATTTCGGAAAAGGTTATAACTTTTATTTTATTGCATTAAATAAAAAACTATAACGATTAAGACAGGTGGAAGCTTGGTGAGAATCCCACAAAATTTAGTAAGATTTTTACAAAGTTACGACTTTGAATTGCAGGACGAACTAAATTGACGGCTCACGCCAGTGTTGCCTGGATCAACTTATGATAGAGCTGATAGAGTTCAACAATCGGTTGCAGTCATAGTTCGTCTTATATTTAATTATTGTATCACGTCGAGGTCACCAGTTATATAGTTGCGATTTCATCTACATTTTTAGATCCATGTTTTATGATCACATGCTTGGATTTTTGCCAAATCTATTTCAGAATTTCTATTCAAAAACTTATACCACCTTATACTAAATTATATGTCACGTAGTATTAATTCCAGCATCAATATATAAGTGTTATTTAATATGGAACGAACTAACCCAGCATCAGCCCCATTTGACCATTTTGTTCACTGCCTTCGCTATGAAACAATACAACGGTCCAACTTTATTTTTCTTTTAATTATTTCCAATCATTATATAGAAGATATTTTTAATTTTACTATATTTAACACAATATATATTAATATTTTTGCCCTCTTATTTCAAAAACGACATTTTTCATTCGCTAACACAAAGACAAATTCACTTATGTAATTAATGCACTTTTATAACTCAATGAACTTGCAAAATATTCAAAACAATAAAATTAAAATCAACAAAATAACAATTTAAATTTTTATTCATTAATTAAGGATTTTCTGAATATAAATCACATTTTATTATTATTTATGTTGGCATACAATCTAAATTTAATACATTTCTTTTGAATTATCAATTACGACTCGAATAAAAATATAAATTACGACTTAAATTATAAATCACAACTCAAGTTATAAATCAGCTATATATACATATTTGATTAGCCTAAACGAGAGAGTAGAAGAGTTTATTATACAAACATTCTCTTGTAGTGTAGCTGTCGATATCATTAATACAATTACATCGAAATAATAACATATAACCACAGGTTTATTCACCAAATGCATATTTCTTTGTTTTCAAATAATTAAAAATAAATAGAGTCAGTCTTTAGTAAAGCATTTATGGACCATCTCATTTGTTGTTAATATTATTATACCAGTTGATCTTTTTCCATCAAAAATACATAGAAACATTAAAACTATCATATATATTTAGAGTTCACCTTCACGTTTCAACACAATGAAACAATATAAAACAAGAAGAGATCATATTTTCCCAATTCTTTTGTTTCGTTTTAAATAAAAAAAACAGAAAAATTAAAAAAACTCAAAATATTTATATGCAGACAATGCAAATATACAACAATACACATTTGGGAAGATATAACATAACCTTGATAATTCGAGGGTGAGTCAAAAACTTATTTGTACTGCCTGGTTATGTTAATAAAAATGTTAATGAAAAATGTAATGTGATACTACAGATGGAACATGGAAAAGTGTTTCGCTCCAGAGTTGGTCTTTGCTGTTAGATATAACTGTCAAACCCTATTTCCTTTGCCAACAACTTACCCAAAACTCAAATCGTTCTTACTTCTGTATTTTGTTTTTGTTGTAGATTTTCCCAAACGCTTCATGTTGGGGCATAACACCACAACAAGCAAGCTTCTGTCATTCATTTCCGTTTCAACCAAGCAACCATTCTCTTCTCGGAACCGAAAAGTTTTTTTTTCAGAAGATTTGCTAAAGATTCATAAAAAGGAGCTATATCTAATTGCTAACTGACAATATTTATAGTTTGAACTAAGGCGATATCTGATCGCCTTTGAACTTCTAATTTTTATTCCTGATTAAACAAAAAATTGGTATGACCACCAATTGTGTGATGTTCAACATGTGGCGTTTGGAAAAATATACAAACAATAATGTGGAAGTAAGAACAATTTGAGTTATGTGTAAAAGTGTTGGCAAAGGAGTTAGGGCTTAACAGTTACGTCTAACAGCAAAGACTAGCTCCGGACTAAAATACCTTTTCCATTCACCATCTGTGAATCTACAACGTTACATGTTTTGCATTAACATAATTTTTCATTAATACAATAACAATACAAATAACTTTTTGATCGCCCTCGATTCATCAAAAACGTATGAGTTTAGTAATTTATTGTTGATTTTATATCAACATCATGTTTACATGGATATTTTTAGTTTTTTATTATTTCTTTTGTTTTAATAAAAACGAAACAAAAGAAATGAGAAAGAATGAACTTTTTGCGTTCTATATGAAAACCTGTAAACTCTATATATTTATGATCGTTTTCAATTTTTTTCGATGTATGAATTTATATTTATCTATAACAAATTAGAAGATGGTATGATTGTAATTGGTAAAGGATGACCCTTATTTCTGTTTATATCTTTCAATTAGGTGAAAACAAAGAAAGTATGCGTTTATGAATCATTCTGTGGTTTTGTGTTGTTATTTCTGTAATTGTATTAATAATATTGACAGCTACAAAATGAGAGGATGATTATGCAATCAACTCTTTTACTCTCTCGTTTAGGTAAATTTTAAATATATATATATATATTGCCGTAATTTTTAAGATTTTTTTGAATCGGGTTTTAAATTTCAATAGAGATAAAAACTAAACTTTTAATGAGTCTTGACATGCATTTTTTGAACTTAAAATAAAATGAAAAGAAAAATTAGTTCGTAGAAGCATAATCCGAGTTTTGAAAAATATTAAGTTAATTTTTCTTGTGATTTTTTTTGTTTTGTAGATCTTTATTTCGCTTAAATTATAATTAATGAAGAAAACATTTTTTATATGTGTGTATATCTTTAACCAAAGATGTACATGGATAATTAACACAAAATATTGTATTTGGCTGTAATAAAAAGATCAAATAGAGAATGAATTTTCTTTTTACATTCAACGTTGCATTTGAATTCTTTGCTTAAACACAAATTTATAAGTTAAATTGTAATTAGCCCTCCATAATCTATTTGTGTCATGCACTACACATAGCAAAGAAAAAAAGGTAAAATTTTAGTCATCAGTCGTAATAAGAAGAAAGTGAACTAAGCAGGGTAATACCAACAACAAAAATTTTTTTTAATCTGATTTGGAGAATTATTAGCTCAGTGCAGAAACCTTAAAAACAAGCAAAATATGGTAAAAATTAGTAACAGCATGACAACTTTTGGAAAATGAAGAAAATATTTCGCAAATGATGAGAAACATAAATTTAAGGTGATCCGAGATACTAGGGTCAAATGGGGTGAGTTTTTAGGGGTAGTAAATAGTTTTTCACGATTTCTTGCGAAACTAGACCTTCTATCGAAAAAAAGTCTTAAGTAAAAGTTGTAGGTAATAAAAAGGTCTATAACTTTTTATAAACCATTTTTTCACATAACCTAAAATTTGCCGTGAAAATAAAAAAAAACGAGAAAAAAAAAGTCTTTTCGTTTTTAATTTTATCTCCCACTAAATAATTTTTTTTTCTACACAATTGGGTGAAATCTTACTTTGTTATATATCTAATACGCAGTAACTTTTTGGAATCAAAATAATTATTTTTAACGTTTGGTTTTGATTTTAAATTAAAACAGTGACCTTATTTTCACACGAAAATTCAATTAGAAGAATCAGCTAGAAGAACATTTAGAAGAATCAGTAATCTTTATTTTTGTTGAACTATTTTTAGATGGTGTAAAAAAAATTACTATGGAAAAAATTTCAACGGTGAATTTTAACAAATAATGAATATTTTTAAACAATCTTTGAAAAAAAACGTGAAAAAAAGATTTTTTGTTACACCATCTAAAAGTAGTCGTTGCAACAAAAATAAAGATAACTGATTTTTTTTAACAAACTGTCACTTTTTTGTTTAAAATCCAAATCAAACGCAAAAATAAATATTTTGATTCCAAAAAATTACAGCGTACTAGGAACATAATAAGGCACAATTTCACCAAATTGTATGAAAAAAAAAATTTTTGTGGGAGATAAAAATTACAAACGAAAAGACCTTTTTTCTCGTTTATTTTATTTTCACGGCAAATTTTAGGTTATGTAAAAAAATGGCTTGTATAAAAGCTATAGACCTTTTTATTACCTACAACTTTTACTTAAGACTTATTTAGATAGAAGGTCAAAATCGTGAAAAACCATTTTCTACCCCTAAAAACTCACCCCATTTTATCATAGTAACTCGGATCCCCTTTAATTTATGTTTCCCATCATTTGCGCAATATTTTCTTCCTTATCCATAAGTTTTCATGCTATTACTAATTTTTTCCTCACAAAAAGCTATTTTCTGGTCTATATAGACGACATACAATGACGTAGGTCGTCTTCAATACAACATCATACTCAACCTACCACCAAACACATAAGTTAAGTTTTGATTATCTTAATTATTATATAATTTTTTAATTGAAAACTTCTTTAGGTGCGTTAGTTTCTATGGGTAAAAAATTTATATATTCACGTTATCATTTTTAAATCAGGAAAATATTTTTAAATATGAAACACATCTATCATTTCTTAACGTTTCAAATTGTGATGTGGATATCGCGCTCGACTTATGTTTCTAGAAGTCGTGAGTTCAATTCCTGGACTTAACATTTTTTTATTGTTTTTTTTTAATTTTTATAAAATACCATTAAAATTATTATTTTTATTCATGCATTCATAAAAATAATAAACATTTCTGTTTACGAATCTTAAAAATATTGATCTATAATGCAGTTTTTTAAAGTTATATATTGCTACTGTCTTTTGCAATTTGCATTCGCGTCATCATGCTAAATAAATATTGAATATGTATAAAATTGAAAGTATGTCTGTTTGTCCTTTATGCATTAATACATTAATCATCATGAAAATTTGGGAAGTTGTTGTGTACACTAGCCCAAAGGCAAATTTTCTATTTTCAAAAACTGCACCTCAAGGCCCTTATAAAAGTCTTAAGAGATTTTTCCTAAATGTTGTTATTATTTAATTTGGTTTTAGTTAAATATCGTTTTAAACGGTAGTTTGCTTTGAACAATGTTTTTTTTATGAACATATTTTTTTTATGAAATTAAAAATAACGTAAGAAATAAAGTACAACCTGAAACAATTACATTTGTATATCAAAATTATATGTATCTAACACATGATGTTACAAATTTTATCATCAACACTAAATATGTTGTTGGTTTGGAATGGTATGTAATACATATTTCTAAAATTAAGTGAAAACTTAATACTTGTAACTTGATACTTGATAACATCGATTATATCGATTTAAAGCTCTAAATTACGAGACGAAAATTGCACAAATTCTATACAAAGAAGCATAGCTTATGTATGATTAAACATGGACGGGAATCATGATAATTAGACTAATTAAAAATGGTTGCACTTAGCCGATAGTGGTTGTACATAGTTTTTTTAAATTGTTGTCTGATTATCATGGTAATCTAGATATATACCTTATTAGAGATTTTTCATGGGCCAGAGGCCGTTTTGATATTTTTTTATTTTCTGTTTAACATCCTGGCAAATAAACGGTATAAACCCAGATATTTACAAAATATCTGGCAAATGCTTTCGCTTATGTTAGTATTACAATGGTTAACGTATTTTACCTCTGGCACCATTTATACTAATACCTCTAACTTCTTTTATTAATATAATTAAAATTTGGTTTAAAAATCAAATAATAATATAACAAATCTCTTATTTCATTATTCTGTGAACGGAAAGAAAATCTAGAGCGATCTACTTCAAATATGTGATAACAGTATTCAAAAGCTCTAATTTAATATCTTAACGTAAGATCTAATTTATTGGTATAACTCTAACAATTTTATATTTTATTTTTTTTTAAATAAAATAACTTAGAAGTTCATTTTAACTATTGTAATGTTAACTACTCATTTCTCTTATCAAAAACCATCACTAAAATAAATCTAGTAGAGTACTAGTCAAGTAAGAGGTAAATTTGAATTAAAATAGCCATAATATATTTCGGTCAATACATGACAGGACGAAGGCAGGAGGTCTGGCTTCCTGAAAGTTATAAAAATTTAAGAGAGTGCTGGCTCGAACCCAGAAGCCGAGGTAGCTGTGTTAAACAAAAAAACTAAAATGGCTAGGGAAAAAGAGAGAAATGACGGTGAGCAATTCAGTTTGAAAAGAGAGGTTAGTCAAATTGTAGAAAACCGGAGAGAATCCTTCATTGAAATCTAGTCCACAGAGGAAGCGTTTACAATTAATTTAATAACATTGATTTACACAAATTTTAAAGCCAATTTTGCACTTTGATGCTTCCCAGTTAGAACGAAGTTTTGGCAGAAGACGATGTCACCGGCAGAAAAAACGGATTTTTTAACCCGTAAATTGTAGTGAGCTACATTTTTCAAAAAAGCGTCAGTGAGCTCCCCTTTAATTTAATCGTCTGAGAAAAAAGAGGGGCGCACCGTGAGGGATCCTGGCCAGACCACAGGATACATAATTGAGGGAACAACCTATAATCGTTACATGCAAGGACCATCGGAAAGCACAAGTAGTTTCGCTAAGATGTGCGTCCCACAGAGTATGGTCTTCCGCCAGATAGTTTAGCGATGACACTTCGGTTCTCTCGCTTGGACTCGTGGGAAATATAGAGCTGTAAAGGTATGGTGGACTGTATGTGGTGCACACATTCAAAAGAAATTATCGAATAGTTAGGATGTATATTGTGAAATAATTGTTTCTAGACATACAAAAGGGAGCGTAGTATGGTGGTATAAGATTTTCAATACTGTTACGTGACTGGGCCCTGCAAAAAGTTCTTAGAAACAAAGCAGGCAAAAGTAAAATTGACGCATTTGATACTGAGTTTCGCAACTCCACCGGTTGTAAAAGATAGAAGATCGTGGTCCTGAGCATAACCCAAACCATCATTTCATGTGTCGCATTGTGTGATAAAGTAAGCAGAAAATAATAAGAACTAATTAAAACTTGCACCCAAGTTAGTTTTTCTTTAGCAAAGAAATCATTACACCTAGCACTATTATACGATCCAACCCATCACCCATCATTAGAGTCGGGTGTTTTCAGAGCTGAATCTCAAGATTTGGAATTTCAATTCTTGAGATTCGAGTTTCCCAAAAACAAACTCATGGCATCATCGTCAGAATAAGACCCTGCTTGATCTTCTTGAATGCTTGTATAAAAAAGCCGAACCAGATATGTTTTGAATTCTTTAATTAATTCTGTGTTAGAACATAGCTTGTTAACTTCAGATTCGTCACAAAAGCTGTTTTACGGATCATGCAAATATTTAAAGCCAGATAATAAAAAGCAAGATTCACGACCTCATAGATTTCTTTTCAAGCTAGATAAGAACTTTTCGCCAAATTCGGTGTGTGCCAATTTGTGGTCAAAAAATTAAGAATGATTTCTGCAGCCAGTAACATCGTATTGGTTGTATAGGATTAATAATTGGTCGCAATACTTTACTTTTGCATCAGTAGTGCTCATAAGCTTTAAATTTAAAAAAGTTTTGTTTTGTGGACGAGAAATTACCATTTAGATATTTACTAAAAATAAAAAGTGCCAGGAGTGGCAATTATAGAGCTAAAATTAGACGGTCTCACATCCGCATGTACTGACACTCTAAATCCAACTAATATTTTGTTCAAACAATGTATGCTTATATTTATTTCAAAAAATTTACCATTTAATTTAGAAAAAAATGTTAAAGTTTCAACTCTCGAGACTCAAGATTCTAGATCCAGAAAAACGAGTTGCCACAAATCTTAACGAATGACATTTCAATTGAAAGTGGGACCAAAACATGAACCGTGCTGAAATTTTTGATCAACTTGCCTACGAATGTCGACATATGCATAAAACATAAAACTCACGCTTGACCCTGGTAAATAAAACAGAATAAACCACAGTTAATCTATTAATAATCATAAATTGGCCCAAGGAGAATCTGTCAATTTTCTATTTATACCGGGAATTAACAATCATAAGGAAAAAACCAAGACATGACCTCTGGTCCAGGAAAATCTCTAAATAAAAAACCTTGGTTTAACAAATCTTGTTATAATATAAAAACAAATTTGTCAATTACAGAAAAAAATTAAAAGAAATGTTAAAAAAAAGTAAAATAAAAATAAACTTAACTTAAACTAAATTAAATTGTTGAACACATTGCAAATCTACCTTGTGTATAAATAAACAAAATAAAACAGACAAAGAAAAACGATCCATCTACTACCAAACAAACGAAAAATAAGGTCCTTCAAAATTTAATCAATTATTAACATAAATCAACCAAAACTCATAATATGAAGTACCCTATCATCAATTCAGCATCAACGCTTCTGCGCATGGTCTATTTACTTTATTTTGGTTCTTGTTAAAAAAAAGCAAAACCATATTCGTTTCACATAGAAAGAAAAGTAAAGAAAAGAAACAATTGATTATAAAAATAAAATACGAATTATGGATACAGTGGAACGCTGTATACGATCAGATAATATTTTGAATTGATCTTAAGTTATTTGATATTACGTAACTAAATATGATTAATGTGTTGACTGTTTGTTTTTATACTTTAAGTGAAAATGTTTATTGAACAGATTTGTGTTGGTTGTTGCAACATGTAAAATGTTTAATAATATATATTCTATGCTGAGTTTATATACATCTCTTGTAAGACATGTATTAGAATACTCATCAATTGTGTAAACGCCTTTGTAAATTCTTTCTGTATTAGTATCAAAAATAGTATTTTTAATTATAAACTTTTTCTCAGATGTTAAATCTTATTTCGCTCAATCCTCAAGTTTGTATATAAAAGCTATAATGGTCTTATTGACTCACCGTCATTGACTCACCGTCTTTATGTTTACATTCTTGCTTTTATGTCTAGATGTCATCAAGCACCTCTAAAATGTTTCGTTGTCGCAACAATGTTTACATTAGCCCTTTCATCAAAAACTCCTTACCAACGTCTTCAGAAATATCTATTAAAAACTAATTTTTACCTTACACGATCTGTCGTTAGATAGTATTATCCTTCTTGAAAGATAGACGCTTCATCAAAGCTCGTCTCTTACCTCCTTCCCTGCTGTCGATTGAAATTTTGTTCGAAATTGATCCAAAAAAAACCTTTTTTTGTTAACGCAATCGACGATATACGTGAAAACGGTGAATAAAGCCAGCTAGAATTTTCACTCACTTCTGTACTGAAATTCCAATGTTGTTAACTCTTGCAGTAGATGAATGAGATAGTCTGACAAATATCGAGTCTCCAGTTATTTCTGTTCGTAAGTCAGGTAAGTTTATGTTATGTTTTGATTCAGCATGATAATGTGCTACTTAAAGCATTAAAGTTCGGCAGAAACCTGTCAGATTTTATAGAAAAGTGATATGGAGGTTTATATCACATTTTATGCAACCACAGTGTCATAGTTGTATGAGAGTATTGGTGTTGGGTGAGCTATGCATAAATATACAAGAAAATCCAGAAGCAAATTTTAAAGCATAAAAAGTGTCAGTAAAAGTATCTTTTTTTTCCATCAGAAAATGTTTGCTTAAATTCCAAGCACTACCCTCTATTAGTGGTTATTTTTTAATGTGACGTTTTGCTCACATGATCCACCATTCATTGTCTTAAAGTGCAAAAAAAAGCAATGAGCCTGCATGCATATGATGAGGCATAATTTGCTCAATGATTTGCTCAGTCTAGTGCATGTAAGGACGAGCAATTGGATTTAGATTTTCTTGCAAATTCTTGTTTTTGAGTATATTTTTGGAAAATTGTTCTTTGATAATTTCGATTGCATCTTGATCACTGACAGTGATACAGGTCTACCATGCGATCATAGTTTCCATTTTTTGTGGAAAATCTCAGTGGTCAACTTCTAAAGATCCAGTCTTCTGCCATACTGCCATCAAGAACCCATCCAAATATTGTCTATTGTGCCCAACCACATCGACTTTAATTTATTTGATTATACATATTCTATCAAGCCTGCTACATGGCTTAAAAAAATTCAGTTCTAAAAATTACAGATCACTTGTTTGCAATCACTTAAAGACATACATTTCTATCGTTGGTAATGTTGGATGGGTTCGAATCTGGTTCTCAACATAAGATCCACAGTTCCTTTAGAAATTATTGAAACTGCAAATTGAAGTCCAGAAAGAACTACTCGAGTATGTTTCCTGTTCAGTTGCAACCCTTGAGCAACAGATTTTGTAATAAAGCAATCCGATCAAGTGTTCAAAAAATTTAATTTCTGATTTCCCAACTAGCCCTTCATGTTTACCATCACTATTAGTAAAAGTATTGATCCTTCTGAAAGAACCACGGCTTGGTTTGAGAATATTTACGAAAAATTCGGCCCGAAGGACCATGTAACTCTAGCTCTAGTTTTTAGTATTCTGATAGATGTAGCTGACAGAAATAATAGAACACATTTGGGCATATGTAGAACAAGCTTCGTCGTGGAAAACTAAAACTTTCTTTTTCACATGACAAAACTATAACAAACCGTATTAACTACATTATGCCGGAATTCAGACCAATAGAACTTTTGGTTGCAGTTCTACTTGAACTAAAAATTCATTAAACAAATTTTTGCAATTTTGTAAAACTAAATTCATTTTGCATTTTAATTTTAATTTTCAATTTATTCTTAATTTAATTTTATTTTCTGACCTCGATTATATGGGGGAGATTGTATACATATAGGTAATATAAGCCCAACAACAATAATAACAACAGGAAAAAAACTTGAACGAAAAAGAAGACGAACAATAAAAGTAAAATATCTTAAAGATTGGAATGCTACTCCTTTTCATGGTTGAGCATTTTTTTTTTATTCTTATTTAATGTGTTTGTGTGATCAAGTTAATGATCAATTTTATTCAGAAAAAATAAAAAAAAAGCTTGTGAGAATCTGCAAATTTTATTTTTGATTTGTTTTGTTTTTCGTTAACGAATTAAAGGGAATGAGTTTGATTCTTTTGAATATAAAGATTATCATCTTTACAGTTGGTGAGTATAAAACATTTATGTGTATATGTTCTTTAAGTTGTAAGTGGAAATTTTCACCTTTAAAATTAATAAAATCATCTATCGTTTATTTTGACAAATTTTCATATCTTTTCCTTCAATTTCACATAACAGTTTAAGTGAAATCCCATTAAAATATCATTTTCAAAACTAACAAAAATTATACATGACATTCAACAATCGTATGTTCACGTTACAGATATATATACATCATATACATTTTCCAAATAACTACAACAACCGACAATTTGACATTGAATTATGACTTATGAAAATTGTTCAACAATAAAGTCAACATCTCGTTTTTATCATTCAACCATCAACCAACAACATTTATTCCTCATAAAAATGTTCCTATTCTGAATGAATAAAATTTATCTATTTTTAAAAGGATAAATACTAGAAACTATTCATAAAGTGAATCGTTCGTGTATGTTATGGTGTTCACTTTTTATTTACGATGCGGATGGTTTATGTTTGTTTACGAAAATGCACCAAAGGTGTCACTTTTTTGTTTTTCATGGAGAAGATGAAAATTGTTTCTTCTGTTTTCTGTTAACAAGAGAAACGATTTATGATTAAGATTTATTTGTGGTGTTAAGTTTTGAGTTGATGGCACTTATTGCTTATATAGAGTTAACATATTGTCAATCAATCACTAAGCAAAACAAGTGTTCGGCATGCCAAAAGAATTTTTTCTTGCACAGTGTCTATATATTTGAAGTTAATAGCGTATGCGGCAAGATGACAATCCTCTTGTTTAAATAGTATCTCAGGCTAGAATTCCTCCACATTTTCTCTTAACGATTTTTATTCTGGAAGACTTTGCGGTAGTTGCGTTCTGCGGTCACGGGTCGATTTTATTGCTTAACATCGATATATTTTTCGTATCCAAGATGAAGTGATTAGCCATTTCTCTCTGGATAGTCTCTCTGTGCTTAGACTCGATTATATTTTTCATTTTCATCTTCTCCATGCTGAATCTCAGAATGGTTTCTCTGCCTTATCTCTTAAACTGCAAATGGAGTGGAACTAGTTTTAGAAGCTAGTCTCAGTAATACAGATATGGGTGTGTTGTGTATAATCTACTATGAATTCTTCTTCTCAACTGTTTCATACGTGATTAATAAGAGTTCTTGTAGAATGTAGTTTATCTAACATAGTCTACATGCGATTTGTTACAGATGCTTGCTTTCTGAAATTTTAGTTTGCATAGCACTTTCAATAATATTCTGTACAATGGATGATCTATAGTAGCATTAAAGATAGTGTGATATTATGCTCTGGTATTATGGATTGTCCACTTTTCACTTAAAAGTTAAATCTCATGTCAAAACTTTTTTCATTGAAAAGGTTTCTAAACATCTCGTTCGAAATTAAAGCAAAGATCTTAATATCTTTTTTGCCTTTTACTTACCTCTCCTAACTATTTCGTCAACTCAAACAGAGCAATTGTTGTTGATGTACCTGTTCTGTACGCATTTTTACTATCTGTAACAGATGCATATCTTAAGAAAGAACGAATACAAATTATGTAAAACAGATCGGTCTATAGGATAAAGTTAGGTGACATCTATCTTTCCTAATTTCGGGATAAAATCACCTTGGTCGTTCTCTTATGTGCTTGGTAAATAAAAATCTTGTAATAAGAGGTTCGGTGGTTCATGATGGCTCCTTTTTGGTCATGCAATGAAAACCTTTATTCACCAAGCTCAAGCTGGCATGAATTCTGAATTCTGGATTCTCACTCACAAGAAAATTTACACCAAATAACACATAAAGCAGAACTGCTATGATTCAACTCCCCATAAATTATAATTACGTTAACACTTCATTTTACCTATATTACGAACAACCAAATAAAACAGTCAGATAAGTGCGAATATTACTCGCTGGTCGAGGGTCTGTCTATAAAATATTCTACGAGAATAGTTCCATGCTTTTGCAAATTACAAAAAAAAATTTGGACTTGAAATAATTCTCCTTTCATATGACTCACCACTAATGAAGATCTGTGCTGCGATTAAAGCAAATTGTGAGTTTAAAACTGCGAAATTATTTCGTCAATAAAAATTATTTCGTCAATAAAATTTTATGCGAAAGGAACCGTTTGTTATTCGATGTTCAAAATTGACAATTTCGAATTTTTAATTGTATGCTAAAACCAATACTTATGCGTATTCATACACAATTTGACGTCACAATTTGTGAGTTTTTCACAATTTGAAAACTTTATAATCGCAGCACAGAACTATTTTTCTTCGAAATTTTTCCTCTCAACCCTCTTTAAAGAACATTTGAAATGATAAGCCAACCGCTATATTTTTCGTTCAATCTTTACAACATTACCTATAACCTTGAATTTTTCAGTTTTCGCTTCTGTACTTAATGTTCGAAGATAAGGGGCGAAACAGACAAAAAATTTAACATTTTCGAAAATTAGTCGAAAATTAGTCGAAAATTTTGTTCTTGAAAATTACAAAAAAATCACATTTTATTATACAATCCACTTGTCAAGGTCAAAATAACTTGTCAAGGTCAACCCCTTTCAAATAACGTTTTAAAAAATACACCAACTGCTACAGTTTTTGTCAATCTTTACAACATTTCCTACGACAGTGAATTTTTTCAATTTATTTCTTTTCCAATAAACGAACTTGGGGAGAGGGGGGGGGGCTTTTTTGGAGAAACCTAGCGTTTAAGGGAATAGTTTAAAAATTAAGCAGTCGTTAATTCATTAAAAGTTTTTATTGAAAGATATCGATTTTTTTAAACCAAAATCGATTCCCTAAAAAAAATTTTTTGTTATACTATTTCCTTATCTATGTTCATAAAAAATAAATATTCATGATTTTATTCAGTAGATATAGACAACTCACCTCACTCGTTGCCGTTCAAAATTGCCAAGATTTCCTTCCTCTATAGTTGATTTCCACACTCCATCATATCTCAAGGTCAGCCCCTAATAAATCGATGTACCTCTTTCTTGATTATAGTTGAATGACTGATTTATCATTGATTTTCGATAGCGTTTGCTTCCTTTTTTGTTTTTAATTTTTTTTTTCTTGTGATTTAATTTAATAATTGCTTTACAACAACAACAAAAATCAAACAAACTCTCGGTTTTTACAATAACAACTTCCAAAAACTATGCTTCAAAAGCAAAACTAAAAACTACGTTAACGACTGAATTTTACTTCATCAAAAATCGTCATCTCAAAACTCGCTCCATTCTAACTCAATTTTAACTAACCGATATTAACTTCCAAACCCAACTAAACAAATCTGACTCTTTGAATTTTTAAATGACACCCCGACCTGCAAAAAAAATAAATTCTTACGATAAAAGCCATCTGTGTGCATTTTTTTGTATTAATTATGGAATACAAAATTAAACACGAGACAATTTTGCTAACAAAACTATTAACATATATGGAGGTTTTAAATAACTAAAGTACTTGGGAATTGAAAACTTAGTATAAAGGTGAGATTAGAAGTTTTCGAAAATGTGTATGAATATATTTTTAAATAATGCGGATAGTATATTTCTATCTACGGAGAAGCTGGCAGGTCAAAGTACATTTGCCATAATGTTTGCCAGCTTTTACAGGACAGGACAAAAGGAGGGTGACTACATTCGTCCTGAGAATCATGTAAAAAAAGAAACAAAATAGAAACCAGGTTCGAACCCAAACCATGAGATAAAGATACTCATGCTTCACCGACTGACTTAGCCGAGCTCAAAAAATTCACAAACCATATGAAAGCAAAAAAAGTCAGACAAGCGCGAATAAAATTCGCTCGTCAGGGGTGCCGTGAATGTAAAAGAACACAATATCAAAAACTATTGACAAAAAGTTGTGTTGTAATGTCCTTATATTTCCAGACCATAGACGCAAAACAAAATAATTAATGTTTAATCGTAAATGTCAATAGTAAATTACAATCAAATCCACATTGATCAAAAATAACTCAAAAAATGTTACATTAGGTTATATCTCATCCATAGATGTTTATGGTAACTCAAAAAAGATTCACCAGCTCGTAAATGGTTTAAATTTGATTATTTTTTCGTCAATCAAGTGTTGAAATTTAGAGGGGGTGGAGAGGCTACATACTAAAAATATTTTTTTTCAATAACACAAAAACTGAGCACCGCTAAGTTCTAAAAAAATTGTAATGTTTCTTAAATTAAGTCCTCCTTCATATGACACCGCATTCGCTTGGGTCAAAAGTGGTTTTTCACTTTCCCCACACCCATCCCCTAAACACACAGAAATATAGTTATTTGAGACTTTGCTATGATTTTCATTCAAAATTTACAAATTATCCTGTCTCTGCGAATTTTTTCAAATTATTCTGTCAATCATCGTCGAAACGTAGGGAGCGAAACGATCTGAAATTTGCCCTTTTTTGATAATAACTCAAAAACTTTACATCACAAAATTCTAAAAATTGCAATGATTTATAAATTAGGTGCTCTTTTAAATGACATCTCACTCGCTTGGGTCCAAAAAGATTTTCTTTTACCTTCTTTACCCCGGTCCCCTAAACACACTGAAATATAATTATTTGAGACCTCGCTATAATTTTCATACAAAATTTACCAAATTTCCCAACTCTGTGAATTTTTTCAAATTTTTCTGTCAATCAATGTCGAAACGTAGGGTGGGGGGGAACGGTCTGAATATTGCACTTTTTTGACCATAACTCAAAAACTGTGTACCGCAAAATTCTAAAAAAAATTGCTATGTTTTTTAAATAAAGTGTTCTTTCAAATGACACCCCACTTGACCCCATTTTAAATAGTGATTTTACCCCTCCTCATATCCACCCCCTTAATAAATCTAAGTATGAGAATATGACACTTTTTTATATTTTTTATTAAAAACGTACTAATTTTTCTATCATTCCAAATACATTTGAAAATTTTCGATCAGTTAGGCTCGGAGCTAATTGAGGTAAGAAAACACGAAAAAAACGTCATTATTCCAAATTATACAAAAAATGGTGAGGTGTAAAATTCCAAAATAAATTTTTAAGGAATACTGAAATGAAGCCCTTTCCTATGATACCCCACTTGAATCTATAAAAAAATCTATTTTCTCAAAGGTCTCACATCGTACCCCTGTAAACCAAACGAAAACCACTTTAGTTTTATTTGTATCCGTCATTTCATGTGAGCAGATTAGTTTTATACGCACCTTAAATTTCAAGTCCATAGCATTTATAGTTTACGAGATAATCGATATAATGTGAAAAACTCGTTTTACTCTCACCAATAGTGTTCCGTATAAAAACGGAACCCTAAAAACAGAGGGAGCAAAAAGAACATACAAAAAAAAACAATAAAAAAATTGAGGAGGAAACCATTTGGATAGGAGTGAGTAGAATAATATAGATGGACAACAAAAAATCGATAGACAACACATTATAAACCTGGGGAGTTTTAGGAGAATACTTTGGATACATCGATTGATGACCAGAGGACAGAAGCTAAGAGCAAGTAGCATTCTCCATTGCTCAAAAAATATCAAAATACAAATCCAAAAACATTTTCAAATGCACACAAAAAAAGATAGAATTTAAAAACTTAAAATAAATTAAAACGTACCAAAATTAAAAATTACATAAAAATTTACAGACTACTAAAAATTAAACAATTTCAAAATAATAGTTATTTAGGAATCAAGGGAATTATAAGGATGAAGTTGAAAAAATTCATAAATAAATTAAATAAAGTTAAATTCATCTAACCGGCACATTTACATATTTCACAAGATTTTGATCTGCAAAATCTGCCTTGTACTCCAAGTAACAAATAAAAATAATCATTGTCTTCAACACGTCATTCTAGCTATATTATGCTGACAGAGTTCCTGTTCAACTTAACATACACCCACAATCTGCTTATAACAGCTAAGCTCGTGCCTCTATAACAGCACTTCATGTATGGAGATCTCACATCTAATGTACATTTTCTTATACATAAAAAAAACGTAATTAATTCTATGGCATCCATTTACATATACTTGCCCTTAAAACTAGGTTTGTGTCCTTCTCATTTAATTCACTGAACTACAAAATCCCATACTTTTACCACAGCGTCATTATGCGTACCAAGCAAGATCAACAATTCTTGAATGCGTTTTATTTTTCCAAAATTTCAGGAAAAACAATTAAATCCTATCCTACAGGATTTGCGATCTATTCTGACACAACATAATTCAATGGACTTGTGGATTCAATGGACTTGCATAATTCAATGGGCTTGCATTCATAATAAAAACTCCCTCCAGTTATGTAAAGTTTTTTAATTTTTAATTTTTTTCTGTTTTGTAGATTTTAAATTGCTGTTATGCCCGCCAAATTACCTGTTGTTAAACATGTATCATTTACGACTAAGGTTCTGTATAGGGTGTGTTGACTGGAATTTAAGGCTTGACAGTTCAAACAACTAAATGGTTGCATTAACAGTAAAGATTAGATTCTCGTTAATTCCTCCTATAATTTCCATCCCTGACCTACCTAACTACACATTTTGCATTGTCGTAATTTTATATTTAACAGATCGCCATTCAATTAACTTTTTGCCTCACCCTCGGCTATAATATACATTTTGAATTAACATTTTTATCAATAATCATCGGCACACCTGACCTTTTTTGTAGCATCAAGGTTATAATGATTTTTGTTGTATATATTTGCACTCTATTTGCAATGTTTAAATAAGAAAATAATGAAACGAAATATTATAAATAGAAATGAAATATTGCAATACATGAACGTTTTTCTGTTCTTTTTGCCTGTATTCGTGATTAATGAAAAGGGCGTTCATAAGGTCTGTGCATGTTTTGCGTGTTGATAAACCAACAGGAAGAGATTTGTGAGTAGACAGGATAACCTGTGACTGCGTAAATAATTTCTTTTTTGTATTGGAATAGCAATATGAATAACGAGCATCTGTTTCATGCAACCAACTCTTCTTTCTTGTTTAGAGTAATGTTGCCTTTCTCAATGTTAGCCTTTCTCTTGTTTAGAGTATTGTTGCCTTTCTCAATGTTAGCCTATTGCATGTTTGATTTAGTAAATTATATTAGTGTTATATTAGAGATCTTCCTCGTGTAGAGTACATGTTTTTATCCGTAAGTACCTATATCATGTATCATTTTTAAAATTTAAAAACAATTGCGACACTACGTTCCGAAATAAACAGACATTTTTGAACTGAATATTAATTTTAAATAATATGCTTACGCGTTTTAAATGGTACTACATTTATTTCGCCTGGTAATTTGAAAATAAGAATTGTCTCCACGTCTAGTCAGCGACTATATATTAGCACGGTCACGTTTTTTTATTTACAGCACAGATGCATACTACTTACGAAATGGAAATCGAAGATTTTTTCGTTTTCTTTTTTTTTGGGGTTTTGGCAGCATATGCAGCTTAATCAAACACAAAAAACAAAATTTTTAATAACTGTTGACGTCGTAAACGTTTCATTGGTGATCTACTCAAAATCTCGTTTGAGCAACTAATTTTTTTCAAAGGAACGCATGTTAAACCAAATATAAACTGAAAATTTTATTTAGCGAGCTCATGCTTTTTAATTGAAAAATTCAATCAAAATCAATTCAATCAGTCTAGTAAATTATAATTCAAGGCAATTTTATATATTTGCAAAATGGTGATTGATGCTTTTAAATAAATAAAAACATGTGTTTTTATGTTTATTGCATGGCTTAGAAAAATTATTATTACAGCCCTCACTCCACTTTTGCTGTTAATTTCATACTCAAGTGAAGTGAGTGTTATTTTAGCATTAATATACAATAGTCTAACTGCAACAACCATAAATATTTCTTTTATCCCAGTATCAGTTTCATTTCACTTTGGTTTTGAACGGTTTCCAGAAACCTTGACAAGCTAGTGTTTAAAGTTGATCTCGCTCAAATATTGAAATGAACGGTAGAGTAGAATTAACTTTATCATATTTCTGTTTAGCTGTGTCTAAGGGTATGAATTTATGCCATGGGTTGACATGTCCATATTTATATAAACACGAATATAATTTTACTTTGATACGAAATAGTGGATAGTATTACTAGTGTGAATGCGTTTTCCAAACAAAAGTTAGTTCTCCGTGCGGTCGTGCGGCAAATAACTAGCATTTGGAAAACGCATTCACACTAGAAATACACACTATTTTTTGTAACAAGTGCGTAAAATTTATAAATATTTATTTAATTGTTCATTTAATCATTTATTTAACAAAGGTATTTAAACAAATTTAAACTTTTTAAATAAATAAAGTGCGCCATCTTCGGTGTAATAGTTTAAATTATTCGAGCTCGAAAATATAAACGAAAATATAAAAATATAATATCGAATTCAAACTAATACATATAGTGGGGACCTGTCAAAATTATGAACTTAAAAACCTAAATGAATTGTTTTTTCTTGCAATTTTTTTTTTTTTTTTTTATTTCAAAGGCTTAGCTCCTGTTTTGGAGCCATATTGCCCATCAATTTATAAGTATCAATTTATAAGTATGAATTTATAAGTATCTATTATTACGTTATCAATTACAATTATATAAATAAAAAATTTTCATTTCTTAAGTACAATAAAATCTATGAAATTTTATAGGTGAAAATATAGCCGTTGGAAAACTTTCCCTTATTCAAAAACAACTTGCTCTTTCACGCACCTTTCATTTGTAGATCCAATTGTTCATACACATTCAAACTTCTATCCCACTCATTCTAATAAACTCATACACCTCATTTGCCATTCTATCTATTTTTAAGATTTCAGTCAAATTTCTTCCACTCTGGAGGACATTGTACTGCGATCTGATTTGGTCGTGCACCGGACACACCAGAATCAGATGCTCAATATCCTCCACCACACCACATCTTTCACACAAATTATTTTCACTCAGATGACGTTTGTACAGACACTCCTTTCAATTGCCATAGTTCATTCTTATCCTTTCAATCGTTCTTATCATTCTAGTACTTCCCTTGAGGTCCTTATAATAAGGTTTTTTCAAAGGAGTACTCTCTAGCTCTCTGTACTTTTTGCCTTTCACTTGACTTTTACTCTCATATTCAATCTCCCATTTGCTCCAAATCATATCCTGAAACATCCTAAGTACATCTCTTGCATCCTTCTTTTCATACACAATGGCTTGCTCATTCAAACTGCCCCTTTTCGCTAACATATCAGCTCTTTCATTCCCAGTGTGCTGGTATCCATTGTATGGATACGTCACACTGCTGTCCTCTCACTAGCTCATATATCATATCCACATATCCATTGCCCTGGCTCCCTCCTCCGTTTTGTAGCAAGATCATTCCACTCTTGGAATCAGAGAATATTACTATTCTCCTCATCCTTTCATTTAATCCCAACTTGATTCCTTCATACATTCCAATCAACTCAGCATTCATTTTACAGATGCCATTCTCCATTTTACCCGAGTATTCATAGTTTGTGGCAGGCACAAACACACCCACCCCACATCCATCTTCATTCACACTAGCATCTGTATAGACAACAAAATATGCCTGATACAACAGCTTAACACTCAACCACAGTCTTTTGACTATGGTTTCATTCATTTCATTCTTGTTATGTTTCCCAAAGTCCAAACACACTACAAGGTTTGCAGGTTCAACCCCTGGACCTTTATTTCCAATTGAACAGAACTCGTTTAGGTTGTCAGTCAAAATGGTTGTCCTATACATGTTTTTAAAAGGGGGTTTGATCTGCAACCTTGTTAACATTTCCTCAATTAGTTGATTTTTGTTCGTTTTCATTCGCACTATCTCTCTTACTGTGATCCACTCTCCTTTATAATCCAGTGGTGAATCACCAACTTCCGAATAAAGACAGTGGATTGGGGTCGAATTTATCGCTCCCAATACCATCCTTACACATGCATTCTCAACTTTCATCAACTTACGAAAACCAACTACAGAACCATCACCATACACTCCTATTCCATACGCAATTTTTGTGGAAACTAACGCCTTTCTTAACATATCAGTCACTCCAGGGTGAGCTCCCCATTTTGGTTTGCTCACCCTTTTGATCACATTCAATCTTTTCTTACACTCATCGGCCAAGAACTCCATGTGTTTCTTAAAGTTCAAGCGCCGATCGATCCAAATACCCAAATACTTAACCACATTCATTTGTTCAATCCTATCGTTCTCAATTCTCACATCTAATACTATTTGTGGTCCCATTCTAAAACTCATGCAGCTACATTTATTCACGTTCACTTTGAGATTTAAGCTCTTCAGTTTTAACACAACCTGGTTCACACCCTGTTGTGCTTTCTGAATCGCTTGATCTGTAGACCTACCCATTCCAATGACAACGATATCATCTGCAAATTGCAGAATGATTAACTCGCTGTCGCTGTTCTGGTGTATTTCCCTTGTATATAGATTAAACAAAGTTGGCGAAATTTTACTACCTTGTGGCAGTCCTAATCCCACCTCCTCCATCAATCTAAACGTTTTCCCATTCAGTATTATTCTCCTTCCACTTATAAACTCATGTATCCAATCAGTCCATTTCTTCGGAAATCCCAAGTCGATAAGGACTTGAATTAATTTCCTAGGAACGACATAATCATATGCTCTCTCAACATCCAAAAATACCGTTACAATCTTTCTTTTATCCTTTCTCACTTCCCATACAAACTTCTCCACACACTCTACTGCCGAGTGTTTCTTTCTAAAACCATATGTCGTATCTGGTAACAAACTATTCTCATTTATAAATTTCTCCATTCGCTCTTTCAGCATTCCATTCACCAATTTCATTAAAACATTCAACATACAAATGCCCCTATAGTTTGTTGCCACTTCAGGATCCTTGTCCTTCTTGGGTATCGGAACCACTCTGCATTCTTTCCATTTATCCGGTATTTTATTTTCCATCCATGTCTCATTGAGTACGGTAAGCAAATTTTGTTTTGCTCCCGTACCCAAATTCTGAATCATTCTGAAGTTCACTTTGTTCGTCCCTGGAGTAGTAGGTTTTGATTTGCCCAATACTTCCATGAACTCACTCCATTCAAACGGTCCACTCACATCTTCTCTTACATTTCCATTGTCATTCAGGAGAATCCCATTCAAAGTATCATCCACATTTTCCATCATTCTCATAAATTCAGAACCTTTCTCACGGTCTTCCAAAACCACATTCCTTCCACCAACTTTCATTCCTCGCACTCTATTGAACTTTTGCCATACATCCCTTGTTGTCGTTCTTTGTGTCATTTCTGATACAAAATTTCGCCAACATTTTCTTTTCGCTTTACGGATGGCTTTCTTTAACTTCGCTGTCATTCTTGACAGCGTAATTCTGTTTTCGGTGCAAATGCACCGGTTAAAGTCTCGTAAGGCCATCCGCTTTTTTTCATACCAGTACTGGATCTCATTATTCCACCAAGCTTTCACTCGAATATCTTTCATATCAACTGTTCTAACGCATATTTCATTCATTTTCTCTATTTCATTTTCAAGTTGTTTCGCATTCGCAACATCATTCATCCTGAGAATCTCATCCATTCGTTCCACCCATTTCTTCTCATTCATCAGTTCCCTTTTGTCCTTATAGAGCCTATTATCTCTCACATTCATTTCGATCATGTAATGATCCCCACCCAAATTCTCTTCGCTAACGTTCCAAGTGATCTCAGGTGCTAGCTCGATCGATACCAAAGAGACGTCGATCGCACTAGCTACCCCACCTACTCTCGCTAACCTCGTTGGTCTACCGTCATTCAAAATAACCAAATCGCTATCTTGAATGAGGCCACTCAACTGGGTTCCTCTCGCACAATTTCTCATGCATCCCCACATTCGTGCATGCGCATTCATATCTCCACCAATTATGAGATCACTTTTTCCTCTCGTCCATTCAAACAACTTTTGTTGATCCTACCAGGCACACTCTCTCTGTTCCGCATTTACTGCTGGGGGTACATACACACTCACCAGTAATAGATTTCTGTCCAAATTTTCCGTTTGTGCAGCAATAGCTTCCATAAATTCAAAGATTGGTAGATCGACATTATGGAGTCGCACACTGGATTTAGCCAGTATAGCTACTCCACCATAGCCGTCACCTCTGGGCTTAGACAGGAATCTATAACAAGGCATTCGAAACGTCTTATCAGCACGCTCCCACGTTTCACTAACAAGCACAACATCCATACTAGTCTCCGCCAGACAAATCCGCAGCATATCACGCTTAGCGTAAACGCTTTGCGAATTTATCTGGCCGACACTCAATCGTTGTTCAGATCTACTCATTCATTTCTCCTTTTATTCGCACATACATCGGGATACAAGTTTTCTTGATAAAAGGGAAAATTGACCATCGTCAATTTCGCTTTACTTTTTGGAGATATAATGTCCATCGACACCATATCTCTTTACTCTACCACCATATAAACCTCTAGGGTTTCCCCTAGAATGGCTCTCTCGGTTTCGTTTAAATATGAAACCGGTTGGGGTTTCGGTAATGTGTTTTGTGTAGTATTTGCTTCTAAATTATTGTTTAAACTTTTGCTTGTTGTTGTTTGATTGTTTTTTTGTATTTGTGTTCTTGCTTGTAGTAGTTGCTTTTGTGGTACAGTTACTGTTTGTGGTAATGTTGCTGGTTTTGTTTGTTGACTGTTCTGTTGTTTTGGTTGTAAAAGTGTTTGCTGTTGAGTTGTTGTTTGTTCATGATTATTTGATGTGTGTTCTAATGGTAAAATATTTTTACAAATTTGTTTTGGTTCTCGCTGCTGACTTTGAGTTTCTTGTAATTGGTTGTGTGCTTGTTGTTTTACTTGTTGCTTTGACTTCTCTTGATGTTGTGTTGATCCTCTCGACTCCCGTAAACATTCTGCATATTGGTTGTTATATCTCTCCATATTGTTCGAATGAGTTCTGAAATATATGTCCTTAGCTCTATGATATGTCACTCTTTCACACTCCCTTCTGCTGCTAGCATGCTCTCCTGAGCAGTTGGCACATTTAATCTTCTCACACTTGTCAGCATGTGTATCTTCCTCAACTTCAGCGCATTTGCCACAGATCGCGGCTCTCGTACATCGAAGTTTTGAATGTCCAAACCTTTGGCAGTTGTAGCACCTTAATGGATTTGGTACGTACATCCTGACCTCAGTTTTTACAAATCCAGCCATGATCTCCTTAGGTCGGTTGATTGTAGAAAACGTCAATATGTGCATTGGTGTGGGTTCTCTTTTTTGATTTACGAACTTAGTGATCTTCTGTACTTTGAACACTTTTTGCTTTTTAAGTCCTTCGAGAATTTCTTCTTCCGATTCAAACTTCAATTCTGAACAAAAAATTACCCCCTTTGATGAATTCAAGTATTCATGTTCACTCACTTGAATTGGTATAGTACCGCCCAACATCTTAGCTTTCAATTTTGCACGCCCACCTTGCTCTTTACTTGTTAATATCAAAAGGTCACCACTTCTTAACCTCTGGATCTCTTTGGTGTAAGTAGTGATCATCTCTATTCCTTTTGATATTAAAAAAACGGACACTTCATTAAAACTTTTCCCTTCGCCTGGATGCTTCATTACGTAGTATTTCTCATCTTCTTCATTTTTGCTAGTAAATACTCCTGTATTCAACACCCGATCTCCATTCCCTCTTTTTATTCTCTTCCGGTCGTCTAATCTTGGAAAATCTTCCATATTTTCCAAAACCGAAAATCGGTTCACCGTATCCACCATTCTGCCACCTATGGGCAGACTTCCCGCCGTTTCACCAAACTTCACTTTTGTTTACTACTTTTTTCTTAAATTAAATTAACTAAGAAAACTATTTCAAAGGTCTATATTTCACAAATAAATTGAACTACACTAGAACTATTAAAGTTTCTAAATTTTCACCTAAGATATTGATAAACTAAACTACACCAAAAATAAATAATTAAATAATATTATAAACAATTAATAACTTTAATCTCAAAAAAATTTGACTTATCGATTGTAAATCGTAAACCAGAATGTGTTCTTGCAATTCAAATGATCCAATGTGTTTAAGTTGTTTTTACTATATGGTAAGTCATTTAAATTATTATTTTGATATTTTAGTGCTATAAAAATATTATATATAGATAGATATATGGATAGATTTAACTACAAATCTCACATGCAGGCGGCGTGCTAGCCCGTGCACAAAATATTTTGTAGTCATATGTGGCGAAAAGTAGTTTTTTCTTGTATTCTATTCTAGTACAAAATTGAATATTTTGTACGCATGTGTTACAAAAACGAAATTTTCACATCGTTCAAAATTTAAATTCTGTTTGGCACTAATAAATTTGATAAATTTAGTGTTCCGTGTTCAATTTTGATATTACGAAAAAACTACTTTAAAAAGAGTTGTATGTGTTTGAAATTAATTAGATAAAACGATGGAGGAGGGTGTCTGTGTAATAATTATTTTTCTGTTGCATAAACTCGAAATATATAATGATCCAAATGTGATATACATTACAATAAGTATTTATAGGATTTATTGAAAAATAAGTGCATACACATTCGTACAGCTAGATTTAAAAACCGATTTTGATTTAAAAAATTCTGGAGCATTCAAATAAAAAAAACTGGTAATATTTTCGCGGCCCCTGTTAAGAATTCCTGCCCTAAAACACACCAAAATTTAGAGATAGTGAAATTTATTTTTAAAGGCAAATTTTTTAAAGTGTTTAGTTTGGGAACCGGGTGGTACGAAAGATTTTATGGAAATTTAAATTTAGGATAAATTTGAGATAAAATTGTAAGGGAACAGCTCACCCGATTTCAACAGCTGGAATGTGTTTTAGAGAGGTAGTTGACTAACCTTGTTGAGCCCCCAATGAAACACGATCAGTTTTGACTCAAAATTTTTATTAAAATTGAATGAAAGTTGACTATACTGACATGAACAGCTTATTAGCCAAAGAAGCTTGATAATCATGATAACAGTTTCCTCGTATCTTACGTTAATCAACGTAAAACTAAAATTAAAATATTTTTTAATCCATAACCGAGCTTTAAAGTTCTTCTTAACAAACCAAACAATAAATGAAGAAAAAGTTAAGATAACAAACCATTGTTCGCTTATTTTTGTAGAAGATTTTTTAAATTTTATGTTTTTGTCTCTGAAATATGTCACTGATGTTACATATTATAATTTTTTTCTTCCTGTGCACTATTTTTGTTTCTTAACCAAGATCTTATTGTTGATCTACAACCAAAAAAAAATGAGTTTATATTTTGCCGGTTACTTACTTATATTATAATCGACTCGAAAAAAAACTATTCCTAACAAGTATAAGATCGTTGTTTTGTTTATATAAATTTTTGGTCTCGTGTTTTATTTCGAAATGTGCGTAATTTATGTCTTTTTGATTTGCTTATGTAGATTAGTAAGAAACAAAAAAAGAAGTATTTAAAGTGAATATAAAAATCGAAGGATCTCGATCGATTTTTGCATGATCGCGAAAAATAATAAGAAGAACCAAAAAAAAATTACAGATTCATGAAAAAATTCATTGGGAGAATTGTTATAATTTTTAAGTTTTGTTTTTTATATATATGTCGTGTAACAAGATTCGTTAGTTTTGATACGATTTAAATGGTTAAGTCTACGAGAAGTTTTGTTTTTGTTCTAAATTTGCCGTCCATTCCCTTTAGATGTTTTCTTAACACAAATATTGTTCATATTGCAAATAATTGGTTATTAATTAAAAGGTTTTTTTTGTTTAGATAGATTTTGTGGACTACAAAGTGTTTTTCCTCCACCAAACCAAAACCATAAAATACAAATATTTCTATTTGTTTTTATTTTTGAAAACAGTTGTTTGAAGTGAATTAAGACGGAAAATTACACGATCACAATATTATCCTGAATTAACATTTTGTTTTGGTTTAATTTTTTTGAACACACAAAACGTAAATAGTAATATAAAAAATTTGTTATAAACACAATCAAATAATAAAAATTAAAACATTTAATAATAATAAAAACAAATATCAAGACAAAAAAAAATCAACCAAACCAACTTTAAAAATATATTTAACAATTCATTACGCTACTTCACAAATAACTAAAATCAATTGGTTCACGACCGAATTTATTAATCTCAGTGATTAATTCATTCACAGTTTTATATATGATGTATGATTATGAATTTAATTAACAAAACTGAGGGTGTTACGTCACGACTCACGGTGTGAAATAAAATTCTAAGCAAGCTAAATTTGAATTTGAACTAGAATGAATAGAGTATTGGACGTATTAAATGATTTACAAAATGTCTGGTTATTTTCATAGATACACTGTATGGATTGAGACGCTGAAAAAAATTCTGCAACGAAAGTAATGTAAAGTGTCATAAAATATTGGGATATAGTGAAACTTCCTGACTGGCATTAGCATTAGAATTTCAGCAAAAATTTGTAAATTTATTCATAATTAATTTATCACTCCATAGTTACCATTTTTTATAGACAACGATGTAAAACTGGGACATATCGGTAAAACTGTATTTGTAACAAATAAATGTAGTTAAATTTTTGAGCTGGATGCTATTACAGTTGCAAATAAATTGTAATGACATTTAGAAGCACTTTGAACTATTAAATAAAAATATGAGGAATAACGAAATAAGTGAAAATCAGTTGTTTGATGAAATCATATTTATAAGAAAATATGTTACAAAAGAATAACTTAAGAATTGGTACAGTAAGTCAATTTCTAAACACATGTGTTGGGTAGCTCATATTAGTCACTTTAAAATATCATACATTTTTCAAGATAATTTTCAACAAGTAGATATGCTGACTAACACTGGTACTTTAAATTCTAGATTTTATTTTTAGGATTCCGTACTTTGAAAAAGTAAAAACGGTACTCTATTGGTGATATTCGGTGTCCGTCCGAATTTGTACAACATAATCGATTTACTCACAAGTACTATCAACTTGAAATTTTCTACAGTTAGTAAATTTTTTTCCCACGCGTACTGATAAGAAAAAATTAGAAGATAGTAAAACAAAAGTTTTTTTTATGGAATCGAGTTTGACTTAGAAAAATCGGCAAAAAAGGAAATATGTCAACAAAAAATTTCAATGAACTTTCGACTGCTTAGCTTTTGAGTTATTGCCAAAAACGAGCGTTTTTTTTCTGTCCCCGCCTTAACTTCAAACATTACAAAAGAAAAAAATTTTAAAAATTCACGGTTGTAGGAATTTCGCATAAAAAAACGTTTTTTGTTTTGGTTGTTATAATTTCAATTGTTCATTGGAGGGGGTTGAGAGTAGAAATTTTGAAAAAAATTTTGCGTATCTGGATAGCTTGTATGCCAAAGGATTCGAATTACGTATAAGAGTTCTCCTCTTGAGTCTTGTATATTAAAATGAATTTTTTTTCTGGTCGGATGTCATTTTCGAGCAATATGCTATTACGCTCCTGTTCATTTTTATTCTGTGACAGTTCTCCTCTATACGAGTACTAGTAAGACTCGTTGTTTCAAAATGTTAGTTTTAGAAAAAGTAAGAACTAGTGCCGTGCACAATCTTCTTTGTAGTTCTACGAACGCTTCGACTTGCTGTTTATTTCTCGCAATTACAAATGGTTATGATTCTTAATTTAGAGCCATAACCGAAATATTGCTGATCGTTACACATTTTCCTCCTAAATGTCAACACATAATCTCTACATACCATCTTTCTTCCCTCTAATGCTTAAAATAATTATTCAATTATACCAGCTGATTGCATTCTTTTGTATTAATTCTTTTTTTCGTGTATGGTAATGTATGATCATTGATGTTTGGCATATCATCTTTTCTGTCCCCGTATTAATGTGATGTTTCATTGTGTTGGTTCTTCTATTTTTTAGGTTTATTACAGAATATTAACTTGGAACCTTCAATTGATTTTGGCTTTCTTCCTGCTGCTCTGTGATATTTGTTTATCTCTGCATATTGCCATATCTCAAATTTTTCTCTGTTAAGGGAACTGTTGAAGATTTTCTGCTTTCATTATATGATTTTGGCAAGGATTACATCTTTGCATTGCTTGGGGATTGAAAATTTTTTTAAAGTTGTTATTTTCCTGACAGATTATTCTGAGACCAGGAAATTCGCAGACAGATTCTTCACATTTGAAGCAGGAATATCACACCCATCAGTCGAGTCATAATCGTTCTAGTTCTGACAGATCTCCAACAGATGATTCCGTATAAAAATCGTCATTGTGCTATTCTGAGAACATCAGTTTAAAACAGAGTGAACTATAAAACCTCATTGTTTAACCGAGGCTTCTTATATAGAGGAGGTATTTCAACACCTTTCTGGGGGTACTGACTTTACCGATGTCCCATAATTTCTGTATATATTTAAAATAGGTCTTTCAAAATCTAACGTTACATCAACACATCACTCTCAGGTGGAAGTAAAATCTTAAACCACGACTTTTCAATCGACTTAGTTCGGGTCTCAGATTGAACTCTTCTAGTTCTTATGTATAGCTGTTGGATTTCTTTTACTATAACAAAGATTGGAGATTGGCATTAATTACTCGTGACTCTTGCTTTCAATTTTAAGAAACCTGTCCGCTAGTGCCATTATGACCTTCTTTCAAGTTGAAAGAAGGAGTATGTCATCATTACACACCAAAAGATAAATCTGACCTACACAGATACTTAGGCATGGTTTGGTACCTTTAAGAAATTTATTGAAAAAAGATAACGAATTCGTATGGTTAAATTCACATACTGAAGAAAAAAATAAGTTGAATCCCAAGTAGGTTTTGCCAGACATTGACATACGGCCAAGCACTGGTCCATTAATGGTTCACAGTACTTGGCTATTGTTACTGGGTCAATACTAGAACCAATCATCGGCCGATCTATGGTTTACAGAAAATAGCCAGTATATTGTTACCTATGAATGGCCAAGCACTGGCCCATGAATGGTAAATATTACTTGGCTATTGTTATTGGGCCAGTACTGTAGCCATGAATTTGCCGATCTATGTCATTTTTTTTATTTCACTAGAGTATTATCCCTTTTAGAAATACATAGTTTGAAAAATTTCACATATAGTTTAGTTATCGCCTTGTCGGTTGAAAGACTGCCGTAATAAAGAAAAGGTTGGTATATGTTTTAATTTATTTTCATTTCTATTTTATTTTAATTATTTTGTAAATAATTTATTTAAATTTATGAATAAAAAATATTATTTTATATTTTTTTTAATGGCGGAGTACTGGCGGAGTCAGGGCGGTGTTTGCCATTACTCAGCCATTATTGCAACTGAACCAGTTGTATGGGGAGTTTTGAAGTTTTTCCGTCATTTTTATTTTTTTTAAAATTAATTTGTATTTAATTTATTTAAATTTACATATGATAATAATGTATATTTTTTAAAGGCCCAGAATGGCAACCATTTATTGTCCGAAGTTATCATCCAGTAAAATTATGTTAATGGCCAAGTCGTGGTTGCCAGTACTCGCCCATTGCTGCATTACTGGCTGCCAGTAATGGACAATTACTAGACCAGTTGTACAACCTTGTATGGGATGATCTCATAACAAGCACACCAATCTTAAAACATTTCGATAGTGCACAAGAAATAGTAATCCAAACAGATGCGTCGAAATTTCGAATTGGTTGTTGTCTTTTACAAAACAATAAACCTGTGTGCTTTGCTTCAAAAAGTTTATCAACTGCAGAGATAGAATATGCGACAATCGAAAAAAAATTTCTTTCAATACTGTTTTCCTGTAAAAAAATTCATAATTACATTTATCGGCCAAATTGTAAAATAAGGTCCCGGATTATTTAAAATTTTATTTCAATAAAAGAAACGATGATTTGGTGTTTTTAAACCATAGAATAGAATTATTGTACCCAAATCACTTAGATCTCAAATGTTAGATTTATTACATGAATCACAATTTCGGGATTAGTAAAACAAAATCTAGGGCGCGTCAACTTCTATATTGGCCCAATATGGATCGTGATATTGAAAATATTATTTTGAGATGCAGAATTTGCGAAAAATTTCGCTCAAATAATATTAAAGAAAAATTGTTGCAACACGAAGTCCCTGAAAGGTAATTCATTCATTTAATTCTTTAATAGTGTAGGTTGTGATATTGTTGAGTATGCAGGAAATAATTATTTAGCATTAATGGATTATTATTCAAAATGGATAGAACTTTCAAAACTTAAAACAAAACAGTCTATAGATATTATTCGTTCATTAAAAAAAATATTTGCGATACACGGTATACCCAAGAAATTAGTGTCAGATAACATGCCCTTTTCATCATATGAAATGAGAAAATTTATTCAAGAGTGGAATTTTGAAATACCAACTTCTAGTCCAAACTATACTAGATCCAGTGGATTAGCCGAAAAAACTGTTGACATTTGTAAAAATATTTTAAAAAAGAGTGCAGAAAGTGGAACAGATATTGAATTATAATTATTAGAACAACGTAACACTCCAATTACGGGACTAGAATATTCTCCTGCAGAAATGTTAATGAGTCGAAAATTATATACAAAACTTCCTATTGCGAATAAACTTTTGTTTCCAAAAGTTTGTTAAGATGTTAGAGAACAATTATTAGAAAGAAATGTTAAAATAAAGAACTTTCATGATAGAACCGCAAGGAATAGAACGGTTGAGCTTCAGAAAGGAGATAATGTTATGTATAAAGATGGAAGTAATGGGTACTGGAGAAGAGGGGAGGTTGTAAATAAATTTGAAGCTCTACGATCCTATAACATTTTAAATGAGAATAATCGTATACTTCGACGAAATATCTTTCACTTGAGAAACTCATTTCACAAGCCAGATAATAATGAACTTAATGTTGATTTCGAATCTATTTATAAACAAGTAAACGACAAACAAATTGGACACACTCCTATTAATGAAACGTTACCACTAGTTCAGATCGAAAATAATTGCACAAGTAATAATATCGAAAATATGCCGGCACGATTTTTAACACAAACTGAAAGCAGCTATACGTGGTATCGTCGGCAGTCTAAAAGAATATGTAAAAACCCAACATAATAGATCTCTTCAAATCTTCCATTGCATTATCTACCGTGCTGGTCTTATATTCAAAAGTAATTAAAATTGACAATGTATTTAAAAAAGTAGCTAAAACCGTTAAAGTGATTCTAACACGGTGGATGAAACCGTTGAGCTTGAATTGCTAAAAGATGTGGATTTGAATTCCGAAGATTTGCCATGTTGTACTGAAGTGCGTTGCCCTTCAAATCACAAGTTTCAGAATTTTTACAGCCGTTGGGTGAAATCGTAATTTTTTAACTAAATTAAAGATTATAGTCCCTGGGCCCTCGCCGATTTAATTTAATGATTACCACATATTTTATACTTCGTAAGGCGGCTGTCTTTGATGAGTCTAAAAACTTTTGTTTCTGCCATTTTCCTCAACCCAGACATGCCAAAATGTCAATTGTCGGACTCGACAATATCAGACACATTTTTGTCGGACAATGTTTCCCTCGTGTTCTAGAACAAATTTCTACCCCATAGATAAAAAAAAATTGTGGTAACAAATTTACAAGATCTGGGCAATTGGCATTTTTCGGAGCTTGCCGAACGAAAAAGCGGCTGGATCGAGAAAAATTGCAGAACAAAAGTATTTCAGAACTCGTATTTCACTCTTGGTTGGACAATCTGATCAGGGCCTGATACAAAATACCTTACTATGGTTTGTCCTATTTGGTTTTATATGGCGAACTTGATCAGGCCCTGATCTGACTATCCCAACAGAGTCTGATTAGTAAAAGGCGTTAAACTCATGAGCAGGGCCCTATCAAACTAAAACAAACCTTTTTATGGTCATATTTGAACCCTAATAAATTTCTGCTCGAGGAGTTTATAGCACTACGACACGACATTAAACCAAAAATAAAAGGAAATTGGTATTCCGGTGTTTTACGATTATATATCTGAAGACCGTCCAAGAAGTCGACATTTTGTTATACGCATACTTTTGTTATGAAGTGAAATTCAAACCTCTTAATTGAGAGTCGACCCACTTTCCCATACGCATTAAATTTACATTAACAGAAACTTTCATAATTACTTTCGTTTCTCCTTTAAACATAGTTTCTTATACTGAAACCGTGGTCGTCATCTACAATAGTTTCCGTTTAAAAATTATCATAATACAGTTGTGTGCTATTTCCCAATATAATTTTTATATTCAATTTGTAATCGTTAATCGCGATAAAATAATCATAAAATAGTTGTGCAATATCATTAATTCGTAATCGCGTTATTTCCATGTATGATTTCCTACAGTCATTTCGTAATCAATTATTTTTTTTATATAATTCTTTCCCCATTTTTTCTAATGCAAATTAGTGATACAAATTCCTTAGTGGGTTTTCAGTCACTAAAATATGCTACCAGTTAATGCTACCATTTTTTGATACTATAAATAGAACGCGATAGATAGCTTCGGTCTCTTGTGTTTTTTGGTAAAATCTCCCGTGTATATCAGAATGAAGAAAATGACAGCTGTTGTTGTTTTTCGTGATTGGTGACGTCTATACGAGGAATGTTTTGTTTAAAAATTTATTGAATATTAAGCAAAAAACCACCAAAGAAAACTAATCCTAGATTAAATTATCCTATAATGGTAAATATTAATTGTAGTTTTTATTTTGTATAAATAATAGTAAAAGCTGTGATAATAGCTGTTTGTTTTTGAGCTATGATAGATGATAATTGTAATCTTAAGCAAAAATTATTTGAACTCTGTGTTGTTATAAATTACAAATATATGTGAAAAATAAACAAAAAAATTTTAACAAAAACTGTTACCTCATAAATATCTGAAATAAATCAAATAAATTGCTTGTGGAGATAAGAATACAAATAACTGTGATAATACAATATTAATTATATCTACACCCGAATCATTGTGATTTCCCAGTGTTAACACTTGCAATAGGGTGGAGTAACCCAGTGAATAAATGGGGAAGGTAAAATATAATTTACTTCAGATACCTTACCGCATGCTACATTCCGTGTGCTAGCTGGATACATATCCGGGGTAGCCATTTTTTGTTTTTTTTGTGTGTGGATATACGTTGATATCAGCATACCTGCTGCGTGTTTCGATACATTTTTGGTGTTAAAGAAAAATAAGAAAATCACTGATACCAGCAACAAGTTGGACTGTAACATTTTCTTTACCACGTCGTCGTGATCCTGGTTGAGGAGCTTACCAACCTATGAGCTGGAAGAGGATGAGCGACTAAACTGAACTACGGGAGTGGGATCTGGACAAGCTATGGGGTGAGTTATTTGTAATATATGTATGTGAGGGTGTATATGTATGTATGAATGGGTGCGTGAGTGCGTGTACATGTGCGTGCATGCACGGGATGTGTATTTTGGATGATTGAACCTAAAATTTAAGCCTTCATTAGATCTGTAGGTTTTAAATTGGCATTGTAGGAGTAGAAATATAATATTTATATGTTTTCTGTATTTAAATTTTCATTACTGCATTATTTTGTGTGATTTAGTCATATATTAGCAATAATCTATTGCTGGAACCTATGAAGGACAACAAAAAAAATAATAACTAATGCTGAGATTTAATATGAGTTTTGAGTTGATTACAGGTTTAAGTTATTTCCGTTACCAGGTTCCTGATAGTACAAATAATGCTAATGGCAGTTTAACGGGAAATAATGCAGCTTCTACAAAAAAAAATGTCAATAATTTATTTGCAAAATCAAACAATCAAAAATTATGAAATAAACCCGAAACGACGGACTTAGAAAAATTAATTTTTATTCGATGCGAATTATAAAGCGACTAATAGTGCAAATGAAATCAAGGATAAATTAAAAGGAATCAAGGATAAATTAAAGAAGTCGGGTGTTGAACGTAAATGGGTCGATCGTCGGTACAACGAAAGGAATTCAATGCTGACGGATATACGATAAGTGAAACATATAAGAGCAATCTATAATATTGTTGTTACATTTACAATATTTCTGGTTTCATATACGATTTGTTATATTTTATCCGAGCATGATTTCCTTTTTTATAAGCTGACAAATGAATTTGAAAATAAACTCGACATAGCTTTAATGATATGGTTTCCATCGTTGGCATGAACATTGCTGGACCAACACTTTGTTATTTTTTGGTTTGGGCTGTGCTGTGGACTGTGCGAAGCTAATTCTGCAAGTAAAATTTTAACTTATATTTTCACCTTTATTTACATAAACTACTTCATATTTGTAGGTTACGAGTCAACAAGTCAAATTAGTTGTTTATAATCTCCCATTGGTAACATATATGGCATTGTTGAAAAAAATAATAGGACTGTTGATGAAAAGTTATGCGTTTATATGAATAATCGGCGATTGTGTGTGTGTCTCTGTATATGTGTGTGTATGTGAGTGTATGAGGTGTGAGAGCGTGTGAATATGTGCTGTGAATGGTGGGGGTTGGACGTGGTGATCGTGGTTCTTTCACCTAACGGGGTTGCCAGAGTCAACTCATTTCACTTGTGTATTTTTTCCTATACGTTTATTTGGTCTCGAGATACGCGTACAACACTGTTATTTGTAATGGAGCAGCAGGATACCTTTCTCGACCTCATAGGCTGAAGCTAGCTTGAGGCTAAAAAAATCTCATCCAGGTGCGCGACCTGCTATGCCACTTCGTTGCTATGCCACGAAGAAGCTCTTCACTACACTTTCCATGTTTGGTTTCACGTATATATGTGAACACATTTTTTTACAAATGAAGATGAATAAAACTGCAAAGCAGGCCAGATTGACTGAAAAAAAAATTTAGAACCGATATTAAAAATTGCATTAAGCCAAAAACTAATACTAAAATATGGAGGGGCTGAAATCTCACAGCTCTGAGATATCAAGACTTCGGTCTGGGTTAAGGATTTTGATATAGTTTTCGGCAAAAAACTTTTATGAGGACACGGTTTTTAGTTTTGGGCAGTGATGTATGTCAAACATAACTCTTTGTTAAAGTACAAGAGTACAAGTATGTTTTTATATCTGTTTAGAAATTTATTACAAAACTAACACGAAACATCAATAGGTTGCCGGAAATCTATAACAGATCATAAATTAATATATTTTAGTGAAAAGATGATACACTCAGCAAACTGCTCAATAATCTCTCCATTTAGCGTTTCGAGAAAATATTACAAAATCACATATTCATATTTCTTTCAAAATTCCAAAAATATTGTAAGAATTAAATAAAATCAAACTTTTTTCAAAATTCCAAAAATATTCCAAAAATTAGAATGAAATCAAATATTTAAACTTTTTCTAAATTCCAATAATTTCCAAAAATTCTTCAAAATTCAAACTTTTCCCAAAATTCTAAAAATATTGCAAAAATTATTACAATATCAAAAATACAAAGTTTTTTCAAAATTCCAAAAATATTTCAAAAACTATAACAAATTCAAAAATTTCCATGTCCAATTTCATTTGCAATTACATATTAGGGTTTCTCAAACAGGATCCCGGGATCCCGTTTTCTCCCGTTTTCTCGTTTTTGTACTTTTTCAAAGATATTAAATGTTTTCTCACTCGAAAATCGAGTAGTTTTTAATTCTTTTCCCCTGTAGTAATTAATTTCGTTCAAAATTATGAAAATGTTTTTTTTGGCACATATGGTATCATGTTGTTTTTGTATGGTTTTTCGACACATATAAACACAACAAATTAAAACCAACCAAACTTAAAATAGGTAGATTTTTCTGAGAAATCTACCTAAAACTTGCGCTTCATTTCTCTTAATTTATGTTTAATGGTTCTCTTGGACGGATGGTTCAATGATTGATTCAATGGACGTTTCGTCACGAAAATTCGGACAAAATTGAGTGATGGCGCCATTGACAACCTAGTTTTTTGAAAAATTGTTTAAAAATTAGTATTATGAATTTATTTTTGTTTTGTTTTTATGTATTCTTTTTTATTTAATTTTTGAAGTTTTTTTAATTAAAAATAATGGAAAATTAAAAATCAATAGCGCATTTTTTGTGCTGTTTTAATTTTACACATTTTTCTACCAACCAATTAGAAAAATCTAGCTTTTTAGCGTTTCCCGGGATTTCCCGGGATCCCGGGAATTTAATATTTTTTGTCCCGGCTTCCCGGGATTTGAATTTCTACGGGAAATGAGAAACCCTATTACCATTGGCGTAACTAGGAAATTGTTCTAGGGTGGGCCTGGCCCCAATAATATTGCTGAGTAAAATAATTAATAAATTTTCCGTTTTTATTTCTTTCTTTTAATACATAACTTGTGTGTCAATTTGAGGTTAATTTTCAAATTTACGGTCATTTATATTTTTTTGCTAGATTATTTATGTAAGGTTAGGTTGCAGTGACTGTCACCAAAACACAACATCAGGACGACATACTTAGACCAAAATACGTCGGTTGTGATACCAAAGGAGCTCGTTCCCCAACTCGAACCATTTGGAGCTTCTAATGAAGTTAAGTATTTGCGTGATTTTTAAATTATCCAGGTCGGTGAGAGTTTTAAATGTGTGCGTTCCAAAATGAGTTTGAGGTATAATGGGCGAATGATGGACATGTGCAAAGTAGATGAAACGCTGGTTCCACCTAATTCTCCTCCTTACAGATCCTGCAAATCAACACTTGGGTGCTTTCCAAGGATCCAGTAACCAGTGATGACTTTAACAATGAACTAGTTTTCTGCCTACTCAATGTTATAAGTTTTTTGGAACGCTGTAGGTCTAGTCTAGGAAAAATTTACCTGCTTATCTTGCATCTAATTGTGTTTGACCACCGACCTATAGATTACACATTTAACCTTGTCGTAAGTTAGTTGTTTGAGAGGAGCAAACGACTCGCTTAGAGCTTCCATTTCTTGTAGAAGATCGAGTTCAGTCCTTTGCCTAGAAAATCCGTCCGCTATATAGTTGCATTTAAGGCCACTGTGACCCGGCACCTATATAATATGAACGGTGAAATTGCCGCTAGTTTAGTGTCACTTTTGACGTTGTTGCTACTACATCTACCGATTCGAATGCAGTTGTTTATGCTATGTTGTTTGCAGTTATTTATGTTTATATTTAGATATATATTTGTGTAAATAATAAATCTTTAAATTATAAACCTAAAAGAAAAAAATGTTCTTTTTAAAATCGACATGTTTGACAAATTAAAATTGAAAAAAATCATACAAAATTATAAATTGGTATATCAGTATGATATTTTTATAAATCCTCACTTAGTAACTTTCAAACAAACAAAAATTATACAAAATCAACATTCCTAGTTTCTAAATTAAACTTTACATTCCAAGTCTCTAAAACTATTGAAAAAATAAAAAATAGTTGAAAAACAACAATTCATTGTTTACAGTAATCATGCACTACCCCAACCCTTTAATGCAGTACTGTGCACAACGATCTTCATTTTCAGCCATACAAAATTCAGATAATTCCAAAAATAAATCTATCAGACTTCGAATTCCGTGGTCAATTCGCTAATGGTCATACAAACAAACAGGGATTTTACTTCTACTTAGGCGCCAAGATTTTTTTATTTGATATAGAATCACTCACTGAAGCGAATAAAACCAAAACGAGTTGTATATCAGCCCCGGGGTCCCAAATACAGGCCTTTGAAAAAAGCAAAATCCATTCAAAATTACAGTTTTGAAAAGAATTTGTTCTGTTTTAATTTGTAATGAAGAGCTTTCTCATTGGCGAACCAATGACAGGATGCGTAAACCATAGCAGGATGCGTACCTTGAGTAATTTAATGCCGTCACGACTTATGCTCAGCCATCGTGGATTTGATGGAGTAATACCTGCTGCTTCAACACAAATGCAGAAATGTACGCAATTTACGAAAAGTTACAGAAATGGGAAAAAAATACAAGTGGAAAATGGAGACTCTGGCGACCCCGTTTGCGAAAGACCTACGATCAGCGCGTCCAACCCACACAATCATTCTCAGACGCCCCCACACTCACGCTTCACACATCCCAACATTCACCCATATACTCAGACTGCGAAGCAAGACAACCAAGCTCTATGACCCGCAGCAAGTATCGCAAGTGATAGTAATCAAAATTAAGTTGTATTGCTGTCACATGAGCAACATGATACAGCCCACAAACCACTGCCATTGCTGGTAAACCGTAGATCAAATCTTAGAGCACTGGAGAACGTCACACGCCATATTGAAAGTCTTTATTGATTATTTCCCTTTTTCTTTATTAATAACATTTTCAAAAATTTATAAAACCATAAGTAATTCCCAAAACAAAATATTTACAACTCAACAAAATTATAAGTTTTATTTGTAAGTTGAACAAACATGTCCAAACCAGTTTATTTCAATACCTGTAGCTTACAGTTGGTTAATGTATCATAGAATTAATAAACCCAAAACATGACCAGAATTTTTTTATTTTTTTTTTTTATTTTTTGTATTACAGGTTATTTGAGAATGATTTTTTTGTAAATATAGCTTCATCAATTTAGGTAATATAATAAAAGAAAAGGTATTTGTTATGTTAAGTTTTACCTCGGAGCAAAAATATTTAGATTAGAATCATTTCCAATTCAGACTAAATGTCTCTCGCTACACGCACCGCCAGTTCGCACACACACGCAACGACTAGCACGCCCCCATTCAATCACTGATACGCCCTTTCACACACATTCACACTTCTACGTTAAACAAAGAAAATAAATAAAATAAATCAAATTCGCTCACCCCATGATTAAATCCTTCCTGCTACAACGTCTTACGCCTTAGCTCTCCATCAGCAGTCCATAATCCAACAGGTAACGTATCAGGAAAATTGTATAACAAGGTTGAGTTGACATATGTGATAAATGGTGATTTGATAACAGCAAAAATTTAATATCAAAGTTGAGGTGAAATATGTTATAAATTGTTGATTTGATACCAGCAATAACACAAAAAATGATGCGTTTAAATATGTATAATATACGGCAGCAATAGTAAAATCTTGACACCCATGTTTGTTGAAATAGGTATAATACACAGCAGTAATAGTAAAACTTTGGTATCAATGTTGAGTTGAAATATGTAACATAGATGATTTGATATAAATGTTGATTGGCAATAACATATGGTAGTAACAGCAATACTTTGATACAAACGATGCGTTTCAATATATAAAATATACGACAGCAATAGCAGAATTTTGATATAAATGTTGCTAATATGTAGCCATAGCTAAGATATATATGTGGCGTTTCAACAAATACAATATACTGCAGCAACAGAAAAACTTTGATGTAAATGTTGATTGGTAATAGGTAGCAACAGCAAAAATGTTTTGTAAATGTTGAGTGGTAATATGTAAAATAGATGAGAGCAACAGAACAAATTTGATATAAATGTTGATGTGAAACAGCAAAAATTCAATACCAATGTTGCGTCGCAATACGTATAATACGCAGTAAAGGCTTCGGTAATATGTATCAATGTTAGCAAAAAAAAAAATTATACATATATCCATTGATTCCAGTAAATGCTTAGGTAAGCTGCTTAACGGTTAGCGGCCTCATTCATAAGCATTGTTTCCGATGAGGTGGCCAAAGGGTAGTAGCGATGCACCTCGGTAGTTCGGTACGACAAGCGGTTCACTCAACTAAGGGCCAATTCACGGCTCGTGTTTACTGTTACTGTTTTAATTATTTTATTCCACGCGAAAGTTAGATTTAATGGTAACAACATTTAAATTTCTGAACACCTAGGCTTTCTATGCAACATTCTTTTTGGATTCACAGGAGGTGCAAATTACAAGTATCAAGCTTTGCTTTTCCAAAATTTATTCAAACAAACAAAAAAAAATCAAAAATTCTTAGACATACTGTTTACTATCGAACATATCTGACATTAAATTATATTCACAAATTCGACCTTAACAGTCAATCAGAAAGAAAAATTTCATAAATTATTTAGCTTAGGACAACTACAAACACATACCATATTTTAATTTCTTTAATAATTAGGTTCTATTTTATTTATGCGTTATTATTTTTATTACATTACACTCACTCATTCGAAATTTAACAGTCATTCAACAAAAAAGTTAATAAATTACTTAGATTAGGACAACTACAGACACGTATCATATTTTCTTTTTTTTTATTTCTTTAATATTTATATTCTATTTTTCTTATTCTTTATTATTTTCTGTTGCTAAAAATATCTAGTAAATATCACAGTTCAATCAACAATAAATTTTTCGAGTTGGTGGCAATAGTAAAACACCGTACATCAAAACCAAAAATATCACAGATCAATCTTAAATCAACAAAAAAAAATATCACAGTTCAAGCTATCACAGTTCTATCCTATATCCGAAATGACACGGTTCCAAACAACATGACATGATTGAATTCTGCACAACGGTACGTTACCGTTAATCAAAACTATCACCGTTAATTGTTGGTAGTACAATCACAACTTGATGATCTCTATAATACGTATGATATTTCAAATAATTCACGCGCGATTCAAGGACACATACGGTTCTGGTTGTTTTTATATAAAAAATATATTTCCTATAAGAATACTAAGTACCACACTCTCTTTGGTTTATAACTGTTCCAGGTGGTCACAGTGAATCACAAAAAAAATATTACCTTCATGAACTAATCGTTCCGTTTGTTCCGTTGGTGTCCCATTGTCCTACGGTACGGGAATGTATCACCTTCTGACCCGTGAAAATTGTTGACTTAGGTTTATCGAACAAATTGAAATTTAATTAAACTATTGCAAGCGCGATTCCAGATTTTAGATTGATATCACAAATTAAACGTCACAAAAACTAATGAAAACAAAATTTTAATCACCGCAACACAATAAAACATAATTCAATTAATTCGACTCATGGAAAAATGACAGAATGCCAGTCACCATCGGTTAATAGAAAAATATGATGTAAAAGACATCAGAGCCGTCAAACAAACGAATGATAACAAAATGTAATAGACTAAGAGATTGAAAAATTGTATAGTTATTCCTTATATAGCAATTCTTTTAATATCGAAAAATTCGAAAAAAAAGGTTTCTAATGCAAGGAAATTAATTTACATTATGCAAACAAATGTTAGGACCTTTTTTCGTTAAAACAAAACGGTTTGTTACTTTGTAATACTCAACATTGCAAAAATAATTTGACGAAACAAATTATTTCCAACACACTAGTAAGAAATATCAATGAATTAGAATGGATTAAACGTAAGTCTAATTGACTTAATGACGCTAACGTATTACAAAATAACAACTTACAACAGTACTACATTGAAACTCAGATCCATAACAAAAAGATAATTTGATAAAAATACCCATGTAGGAAATCGAATGCATAACGAATTGTAGGATAATAATTTTTTCTATTGCGACAATTGGACAAATATGCACAGCTGTTTTGAGGTTTGAAAACTTCGTTGACCAAGTACGGTTAGTGTTTAGAGAATTCAAATTTTAGCAGCATGGTAACGTTAGGCGGGTGAAAACGAAGTATGAGTCAATAATAGGGGATTGCCAAAGAAATACTACTGTTAATTATTTCATGCCAAGAACAAATTTATGTACGGAAACTACATGAAAATATGACTATAGATTGTGGACGGATGAGAAACTATTATGAGCTACGTATGTTAATCAAAATGATGACTTATGAGGAAACAGACACTGAATAAATCGGGAATTTTACCGCTCCACATTATCATGCTCCAGTCTACATTACAATTTTTGCTTTATGTCCTATGTGCTTATAAGATAAACAGATCAAAACTGTCCCTTTCACTAAATTTTCTTAATTTACGATAAAAAAAAAAACAAACAAAAAATCCACTTGCGCCTAAGTTCAAGTCCAATCTTGCCTCAAATGGTCATAAGGTGGGCCCCTAAGGTTATAATTTTATTTTTAAGTTATTCATGTTGATTCTTTGAAATTGTATATCAAAACTAACATTTAAATTGCAACATTTGGTAAAAAAGTGTATTTTTATACGATATTTTTTGTTTCAAAGGCCTATATCTTGGTCCCCGGGACTGATTTTCAAAAAAAAAAACATTGTAATTTGCCTATAATAGTACACTAAAAAAAAAATTGGCTGGCACCTAAGTAAAAGTAATCTTGCCAAACAAACTTAAAACTACGAGTAGTGTTGGTGTTTCGGTGTGGTTTTAGGTCTTATGGAGCAATGAGACCGTACTTTTTTAAAACGAAGTCTATATTGTTCTTATTGCGATGTTTTTCGTTGAACAAATTGGAAGGTGTGGTTTTCCAGAAATTATGAATTCATTTGACATTCTAACATCTGGCACATCACATGTTGGAAAGAAAATGTTTGCTTTTTTAAGCTTCGCTACTATGGTGAACCGATAAGATAAACGACCATTTTATAGATACTTTTGTGTCAATATTATTAGTAGTGCTTATTAAACTTCCCAATTAAATTTAAATGAAGATCAGTGATATGAATAATATCATGAATAATATAATTGTACGTTTTGAAATAATTTTGAACAGCAAATTCCTTAGTAAAGAAATACATTTTCATTTTCCCTAACTGTTATTTATACTTCATGAACTTGGTGTTCTAGGGGGGGGCCAAAATTCGTCTAGGGGGGGCCGGGCCCTCTGGGCCCCTACCTAGTTACGCCTATGCCTATTACATATACGTCATAAAAACAGCTACATTTCTTTTCCCAAAAAATTGGCTAAAAAAATAATTGAAATCATTTTTTGACACACTTGACATTATTTTTTTGACAAACTTATAATGCCATAAATCTCAATAATAATAATAAAATTTCATTTCAAACAAATAATTAATTTTATTTTTTTTCCAAAAAATAAATAAAAATCTTTCTTTTGACACACTTGACAACATATTTTTGACAAACTCATAATGCAACAATCTAGTGTTTGATCTCACATACCAATCCCTACCATTAAGATTTCTCCAAATTTAATGTTCCTACTCGTAATCACTTAAAATTAACGTTTTTTAAGCCAAAAATATGAAAATTTGCTATTTTTGACACACTTCCGGTACAGTTATTGAACACAGCGTCCTTTCGGACCTGTCCCTTGAGTATACCTATTTTAGAAAAAAAAAAAGTGAAATCCCTCCAGCGGCTTTCCCTGCAGCGTAGGTAATGACGAACGGATGGCCGGCAGACCGACATACATTTTTTTTTTGCTTTTTTAGAATCAGTAGGTCCTAAAACGTTGAGAAATGCCAAAAAAGTGGGGGTAAGAATTTCACTTGTGGCTCATGGATGAAGTAATTCAGACCGAAGTAATTTTGATTTAACAAAAAAACTAAATTAATAAACATAATTTTAAGAACTAATAAATTTCTATATAAACATTTTTGTTTTGTTTTCTTTAACAAATTTAAAATTTTGAATAAAACCAAGTACATGTGGCCCGCATAAGGTTTTGGAAAATAATTTTCGAAAAATTTAGCTCGTATACCGAAATGAGTTTGCATTGCCTGATCATAACTATCAATGGCTCAATATCAATAACATGCATAAATCACATATAAAACAGAAATCATAAAACCATCAAATCTCAAACAAATAAATCAAAAATCTAAAAATGATCTCAATCTTTTCAGCATCCAACATCCAACATCATATCATATCTCGTTACTGCATAATAGCAATATATCATAACCTCATAAAGTTTTTATAAATCAAAAGCAAGCATATTTATGATGTCACACATCATGCATCATCTAATCACATCACAAAATAAAAACATTAAAATGTATGTTACAAGTACAAGTAGTTATGCACACAGAAAAATTTATTATTTCCATAGAAAACTATAAAAACAATATGATGTGTTGTGATGATAACGATAAAATTGTTGAATGATAGTGTGTGATGCCATAATAGATATCATATGTAGCTCCATCGTTATAGGAGACTCTTATAGCAATTTGCATACAATTTTCATTAAAAATCTTAACTTTTCACACACCCATCCGAAAGTTTTTGACAAAACACCGAATGAATGATGATTGTTGAAATATTTTAGGAGAAAAGAAAATAAATTTAATAAAATTTTCTATTTGTTGTGTTTACTAAAAATTCAGAAAGTGATGAACAATAGTTTTTCCTGGAAATTCGTTTATTTTTTTTTTTTTGGTAGTTTTCTTGTTTTACATGAATTATGCTATATTTTCTTTTGAATAATGACTTTTTTAAGGTTCGCGAGTTTTAATTCTGTAAAATACAGATATATGTTTTAGGATACATAGCGATGTACATATGTGTAATTTGTTGTATGTATGTAGCTACCTCCGTGTTTTTCATTATGATTAATTTATTTATACGTAATTCACGCGACTTCTGACATAACTTCTTGTATTTTTTTTTTTGTTGTTGTTGTTAAATTTTGAATGGAATATTTATTATTGAAGAAGAAGATTTATTACATGGGTTTGGCTTGGTGGATTGATAGTGTTATGTTTGTGTAATGAATTAAGGTAAATGTATCATTTGAAAAGATGTGAATGATAATTATGTTATGAACATATTTTATGGAACTAATTTGATTACACTAATTAATATTTGTGACTTGTGTTTACGTTTTAATTATCAACATCTTTTTTTCTGACTTACGTTATTTCGTGTTTATTTATTTATCAAATCAAAATAAAGTTACATACATTTTAGCCGTACTTTTTATACCTAGATTATTTTCACTCTGTCTTTTGGTTAAATTTAGTTATTTCGCAACATTGGTGTTAAAACCATTGTAATTTATTGTTTTAATCCAAGTTTGTTTTTGAAGGAATTTTAATCACTTTATCCTTGGAATAACAATTTATGAATTTTATAAAAAGATTTTAGTAGAATAAAATTATTACTTCGAGCATCAACATCTAGAGTTTTAATTTGCAAGTTCGGACAAAGCCACCAAAAAATAGAAGTTCACTTCATAAGTAGTTGAAGGTTTGGAATTTCAACATTTGGCGCCCCCGCACAGTGGGTCATTTTCACAATCTAGCGGTACTAAATTAATATTTTGAAAGCAAATAATAATTTATAAAAATCTTGAAACACGTCAATTTTAATTTCGAGTGGAGCGTACTTTGAGAGTATTATTAACGCATACGAGTTACCCCCATAGGGGGGAGGCCCCCCCCCTCAAAAAATCTTAAACGGCAATATGGTCGAGTAATACATCATTTTAAAGGTCTTAAAATATTTTATACAGGTGACATAAAATTTTCACATTTTCATGATTATTTGAAAATTTAAAACATAAAAATTTAATAATTTCTCAAACATTCTATAAAATTCAAAAATTTTGAAACCAAACAATAATAAAAAAACTGGTCAATTTTTAATTTGAGCTAGGCGTACTTTGAGAGTAATCTTAGTAAATACGAGTTACCCCTAAGTGGGGGAGGGCCACCCCCTAAAAATATTAAACGGAAATAGGGTTGAGTAATACATCTTTAATAAAAAAAAACCTTTAATAAAAAATTGTATGAATTTTCAACCCGCAACTTTCCGCACGTAAATTTTTGTGTGGTGTGGTGCACAAATGTATAAATATTTATACTATGGCAGTTTGAAAGTGGGTACACGTGGATACATTTTTATAATTCAACTCAAAACTGAAATTTATTTTTAAAGTGCACGCTGAGTGAAAACAGCAAAATATAAATAGTAAAAAATTTTATTTTTACATGTAAATTTGGAATTCATTAGAATAAACCAGAATAAAAATATTAGATGAATTGGTTATTTTTTTTATCTTAGGTACTGCCTCTATAACTGTTAGAACTATGACTATATAATTTTCAGTTCGTTGAGTATTCAAATAGTTCTGACTTTTAGCCGCTCTCACATTAAGGGCATTACCATTTTTACTTAAATTTTTGGTTTTTAAGATGAATTGAAGTATTAACTAAATAAGAATGTGAAAATTTTATCAATTTTCAAAAGTTGATTTTTTGAATTAAGTACCGCTAGATTGTGAAAATGACCCACTGTGCCCCGGGTGGACTTTCGTTTGAGCATAAATACAAACGGCTAGGGGTTGGTGATAACGTTTGTGTGGTGGTGTGGAGAATAATAGAACAAACAACTGTGGAGTCGTCCGGAATCGGCCTTAACGAAGGTGTTGGGTTGGACGGTGACAGTGAAATAGTTTGTTCTAACCTCGACCATCTAGAAATTTGGAGAAAGATTTTTGCTGCGAAGAAAATCAATTGCTACCAGCATGAATAAACTCAAGAATGCTAGAAAGACTTTTTGTGGGTTGGTAAATCGTACAATAAATGAGGTGGAAACGGAGTTAGCGGCTGAAGAAGTGGAGACAATTATGTTGAGAACAAAATACGAAAGATTAAATGAGTTGCAAGTCAAAATACAAGATGTGGATCAATCTATTTTTAATGAGTTGTTGGCTAACGAAGACACCACCGACGAAGAGAGAATGTTGGAATCAGAAGCAGCCGAAGATATTATGACTAACATGGTGAAGACGAAGTTGAAGATTGACAAGCGAATTTCTGAAATCGAAGATAACGTCAATGAAGACAAAGTATCCACAGTTAGTTCGATTGGCCATTCTAAACGACGATTCAAATTACCGAAAATTGAACTAATAAAATTTAGCGGTAAAGTAATAGATTGGCTGGGATGGTGGGCTCAATTTGAAAAGATTCACAACGATGACGAATTGACCGGTGGCGATAAATTTCACTATATAATTCAGTCAATGGAACCGAAAACAAAGGGTGAAGAAATCGTCAAAGGATTTCCCGCAAACGAAGATAATTACCCGAAGGTCATTGACGTGTTAAAAGAAAGATTCGGTAAAAAGAAGATCTTGATTCAAGTATACATAAGAGAGTTGTTTCAGATGGGTATGAACAATCTCAGCTCAAATTTCAGTGTGTCAACAATCTACGACAGATTGGTTTGTCATATCCGGTCGCTCGAGTCTTTAAAGATAACAGTTGAACAAGCATCCTTATTTCTTTATCCTATGGTGGAATCAAGTTTATCAGAAGACATTATGGTAGCTTGGCAACGAAGTCCATTGTATGAGAAAGATGGTTCTCAGGAAAATCCCCCGAAGAGTGAACTCGACTTCTTATTGGAATTTCTTCGTCAAGAGGTTGAGAGAGAAGAGCAAAGAGCATTAACAAATTCTGGTTTCATGAGTAAGGACAAGCAGATTTTCAAGAAGAAAGAAATGAATATACCGACTGCAGCCGGTCTTCATGTAGGCGAATCGAAATTAGAATGCATATTTTGTGGAAGACAGCATGCCTCTCAAGAATGTAATACCGCAAAAGAATGGTCATTGGACGACAAGTTGAAGAAAATAAAAGAGAAGAAAGCTTGTCACCAATGTCTCCAACCAGGCCATCGAAAGATGTACTGCAAAGTAAAGGTGTCATGTTCCGGATGTCCTCATCAACATTATCATATCTTATGCCCTGATTCACCAAAGAATAAGATAATCGTTTCACTTCTGTCGGATACAGTTACCAGCAATGCAGTTTATAACGCTTCAACTGTTATGGTGCTTTTGAAAACAATTCTGATCTCAATTTATGGTAAGAATGGTCCGATCACTGCTCGTGCATTGCTGGATGACGGCAGTCATCGAAGTTATATTACCACCGAGTTGATCAGTCGTACCAGTAGCAAAGAAATCGGGAAATTTTTCGAACGAAATACTCTTTTCGGAGGGATATTGAGCGACATCGAAGAAAGAACCAGGTATGAAGTAATCTTAGGAGGATGGAAAAAGACTCCGAACTACACCGTGGAATTGGTCAATAAATCAAAAATTACCGGCGAAATCAGAAAATTACCAAAAGGACCATGGCTGAAAGAGTTGAAGGAACTAAATATTTACATCAATGATTATGGGTCACGAAATAAAGAAGTTGATATACTCATCGGTGCCGATCTAATCCCGAAATTTTCAACGAACAATAGTATTTCATTGAGTTGTGGTTTACAAGCAGTCGAAACAGTTTTTGACTGGACAATAATGGGTCCCATTCAGGTAGATGTTCAGTTGAATACATCGATGCATCTGGTTTTATCTCAGATAGACGATATAAACATTACACAGTTATGGGATTTAGAGAGCATCGGGATTCGTGATCCAGTAGAGGTCAAGACTATTGGCGAGAGAAATTTTCAAACAAATCAACACTTCCTACAGTCAGTTTCTCGTGAAGAAGATGGTAGATATTTAATAGAACTACCTTGGATCAACGAAATTCAGCAAATGCCAAACAATTTTGGGTTAGTTAAGAAACGATTAACCAGCATAACTAAAAAATTGAAAGCAAATGGCATGTATGAAATATACGAAGAATTGTTCAAACAGTGGGAACAAGAAGGATTCATCGAAGAAGTTACCATCGAAAATATTAACTTAGATAAATGTAACTTTATTCCGCACCATCCAGTATATAAGCCCGAAAACAAGACTACACCAGTCAGACCGGTTTTTGATGCATCGTGTAAAATGGGAAGACATCCATCTTTAAATGAATGCTTGGAGAAAGGAACGAATGTCATCGAAGTATTAGTTGCTGTTTTCATTCGTTTCAGATTGGGTCCGATTGGTGTCATCTCGGATATCAGAAAGGCGTTTCAAATGATTGCAGTTCAAAATAAAGATCAAGATTATCTGTTGTTTTTATGGTCGGAGCATTCATCAAGTGAAGAAATTAAAATATTCCGACACAAGCGAGTGGTTTTTGGATTGGTATGCAGTCCATTTATTCTGGGTGCTGTAATTAACAATCATTTGGATAACGTTAACAACGATGACAAGGCGGTGGCTCTAAAACTGAAGAAATCTCTGTATCTGGATAATAGTGTGACATCAGTCAACTCCATGGAAGAATATGAAGATTTTAAGTCACGAGCTGTTCGAATATTGGCTGATGCGAAATTAGAATTACGACAATGGGAGCTTGGTGGTGTATTGGGATCTCAGTTGGAACAAAATTTTGAGGAGTCAGACGATGACAATTTCGCTCGTTATTCACTCCCGAAAGTTACCGAACAACCAGATGAAACCGTAACATCAGTTCTTGGTATGAAATGGGATAAGCAAAGAGATCTTATTTCATGTGGTTCATTTCCGACCATGCCAGAGAATGTAACAAAGCGATCGTTATTGGCAGCCATAAATAAGATATTCGATCCATTGGGAATTTTGTCACCAGCGATGGTATATCCGAAAATTTTGTTACAATCAACATGGATCAATAAAATGGATTGGGATGAAGAACTCGCAACAGAAACAATATCAAAATTCAAGAAATGGATGATGGAATTGGACTACCTTAAAAGAGTTAAAGTCCCACGTTTCTTGAAAGGACCAAGTTTTATGCATTCAAGTGAACAATTGCATATATTTTGTGATGCAAGTGAGGTAGCATATGTCGCTGAAGTTTTCCTGAGGGTTGAAAACGAAGAAGTTGTCTCAGTGCAATTGATTCAAGCGAAAGCAAGAGTATCACCAACAAAGAAAATAACGATTCCACGTCTGGAATTGATGGCTTGTACAATAGCTGCTCAGTTGGGAAATTCTGTAAAAGAAATTTTAGAGTATGAGATACAAACATTTTATTGGAGTGATTCAACAACGGCCTTGGCATGGATAAAGCGGAATGACGAGTGGGAAACCTTCGTAGGAAATCGTGTTCGTGAAATCGTGAAGTTCAGTTCAGCGGACGAATGGAGGCACGTACCAGGAAAATTAAACCCAGCTGACTTCCCATCCAGAGGTTCTTCTCCGAAAGAATTATTCGAATCAATTTGGTGGGAGGGACCGCAATGGCTCAAACTTCCATCAACAGAATGGCCCAACCAAGACTTTAAAATCGATGAAGAAATAGTAAATGAAGAGAAGAAGAAAACAGCTAACAGAAACGACGTGTTCGTGAACATTCCAATCGTATTAGAAGACCCATGGTTTGCACGGAAAAATTCTCACAGTTTGAATCTCCGAATATTGGCGTTAATAAAAAGATTTGTACAAAATTGCACGGCAAAGAAGAGAAAACTCAACAAACAGGTTGGACATTTGACCATGGAAGAAATCGATGATGCTGAGACAACAATGATTAGATTGGTACAACAACAGGTTTTTCCATACGATATGAAGTTCATCGCAGGTTTGAAGGTTTCAAGAGATACAGCGACTGATATGTATTACGTCGTCACAAAAATACCCAACAGACAAGATACTGGAAAGTTCAAGAGACCTTGGTTGTTGCCGTGTATTCATCCTATGGTTGAAAAATTGATTCTCGAAGAACATCTAAGGTATGGACACTCAGGTACGCAATTCATCGCAAGCAAGTTAAGAGAAAAATTCTGGATAATCCATACAAAAAAGGCTGTAAACAGAATAAGGAAAAAATGTACAACATGTACACGCTTCAGAGGGGTTCCAGCAAGAGCACCAGCAGCGGCACTTCCTGAAAATCGAGTCAAGAATGCGAAGGTATTTGAGGTAACTGGTATCGATTTAGCTGGACCACTATATCTGCGAAATAACGAGAAGATATGGGTTGTCATTTTTACATGTGCTGTAATGAGAGCTGTACATCTGGAGTTAGGGGGTCAAACAAATACGGAACAGTTTATATTGGCAATGGGGCGTTTTATTTATCGAAGAGGAAGACCATCAATAGTCTATACAGACAATGGTACAAATTTCACCGGGACAGAGAATTTGCTTGAAAAATTAAATTGGAAGAAGATACAAGAAGAATTCAAAGTTATGCGCATCACCTGGATTTTCAATCCACCTGCAGCTCCATGGTGGAGCGGGTTTTGGGGAAGGCTTGTACGAACGATGAAAGGATATTTAAGAAGAATATTGGGCCATAATAAGTTAACAAAAGTTGAACTGGAAACCACAATATGCTACGTCGAATACTTAATGAATAGTCGTAAAAATTTAATTTCTAATACAGGCACAACAGTAATTGTTACCATTCCAAGTTTGTTTCATTTGCTTGCTCGATTTCCATTTATTTTGGATTTGATTGTGTATGCAAAACATCTGCTTGACTCCCCGAGAATATGGTTATTTTCTTGTTCTGATAATTTCTTCTCAAGCTAAAGTCTGCGCGTCTATGTGGATTGTGGTGTGTATGTCCTCTCGCAATTGAACTTTTTAACTCAACCTAAGAATTTTGTAAATGTTATCGGCATTCACGATCTCTCTTCGAATATAATGGTTTTATAATCCAACAAGAGGGTTTATTTTAAATTCCCCAGTTCTTTTTGAAGTTTGCGATACCAATGCGGTTCATCTCCAATACCTTTTGTTTTGATATTTTATTTTTATTTTATTTTTTATTTTATTTTATTCATTCGCAAAAACTAACATACAGACATTATGTCCATTACATGCTAGTATAAATATTATACAATTATCTACATATATATATACAATACAAAGAAAAAAAAATTTAATTTAAAGTGAAATATTCAAATATTCTATGAAATACATTATAGTATTCTACAAAGACACTTGTAATTCAAAAGAAATATAGTTAAATTTATTGTTGTTAGGTTTTTGTTAATATTAAATCTATAGGTTAGAATGGTTAATTTACAATTTATTATTAAAAAAGTTTACATGTTGTTTTAAGTTGAATTACTTTGTAAAACTGATTTTTTAAATACGGAAAACGAAGACGAAAACAAGTTAATATGATTAAAATTATAATTATGCGAGGTTTGCAATCTTATTAATGGTGAATGCATTCTTAAATTTGTTTTGTATGTGTTTAAATGAAGAAGTAGCGGATTTCGTATATTGTAACATGAGTTATCTCTAGGCCGAATTGAATCATTTAAGTCGGTCTCGATCAATCTATTAATAATTTTAAACAACGTAAGCTCATCCGTATTAGTACGTCTCTCTTCTAACGATTTCAATTCATATCTTTTAAGTCTATCCGGGTATGGTTCCTTAGGAAGGTTCATTTTAAAATTTAAGAATCTCGTAAATTTTTTTTGTATGCGTTCAACTGTAAAAATATGAATAACATATTTTGGGTTCCAAATTGGAGATATATATTCGAGATGAGATCGCACTAAGCCATTAAATGTAGAAATAAGAGACATAGCATTTTTGAAATCAGCACAGACTCTCATTATAAATCCTAGTAATTTATACGATTTATTGACTATGTTCTGTATGTGGACATTGGATTTTAAATTATTATCTATAACGACTCCTAGATCGCATACAGAGTCTTTTTGCAAAAGTGTCCAGTTATTTATGTTATATTGAACATTAATATGTATTGGCCTTGGTTTAATTTTTAACGTTACACATTTTTCAACATTTAGATGCAAATGATTTTCAACACACCAATTGTATAAACAATCTAGATCCGATTGTAATGTTACACAGTCATTAAGGGATTTTATTGATAAAAATATTTTTAAATCATCTGCAAATAGAAGAACCTTGCACTTGAGGTTGTCAATAATATCATCGATAAACAATATAAATAATAACGGACCCACTATGGACCCTTGCGGAACCCCAGATGTAGGTGTAAAAGTATTTGATTTGCAGTTTTTGAGTTGAATGTATTGCATTCTCTCTTCTAAATATGAACGTATCCATCGTAATAACAGATTTCCTATACCAAAACGTTTTAGTTTAGATAGAAGTACATCATGGATTACTTTGTCAAATGCTTTAGAGAAGTCTGTATACACCACATCAACTCCGAAACCAGAGTCCAATGACGCGTACACATATTCTGTAAAATTTAAAAGATTTGTCATTGTGGAACGGTTTTTAAAAAATCCATGTTGCTTGCTTGAGACTTGATTTTTTACATGTTCGAATATGACGTTATGTAAAAGTCTTTCAAATACTTTACTACAACTGTTTAAAATGGAGATCGGCCGGTAGTTTATTATATTTGTTGAATCGCCCGACTTAAATATAGGTGTTATTTTGGCATTCTTCCACTGGGTTGGAAATATACCCTCGCTTAGAGATTGATTGAAAATTATTGCAAGTGGCTTGTAAATAGAATCTGCACAATATTTTAAAAAAATTGGTGGTATATCATCGGGGCCACTTCCTTTATTTATATCAAGAGCCTTCAGTTCTAAAATGATGTCATTGTCAGATATAACAAATGTGTCTAATATATTTATATTTCTGTTATTATTACTAGGCCTTATACTGCATGTGTTATTGTTGTAGACAGAGCTAAAATAGTTTGCAAAGAGATCGCAAATTTCATCGGGTGTATAAGCAGTTTTTTTCATTTAGGCTCATTAAAGCAGGTATTGTGTTAGACTTCTTGAGACTTTTTGTGTATGCCCAAAAATATTTTGGATTAGATGATATATTTAGCTCCAATGATTTCATATAATTAGCATGAGATATCTTAATTTCTTTTTTAACTTTGGCTCTAACAGTGGAGAACATATTGTAGTATTTGGTGTCACTCGTGCGCTTGTATATACTACGAAATTTGTTTTGATATTTTATCAGCTCGATAAGACTATCGGAATACCAATCTGGAAATTTCCGGTTTTTGACTGCTATCTTGGGTATATAAGACGATATAATTCGGTTAATCTCAGTATAAAAGATGTCTACTGAGTTATTAGTATTAAGATTCCCCAACAATTCATCCCATTTTTACTAAATCCCATCCCATTTTTACTAAATTCATCCCATTTTTACTAAATACGATTTATTGACTATGTTCTGTATGTGGACATTGGATTTTTAAATATGGCGTTTGAGTAGAGCACACGTATTTTTGTAGTGTTTGAAAGAAATTATTTTAATAAAACACAAATCAAATTAATTATTTCTTTTTTTCATAAGAAAGAATTAAAACAAAAAATAATATATTTTTGTACAATTTTAATTAAAATAAGTTTATATTACCAGTGAAACCAGTTGATACAAACAATCTAAAGTTTTAGTGTTTTTTATCTTATCAAACAGTTAGTTAGACAGTGATTTACAATATTAAAATGGGTTCTACAAGAAAAGCAAATGAACCTGATAATTTAAAAACTGATAATCCTACTAATAAAGACATCATGGAGGCTATATTTTCTACTCACAAAAAAATTGATAAAATGAACGAGACTCTTAGTCATTTGTGCTGTGAAAATATCATTGTTAAAGAACAAATTTCTGAAATTAAAACTAAGATAGAAGTTAATTCAACCAGTATTATGAATCTTAACGCTTGGCGACAATATCGGGATCAGAAAGATATGATGAACGACATCATCATAACAAATCTCCCTACTCCCTACAACCAATTCTTATCCCTATAAATGATAGATTAACAAAGCATAATCAGGACTTAATGAAAATGTTGAGGCAACATAAGAAAGACAAGAAAATAGAAAACTGCTGGTATCGACACGGAAAAATCTATGCAAAGGTTACAAGTGATGATGATTCTGTTATGATCATCAAACAAATTGATGACATTGAAAAAAAGGAAAAATAATTATTCTTTCAAAATCTACGTCAATATGAATTACCGTTTTTTGTGTAATTTGTGTGTTATCTCTCTGAAAAAAAAGTTGATTTTCTCTTAAAATTTTTACAGCTTAATTTGTTTATATACCAATTTTTGTTTTTTTTTTTATTCTGAAGTAAGTTCTCTCTAATTAAATTACTAATTTATATTTTTGCAAGTTAATATTAAATTTGGTTTGATTAATCAATTAATCCTGGTGAATTCTTAATTGTTTATTTAGTGATTGCAGAGCGTGTTGTATTAAAGAAAAATTGGTAAAGAAATTTGTTCTTACATAAAATGGAAGATGATCAAATTCTTGAGAATATCAATATTACACATCTATTACATACTAATCCTATTTTTGACGATGCTAACATATTACGAGTAATTCATCTAAATGCCAGGAGCTTAAGAGGTAAAATGGATGAGCTCGAAATAACAATAAGTAATCTAGGTAAGTTTCCACATATTATTGTAGTAAGTGAAAATTGGTTATATAAAAATGAATTGAAATATTATAATCTACTGAATTACAACTCATTTCATTGTACTCGAGAAAATAATCGTGGTGGAGGTGTCAGTATTTTTGTACATAATGACATCGGAGCGAATGAGCTATTTACAAAAACTGAGCACAATACAAGTTTCTTAGTTATTAAACTAATCTCCATTAAACTACATATAATTGCGATTTATAAACCCACTACTTCAGATGATGATAGTTTCTTTGATACACTAGAGTTTTTATGCAATACTTATCCATGCTCGATTATTGCTGGTGATCTTAACATTAATCTTCTTAACACATCTAGTTCCAATTTAGCAAGACTGCAAGACACTACCAGCTCCAATGGGTTTATAATTCTCAACCGAGCAGATCCTCAATATGCAACTAGAATATCAAATTCTATATCTACCATAATTGATTACATGATCAGTGATTGTATTAACTTTCAATTCGAACTAGCTTTACTCGATTTATCTTATTCTGACCATAAAATGATTGTTTTAGATATTAAATACATGGAGACCCCTCCCCACCAAATTGATACAATTAACATTCTGGATTATAACAAGAAATCAATTATAGTGCAATCCCTTAGTTTTGAAAGAATATCCACATTTTCTGAGTTAGTCTGTTTGATATCAGGACTTATACAAAATAATACAAAAAAGGCAAAATGCAAACAAAAAAAAATATGGATTAATAGTGCTCTTCTTGAATTATTCAATCTGCGTGAAAAATTTTATTCTCTCTCTAAGAAATATCCTACGAACCTATTTGTTCTCGGTCAATATAGATATTATAGAAAAAAGGCTGCTAACCTAAATAAAAAACTGAAAAAGCAATTTACCTATGAGGAATTTAAGAAAAACAATGGTGATGCCCTCAAAAACTGGAAATTGATCAATTCTCTAATATATAACACACGCCGGAGCAATAGCTTAAGTAAAGTGGTTTTAGTTATAGAAAATCAAATGATATCTGATTCGAGCGAAATAGCTGAATGTTTTAATAATTATTTTACTAACGTATCTCATACCTGTTCGGCTATAAATACATCTACAACGGACATCATTCCACACTTTAAGAGCTATATTGCATATCCTCAAACTGATTGCTTAGAATTTGAGACACTAAATGAAAATACCACATCAGATATATTAAGGAAACTTAATAAAAATTCATCTAATGGGTTTGATAATATATCTGTTAAGTTTATTGTAACATTTATTCATTTGATTGTACCCATTCTTACAAAACTAATTAATAATTCTATTCTAGAAGGAATATTCCCTAATATACTAAAAAAAGCTAAAATAATACCCATATTTAAAAACGGCGACAAAACAAAGCCGTCAAATTATCGACCAATATCTACTATGATGTTATATTGAGCAATTTTTCAAAAATATTTGAATACCATTTATTTCTAGCGCTAAAATCTCATTTTAAAAAATACGACATAATTCACATAAATCAATTTGGATTTGCTGAAAATTCTTGCACTGAAGCTGCTGTATCGAATCTTTTTAACGAAATTTTTATAGCTTTAGACCAAAAATTTTATGTTTCAGTGATGTTTATAGACAAACGAAAAGCTTTTGACTGTGTTGATCATCTCTTTCTAATAGAAAAAATTAAATCTCTCAATCTATCTAGTAATTCAATAAAGTTGTTGATAAGTTACCTTGAAAATAGAACACAGTATACCAAAATTGATGAAATCTATAGTAAAGACTCGTTTATAAAAACAGGTGTACCCCAGGGTTCAATATTGGGACCGTTACTGTTCATATTCTTTATCAATGACATATTTAACTTAAAATTGCAAGGTAAATTACAGCTATATGCTGATGATGCAGCGCTAGTTTACAAAGCCCAAAACCCATACGAACTATTGACACAAATGAGCCATGATTTAAACTTGATTCAAAACTGGATGACAGCCAATAACCTTTTCATAAATTTTGATAAAACCAATTACATAATATTTCAAACAAGAGAGCTTCCCATAAGTTTCCCCAAAAAATTTGTTTTAAACCAGCATTCTATACCATCAATTAACCACACGAAGTACTTGGGGCTAACAATTGATGCTAAATTATTGTGGAGTGAACATATTATCTCTATTAGGAAAAAAAAAGGTCCAATTAATTTTGCGTTATGCAAGATGAGGCCATTTATTAATGAAAAAATAGGGTGGCTCGTTTACTATGCTCATATTAACAGTCATCTTAATTTCATGAATGTAATCTGGTCATCTGCATCCAAAACTAAACTGAAACAACTGAAAATTTTACCAAATAAAGCGATAAAAAATATAAAATGCCTACCCATTTTAACACCTTCTAATTTATTATATTCAAATAAAGTTTTGCCTCTTGAGCTCTTGAGCAAATATGAACTATTGGTTTTTATACACAAAATTAAAATTGGATGCCTAAAATGTAATATTGGTATTACTCAAGTTAATGAGATACATCAGCATGAAACAAGAAGGCGATCAAATTTTTATGTATCTTCGGTGAAAACAAATCGTGCAATGGGTAATGTTTATTATAAAGGATTTATTGAATACAACAAACTTCCATCACAACTAAAACAAGTGTCCAATTTACCAAAATTTAAAGAATTGATAAAAAATCACTTATTTGTTAATTTTGTCTAAATATTAAATAATATCAGAATAATTAATTAATTAGAACAAATATGTATAAGAAATTAAATAAGAAATTGAATTGTATAAAAAATTAAGCAACAATTTTTAGAATTATATATAAAAGAAAATGTCCATGAAAACAAATTATAATTTTGAATTATAGACTGCCAATTCAGTTGTTTTTACGACTACAAGGCAGTCATTAAATAAATAAATAAGGAAAAAAAAAAATTGATTTCGCGATTGATGATTTTATAGTTACAACCTTTGAAGTTGTATCTCTGATTTTTATATTCTTTAAGAAGAGGTATCTTATTCGAATTGAGTGATATTAATAAGGGAGGATGATGTCGATCGATTTTGCTTAGACATTCAATAGCTTTATCAACTGTAATGTTGTAAAAAGGAATGTTTGACAATACCAAGTCTAGCAGTCTATCGTTGGCATTAAATACTCCGTTAAACTGTTGCAAGTCCGAAAAATTTTGTGTATCTATTAGTTCTTGAGCAGGTCCAGTATCGTGTAAAATTGGTTCTAAAAAATTAGAAGTTGTTTTTGACCATTTAATATTGGATAAATTAAAATCACCTACAAGTAGGAACTGAGAATCTAATGTATTAGTTTTGATGATATTATTGACATTTTCGAAATAACTTTGATAATGGGATTGATTTGCTTGCGGGTAGATGTAAGGAACATTGATATATAAATTTGTATTTTTCAGTCTAATACATACCCAAATTTCTTCTAAATAACATTCCCATGAGCTTAGTCGCTATGAATGAAACTTTTTTTTATCGCGATAAGAACACCACCACCATCAGATTTACCAGGAAATATTGTCAAATCCCTATCTTTTCTATAGACAACATAGTTGTTTGTAAATAATTCATCATCAAGTATATTTTCATTCAAATAAGTTTCATTTAAACAAATAACATCGTAATTTGTAATCATAATGTTTTTAAGAAATTCTCCCGTTTTCGTTCGAAGTCCGTTTACATTCTGGAGAAATATTGAAATATCCATAATAAATAATTCATAGAAAGGAAAAATAAAGAGAAAAAGATTCAAAACAGCAATACAATTAAAAATTAATTTTAAGAAAATACAGTTAATATTAAGAAAATACTCAGGCAATTATGAACAGCTGTTGTTGCTTCCTGTGGTTATACTTTACGTAACTCTTCAATCTGCTCAACAGATTTTATTCTGATAATTTTTGTTGTTTTTGATTTACGACCTAGAACATTTCCATTTTGGAACCATATAAATTCATAAAGTTTTGTATCTTTCAATAATTGTTTTGCTTGATATAGCAGCATTTGTTTATAAGAAGAGATGTGATCGGTGATATTAAAATATGAGGTTTGGTTTTCATCATTGTTTTGTGGTGTGGATAATCCAAAATCCGCTGCGGTTAAGTTACGTCCAATATCAATTTTCTTTGCTTTAAGGGCATCACATATTTTTTGTTTAGTAATTTGACTGTCGCACTGTATGATAATACCACTAGATTGATTGTTGTTAAAACGAGTTCGATGGGCTGATTTTGATAGAGAGATTTGATAGAGCTCAACGAGGTCATAAATATTTGTTGTTGGTTTTTCAAAAATCTCAATTCAGTACCAAAATCATGCATTGTACTTTTTAATAAAGACAAATCACTTACATTGTTGCTGTCGATGTTATTTATTGGTGAAATGGATTCAGAACGACAGGATTGACAGCACCAATGAACATTGTTACTTCCAATTTCTTTTAAAATTTCAGAAGATATTTCAACACAGTTGACATGATGTTGTTTACTACATCTAGAACATTTAACACTTGCTTTCGTACGAGATACTTTTTGTTCACATATAGCACAATTCATTTTTATTACCGTATTTTACCGTAAGAACAAAATTGTAAATTGGTTTTTCGTATCCAAAAGTTCAAAACTGTAATTATATATCACCTCACAATAATTTAAAATCTTTCTCACTTCCATTCACCCTTCAAATGATATTTTCTAGATTAATATTTTTATAATTTGAATAAAACACAAATAGTTATTTGAACAAAATACTATTAACTTTTTTTTTCGTAAATAGATTTAATATAGATTAGATTAAAATTCATATAAATTTTTAATCGATGACTTTTTTCTTAATTTATTTATTATATGCAACAAAATTGTAAAAATTTAAGTAATATACGATTGATTATATTAGGTGTGCACAGCACAGAAGGAGAATAGCGAAAATTGTGACATAAGTTGGTGTAGTCTCTTCGTTTAGCACGCTTACTTTTTATTTTATTGATGCCCGGTTGCTTGAACATTTAAATCTCCTCCAACTTTTTTAATTCTCCATTTAACAAGTTGTGCATTTTTTGATCGCGATTGGACCCTTAACTCAAGCATTAGATTCAAATAAGTTTTCTTATATGGTTATTTAATTGAATCATTGTTTATATTAGTCAAAAAATGGCGTGATAACGGTTTGAGTGATATTTCTTATTGACGATTTAGCAAATGTTCAAGCAACCGAGCAAACGGATTTTAACAGAAACAGCTTGGATTGTGTCCTAGCTATCCCATGTTTCTGTGTCTTTTCATTATACCCACTCTAAAAACTTAAATTTTAAGATTGTGATATCACTGCTATAATAGTAGATAATTTATCAAATTTTTAATGAATTTATCCATTTCAAGTGTAAAAACACGAATGGCAAATGTTTTGGGTAGAAATTTCAGTTATTTTACACACAAAGTGCGTTTTTACACAGAATTCGCTATTTCACACTATTTCTGTGTGATCTTACATTTCTTTTGTGTAATTTCCATTTTAAAGCACTTTATGTGTGTGAATTTACGCATAAAATTAAAAACGTACATTCTGACAACCTGTTTTTTATTCATTCCGCATAAGTATCGAAATCGACTGGAAGACGCCTGCTACGTTTGTGTTACGGATATTAAAAATATTAAAAGGTAAAATTTTTACTTAATTCGAAATAATTAGTTTAAAAAATTAATAGAATTTTGTTTTGATTTTTAGTTTGGCGATTCAATTCATAAAACACGTCTAGAAAACCCAACAAATAATACTCAATGGATCACAATTCACAATTATAAGTAAGGAAATATTATAATGAATTGTACTTTTAAAAGATTTATAATTTATGTATAAAGTATAAACATATATTTCAAAAACTCATCTCTCAAATTTTATATACAGAAAATTCTTGGAAAACGATTTTGCAGTTTTGCAGTGATGTAAAAGTTTTACAGTGATCTCAATTTGGCAGTGTTACAGTGATGTTTCTTAAATAGTGAATAAACTATTAATTTAAATTCAATAAATTTTATGTAATAAATTTAAGTTATTATATATTTAATAAATAAAATAATTATGATTGAAACAAAAATATTTTCTAGAACATCACAGTTTCCATATATAATGCCATATAATGCTTTTTTTACATATTACAATATGTAATATTACACACTTTGTGTAAAAGCTCACAAAAAATTAATTATTATTACATATTAAAAATTCCTTTTGTTACACAAATTTTGTGAATTCTCACAAATAATATGTTTTTTCACATATCAAATACGCAGCTTTACACAAAATGTTTGAACGTATTATACACATCATTTATGTAAAATTTGTAATTTACACAGCAAAGTATTTTACTATTATTATAGTAGGCAACCCATTTCCTACTATTATAGTAGTGAATTTTTCTTAGAGTGCCCATTACCCAATGATTAGAGACTACTTCTTGTTATAACACTATTTCAACAGCCCCTCGCACCGTTGGCTGTATATAAATACCATCTTATGCAAAGTAAAACGATTCCACAACTATATCTGGCAACGAATGCCGCTATAGTTGACACTAACTCCATTTGTGAATTGTCAAATAGAGGAATAAGTGAGTTTTTATTCATAACAAGAATTTTTCAATCCTCGATGATATCTGCTATGCTATCGAGATATACGGGTGTAGCTTCTAAGTCATCTTCCATAAGCATTTTCCTCGTTTCAACTGTCGTTACCAATCTCTTGGTCGATACATCCGTCCTTCTGCTATAGATGCGTTTTTATTTATCCTCTTGAGACCACCTCTACTAAAAGAACCTCAAGGATCATCTTCTACGTACTTCACTAAGTTTTCATCTTTGTCATACATCCCTCTGGCTGGTTTCAAAGTAGCCATCTTGCACTTATATGCCATCTTATTTTACGCTGTATCTTACCATGATGATTTTGAACAGGTATACGCTCTTTCTTCACCCCGCACTCTTCGCAGAGGGTTTCCTTCCGTTCGCATATGCAATATACATTTGCGTTATAATCATTTATTTTTAAACAATTATCATTACAAAGCCAACTGCGTTACATTCCTAGATATTGTTACGAGATTGTTGTGCCTAAAAGAAAAGAAAAATATTCATCTTCGAAAAACTTTCTTTTGTATAAATCAACGCGATCAATACAACTAATCGTCTTTTTATTCATAGCTTTCTCAACCCTGTTTGCAACGATTTAGAAGGAATTTTATTTGCATCGAATGCTGTTTCATTTTTTATGTGTTTTTGATTCATGATTTTTTTTTTTAGATATATGTGTGCTTGAACATTTGTAATTTTCAATTTTTAATCTCAAAACTCAAAAGATGGAGTTCAGTTTTATGGTTGTTTAAAATTTTATTTCAATAAAATTTAAATCGGTTATTAAATTAACAAAATTGAACGAAAAGCTAAAATTAATTAAATATTAATAATAAAAAATTAATTATTGAATGTAAAGTAAACAAAAGAAGTTATTTGTCGTCGGTGTTTGTGCTTCGTCCAAACTAGAAATTACAGTGATATCTAGTTATTCAAAAGAATTATGTTTATCTTTTGTAGTGATAAGTTTGTTTTATGCGAAGTGTTTCTAGTGATAAATAAAAAATATCATTCTTACTACTATATTAAAAGAAATATTTTCTTTCAAATACTCGCACATTTAATTTTTTCTTCATAATTGATGCTTTCCAACGTAAAAAGTAAATATATTTTGTGAATGCTTTATTGAAGTCTGCAATGGATGGAAGAAAATAAAAACAAAAACTCCAAAGGAGTGAAATCGAAAAACTAAAAATATCGCTCTTCGAGGAAGAACGATATCGAAATTATAAACATTTTAATACATGAGTATACAAAATAAAATTGTAAGCTCTGGTGCAATCACAAACAGGATCCGTGTTCATTACATATCTAAGCTTATTTCTTTGATAAGAAATTATTTTGAATGTGTTTCGAGAGTCCTATTGAAAGACATTATTTTGCCATTGGCCCACTTTAAGCAATTTTATAACCTGATGAGTTAAACTCATCTCATTTTTATGTATGAAGTCGGAGCTTCTTAAAAATTTCAAATGAAATGTTTTTTGAGTTGTAAGTGGTGATTGTCGAGTAAATAAAAAGAAAATATTTTAAGGTTTTGATAAATGCATTCGTTTAATTCATGGTTCGTACCAACAGACAAAAATTGGATTACTAAACAGATGTCTGAATTAAAACATAAAAGTTTCTAATAAAAAAAATTTGATTTCAAGGTCTATGACATACATAGTTTACCACAATACAAATGTCGAAATGTCAATACTTCCTTTCTCACCAATTTAAATCTTAAATTAAAGACATAAATCAGAAAAACTAAAAAATTTATCTCGAAATAATCAAGTATTTTTTATTAATTTTTTGTTGTTGTTGTTGAAATCACCTATGAAATGATATCTCATAATCATTTGATTGATTTTCATTTTATCCATATGTCATAATTCACATAAATCTATTACATAAAGAACTTCTTTGTCACATAGATATATCTTTAAGAATGTTAAAGAGCCATAACGTAAATCAATCAAGAAAAGAATAATAGCAATAAACTTATTTTTGTTTTTAGCTTTTTTTATCAACTCATCTCTTTTGAATAAAATTGATTGATTCTATTAGTTGGAATTAATTTTTTGAATAATATTTTATGAATTAAAGTCAACAAATATTTAATTTTCATAATTTTTTCAACCTACCACAGCGATAAACAAAACTATTTTCTAAACCTAAGTGTTTAGCCGTTGGTTTACACATGCTTGTTTTGTTTTACTGTTGTTGTCGGCATTGTTTGTAAAAAAGTAAGAAAAAAATTGTAATAGATTTTTTTAAGAGTTTATGATTCTATATGGCAAATTATTATCTCTCTCCTTTTTAATTTGCAAATATTGAGGGGCTGAAATCTCACAGCTCTGAGATATCAAGACTTCGGTCTGGGTAAAGGATTTTGATATAGTTTTCGGCAAAAAACTTTCACGAGGACATGGTTTTTAGTTTAGGGCAGCGATGTATATCAAACATAACTCTTTGTTAAAGTACAAGTATTTTTTATATCTGTTTAAAAATTTATTACAAAACTAACACGAAACATCAATACGTTGCCGGAAAATTATAATCAAAATTCCAGAAATATTGTTAAATTAAATAAAATCAAACTTTTTCAAAATTCCAAAAATATTCTAAAAATTATAATGAAATCAAATATTTCAACTTTTTCTAAACTCCGATAATATGCCTAAAATTCTTAAAAAATTTGAACTTTTCCAAAATTCTAAAAATATTGCAAAAATTATTACAAAATCAAAAATTAAAACTTTTTTCAAAATTCCAAAAATTATAATAAAATCACAAATTAAAAATTTGTTCAAAATTCTTAAAATATTCCAAAAATTCTTACAAAATCAAAAATTAAAACTTTTTCCGAAATTCTAAAAATATTGCAAAAATTATTACAAAATCAAAAATACAAACTTTTTCAAAATTCCAAAAATATTTCAAAAACTATAACAAATTCAAAAATTTCCATGTTCAATTTCATTTTCAATTACATTACGTCATAAAAACAGCTACATTTTTTTTCCAAAAAATTGGCTAAAAAATAAATGAAATCATTTTTTGACACACTTGACAACATTTTTTTGACAAACTTATAATGCCATAATTCTCAATAATAATAATAATAAAATTTCATTCAAACAAATAATTCATTTTATTTTTTTCCAAAAATTGGGCAAAAAAATAAATTAAAATCTTTCTTTTGACACTCTTGACAACATTTTTTTGACAAACTTATAATGCAATAATCTAGTTTTTGATCTCACATACCAATTCCTACCATCAAGATTTCTCCAAATTTAATATTCCTACTCGTAATCACTTAAAATGAACGTTTTTTAAGCCAAAAATATGAAAATTTGCTACTTTTGACACACATAATGATTTTTTTGACACACTTCCGGTACAGTTATCGAGCACAGCGTCCTTTCGGACCTGTCCCTTGAGTATACCTATTTTTAGAAAAAAAAATTTTGAAATCCCTCCAGCGGTTTTCCCTGCAGCGTAGACAATGACGGACGGCCGGCCGGCCAGCCGGCAGACAGACATACATTTTTTTTTTTTTGCTTTTTTAGAATCAGTAGGTCCTAAAACGTCGAGAAATTCCAAAAAAGTGGGGGTAAGAATTTCACTTTTGGCTCATGAATGTAATACTTAGGTCTTTCAGACCGAAGTAATATGTACGTAATTGCATAAATTTCATAGAGGCAATATTGGCTGTAAAGTAATAGTGTTGGATCTTAAGCAAAAAAATTTTAAGAAAACTTAAAATTTTCACCCAAAACACAAACGATGTCGGGAAGTCATGAGCTTTCACTTTCCTCAATCCACCCATAGAACAACAAGTGGCAACAAAAACATAATATAAATACAAACAAATTTTGTTTGCGCTTCAAGACTTCAAGGATCTTGAATTCCACCCACAGAACAAACGTATCAAGGACAAAAAAATCAAACAACAAAAAAAATCAAAATTGATATCCTCGAAGCGAAACCTCGAGCCAAAATATGACTTGGCACGTTGGGCAAACGTTCGAAGAAAAAGCCATACTTAAGCAGGACTTATGAAATGATTTAAACCAATGGTGATATTCTGCCTCAAAAGTGTACGGGATAAAAGTCAATAGAGAAAAGAGTAACTAAAAGAGGGTATCACAAAAAGTGGAATTGATCGAGAAGGAGATTAACTAATCTAGTATCAAACAATGACCAAAAAATCTTCAACAGCGAAAGTTCAACAACGAAAACCGTAGGGAGGAAAAAAATGAAATAGACAAAACTTCAAAGAAAATTCATCAAACGTTAAAACAATTAAAAAAAAAAATAATTAACAATTTTCAAAATTTCGCAAAACTGAAATTAAAAAAATTAAATTTACAAGTAATTCTCTTTATCAAAATAATTCCGAAAAAGAAAAAAAATCCAAAAGAAAACAATCGATCGAGTTCGATTTGCCAAGAGTTACGTCGATTTGGTCGACCTGTTAAATTCTAAATTGACAAACAATCAAAAGAATTCAAAACCAATTCAAAACCAAAAACATACAAAAAATCGAAAAATTATTCAAAATTTTCCAAAAAAATAAAAAAATGGAAGATTTTCGAATGTAATAAAACAATTTAGACTGATCCGGAGGGTTATGTGTCAATTTTTTAAATTCTGAAAAGTCGATTTTAAAATTTAAAAAAAATTATTAAAAGTTCGAAAACAGTTAAAAAAGATTTCAAAAGTGAAAAAAAAATTAACTCGGTGTTGGCAGTTGTTACACGTCGAGTTTCTAACTATTCAAAATTCTGAGATTCAAAATTAAAATTCACAAAAATAAAATTTTAAATACTTCAATATTCCTTATAATAAATAAGTAAATAAATGATTGCAAAAAGTTGGAAAAGGAAATATAGTATTAGCTAAGGATTGCAAATTTTAAGGAAAATATCAATACGGGGATTTCGAGATTTGAAAAAAACCGGAAGATGGGATGCATAATTGTTGTAAACCGTACTAAATGCTTATGTATAAAGTTTCGTCCAATTCGATTATCAGGGACAGTTGCTATTGAGCTTTAAAAAAAACAGGTGTATGGGACACCCCCTACCACTTTGTTGACTGTCGCTCAAAAACTAATCAGTTCTTTGCCATACATATTTGCATCTTTTTCCAAAGTGTCATCAAAATTCACAAACGAATGCTGTATGCTCCCAGCAAACATTGAAAAAATTGTGATACAATAAACATGTGTTCGTGAGACCCCCAACCTCTTATCCCAATATTGTCCAAAAACTAATCAGTTCTTTGTTATTAAAGTTTCCATTTTTTTCAAATTCTTCCATTTTTGATCAATGAGTCCCAAAATTTGATAATTATCTTCTCACACTAATTGGAACCTTTTTCATAAGTTTCATCATTATTGTTGGCTCACTTCATTATTGTTGGCTGTAGTGTGCATAAGGACACTGAAAAAACTTCAAAAAAGTACAAAAAATTTTTTTACCGGAAGTGAAAAACCGGAAGTCGAGATGCAGACCTGTTGTGAACCGTATTAAATGCTTACGTACCAAGTTTCATCCAATTCGATTATTAGGTACAGATGTACTATTGAGCTTTCAAAAAAACAGGGGCTCGGGGGACGCTGTTATGCCTGCCAAATTACGTGATATTTAACAGGTAGCATTTATAGCAGAAAACCTACAATCATTTCCAGAACAAATTTCAGTTCTGAATAAGTGGGATTACAGGAAATTAGATCTTTGTAGTTAACAGCCTCGGTTCACTAACAGTAAAGACTAAATTCCTACTCAACCACCACACTTTTCCATTTTTGGTTTACAATACGAATACATTGCATTTTCTCATTAACATTTCTATTAATAATCATCGGTACACCTGATTTTTTTCTTTGACCCACTCGAAGCATCAAGGTTATAATAATTTTTGATTATATATTTGAATTCTATTTACAATTCAATTTCCAATATGTAATCATAGATGAAAAATGCAACTTAAGTAAATGTGAAAAATGATGAAGTTTCAATTTAGAAATTACCTGAACATCAAAATTAAGATATTGTTGGTCATCGCGCGCTGTGGCTAAGTTGTGTAAGACACACGGGATTTGAACATGTGTCTCTGATGAATGTAGTTCGAATCCTGACACGAAACACAAAAAGTTTTTTCTGAAGGAATTTTAGAGAAAAAGAAAAGTTATTTCGAATTGCAAAATTCAAATGATTTCCAATATGTACATGAGCTTAATTGTTCACAAAAAATCCCATCCTCTATTTACAATGTTTCGAACTTTGTTTATTTTCCTTGTTTATATAAAAATGAAACAGAAGAATATCTAGCGTTTGAATTTCTCTTTTCATTTTATTATAATAATAAAACAGAGAAGGAAATGAATCGATGCAATACATGAACGTTTCCAGTTCTTTTTGCTTGTATTCTTAATTGATAAACGGGTGGTGCTTATGCACGACAAGTGAAAGATATATGCAATCAACTCTCCTACTCGCTCATGTTCATTTAATTTTTAAAAATATATGAAGAAGAAATATTCTTCAAATGTTTGGAGTTGTAATTTTGATTTCAATAGAAATCAACTTGATTAAATCAGTTGTTGGTGATTTTTATATAATCAATAAAATTAATTGAAATGAAAAAAATTGGTTCTCGATTTAAAAGAACAAAAAAAAATTATTATATTATTTTATCTGTTTGTTTTGGTGATAAATAATAAAAATTCTAAAACGAATTTATGTATTATATTATTTCGGGAAAGAAAAAAAAATATAAAATTTATGTCTGTTTTTGTGCAGTTAGATTGGGTAAACTGAAAAGAATTGCCAATGAATTCATTGTTTCATCATAATTCCTATTGTTGGTTTAGACACAAGGAATGTTTCTAAGGCATTAAACTGAGGATTAAATTCATAAGAAAAAAAACAGGTGTCTGGAACCACCAAGGCATGATTTAGAGTCTAAATGGAAATTTCATCAAATTCGTTGTAATCGAGATACAAACAAAATCAACTCAAAACATGAACGCAAAAACAGATTATTACATATATGTCATCACATCAAGTAAACTGACCTTTTTGGATTATATAGGAGCATCAAAACACCTGTCAACTATAATAAGTTAAGTCTTTTTTTTACTCTTAAATTTTTTATTATATGTTATTTTTGTATACATGGTTTTATAATTTTTGAATTTTGAAAATGATCCATATGACTGACCAATTAACTAACTTACATTAGAAATTTTTCCTTGGTAGAGTCCGCGTACTTTCCGTTCATCGTTTATCATTCTTAAAATTTTAATTCCCTTGGATAAATAGATGATGTTTTTTTTTCATTTCTATAATGGCTAAACAACCCCCCCCCCCCACCATTTTGTTCACTATCGCTCAATCAATCAGTTCCTTGCCATACATATTTGCATCTTTTTCCAAAGTGTCATCAAAATTCATTCACGAACGAATGTTATATGCTCCCAACAGACATAAAAACATAGCAGAAAAATCCACCTGTTGTATGGTGGACCCCCAACCCTATATCCAATGTACTTCAAAAGCTGATAAAATCTTTTTCATGTTACTTTAAAGCTTTACAAACGTTTCATGACAACCGATTTGTAATTGTAGGCTACAGTAGGGATAAACACCTGAAAAAAAATCTTTTTAACCGAAAGTGACAAACTGGAAGTTGATATGCCGAAATATTGAAAACAATACTAAAACCTTATAAATCAAGTTTTCATTAGATCATAAAACGGAATTAGATGTTATTGAAGATTTAAACTTAAAGGCATTCGGGAGACCCCTCACCATTTTGTCCAAATTTGAAATGAATCCAGATTTTCCATTTTCAAGTGAACCTGTATCATTTGCCAAATTTTTATCAATACCCTATACAGAAAACTCACTCACCCACAAACCCACCCACACACTGACGTACACCATTCCCTAGCAATTCCCACTGGAACACCCTGTGTTGAAAATTAATATGTTGGTTTAGGTGTAGAGAGAACGTCAGGGACAGTAGCCGAAACGACAAGCGATCCTTATTACTGTTGTCGTTCACTCTTCTACTCTCCAACAAGTGACGCTCTAACGAAAGCAATTTCCGAAGACTATGGCAGTTAGGTAACTTGAGCGCAACATAACTCTTTGTTAAACTACAAGTGGGATTTAGTTATAAGTTTCCCATTATTATCGTCAAAAGCATTAATTTTACCAAATCAAGTTTTAATATATTTATTTTCTAATCTTATTATCGTTTATGAAATCCACGTTTAAAGAAATTTAATCGTTAAATCTTAAATCAATAAATGAAGATGAATGTTATAGCTTATAACTCGATTGACTTAACTACAACCTCGATTTAGAGATTTAAAAGAATTACATTTTCTAAAAACTAAACCAATTTCTAATTATTTGTTCTTAATGCTAAAAACTTAAGATTATTGTTTTTAATCCCGAAATCAATAAATCGGATTATATTTATTTTTGATGAAATAGAATTAAAAACATTTTTTATATTACATGTTAGTTGCAGGGTTGAACTCTCCACCAAAACAAAATTGTATAAATAATTATAATCATTAAGAGCCAATTATGAACATGACAATCATAAAACAAAAGTGGAACATTGAATTCATTTTAAATTGTCTTTTTATGTTTGAAAACTCAAAATTAAATAATTTTATTTTTTGTGATTATAAATTTAAAATTAATTATTTTTTTCACTCATAATAATAATTATTTGATTTATTATGATAATAAAATACATTCACCCATTAAAAATTGTACAAAAATAATTAAAAATTATAATTATAATAATAATAAAATTAAGCGAAATAAATTCATGTTTTTCTGAATCAAACAATAGGTCATGAACTTGTTTGTAATGAATATATTGTAATGTAATTTATGTGAGGAGCAAAACAGTTATATATCCTATTATTTCTAAGGAAATCTCCCTAAACCATTGCTCAATCTTAATTATAATTTATGATTCAACATAAATCCAAAAGATCACAGCATATGCAAATATCACAAAAGAAACTGTAACAATTTATTCTTTTATTACTATTCACAAAAATTGTTTATAATTTCTATTTTACATATTCACAGTTAAGAATTTTAATTCCTGTTTTGACTCCTTACGAGCAACACAACAATAATACAAAAAAAAATGTCCTTTTTATGATTCTTATGAAAAAAAAAAAACAAAACGGTTACACAAAACTAACTCCCTACTGTTATGTTTGTTTGTCTTGTCTTTCTGAAATATTTCTTGTCTTTTGTCTTAAAATTGTTTGAATAAATTTTCTACGCTTTCTAAATATTTCGTAATAATTTAATTTTTTTGTATTTAGTTTTATTTATGTAGATTTTAAAGTTCTTTTGTACGAAAATTTTGCGAATAAAAAAAAAATTATTTAAATTTCTTTTAATTTTTGCACAAAAATAAAACTTCCTGGTTTAGTTCCATTTTCTTATGTGTTATGGTAACGACCATAAAAGGAATGTTTAAAATAAAAATTGTCTTGACTTTTTCTCAATTTGATTTATAACTCAAACTTTTACCAAACAAAGAGAGAAAAGAAATTTTTTTTACACAAAATTAGGTTAGGTTAGTCATTAGGTTGTTTGTCCATATAGATCTAATCTAATAAATTTCAATTTTACACTAAAACGATTTAAATTAATTTTAATTTAGATTAGAAATGAATTAGGAGAAAATTGGCTTCATTGTTGCTAAATTGTTAAAAATCGCATTCGATAAAAAAGTAATTAATTTTTGTAATAATATGTCATGGACATTCTATTAGAAATAAAAAGAAACATAGAATTCAACTATAAACGATATCTTACCATATCTTGTATCCACGGGTGTGACAACCAATATAGTATTCCTTATGGATACTGACAGATGAGCTGTATTCAGCTAATGGTAGCACTTTCAATCTCAGTAATGGAATATTCCTTGATGCATGGCACGCTATTGCCTGCTCGAATAAACGAGCCATATAACTCTATATCTTGGCTTTAGTCTTTGGACAGTGCGTCACATGATCGAGTTATGTGTTTCTAAGTAATGTTGATAATATGACAATTCCAAATATTAATATGGATATTGCTAGGATATACGCCGATGTACCCATCCAACCCCTACCTTGTGAGCGAACGAACGATAAATTATGAAATCCGGCACCGCTCAAGGATTTTGCATTTTAGGCCTATTGGAGACCGGATGTTTTACACTTCTATTTAATTTTAATTACATCATTTGAAAAACTCAACTCCCCTTTTTATATAATTGATTATATAAAAAATTATATAAATAAAACAAAACAACCCAATTAAATAAGAAAAACTTAGTTTTATTATAACAAGTATTAAGTTCTGGAATTGATATAACTAAAACTAAATTTGTCTACCAAGTTACGGCATTTGTCAGTCTCAATAATATTCACACAATGTTACCTAATTTTAGCCTTCGTTTACTTAATCCGAAATCTGATTTTTAGATATTGTTATATTATATATGTAGATACGCTCGAAATATATATCCGAATCAATTTAGGGTTAAGAAAGCATTTGCATTTCATAGACCTACTTAAATTTGTTCTAACATAATCGTTTTCCCAACATTTTTAACGACCGGTCTATTTCGGGTTTTACTCCAAAACAAGATCTAAAGAAATGCTAGGAATGATTTACATACTATTTTATTCCGGTTCCGGCTTTATTTCAATTCATTATCTCAAATCATATGTCAAGAAACATAAGAACATTTGTGTGTCCTACATATCAATCAACAAATATTTAACACTAGGAGGGCCCGGCGTGCTTCGCTACGCTTATAAATAAAGTTTTGCGTAGACGTTTTGCTGTCGTAGAAGCAATGATTTCAAAAAGTGGTAATGAGATATGCCAGCATATAATTTTTAATTTTTCTTTTTAAATATATGAATGAAAAATAATCAGAACTTCAGCTGATCAGTTCGGATATATGAAAAATTAGCGATCAAATAAGTTTTCCAGTAAGCTTATTTGATCTCTAACTTATTTGATCGCTAATTTTTCATATATCCTAACTGATCAGCTAGAGTTCTGATTATTATTCATTCATATATTTAAAAAGAAAAATTAAAAATTATATGCTGGCATATCTCATTACCACTTTTTGAAATCATTGCTTCTACGTCAACAATATGTCTACGCAAAAACTTTATTTATAAGCGTAGTGAAGCACGCCGGGCCCTCCTAGTAATAATAAAAAAAACAAAGAAAAATAATACGTCATTCACAACATTCATTTCACCATTAACACTATAATAATTAAATCAAAGAAAATCAAAGAAAAATAATGATACTAAAAAAACAAAGAAAATTAATATAAACTCACTCATACTATTATCACGTCGAATCAATTCTATCCTTATCTGACAAATTTAACAAACACATGAATTTTAAAATGATAAATACCACGTGCAATTCATTTCTTTTTTCACAACATTCATAGAAAAATATTGCTTCTATCCACTCCTATAATAAAAAAAACAAAGAAAAATATTACGTCTATTCACTCCTAAATCAATTCATAAACTAAATTGAAATTTGAAAAGAAAATATAAAATATTAAATTTAATTTTTTTATATTCTCTTAGAGCAGGCTACAGACGTTCAATCAATTTATCAACCAATTGAAAACGAAAATAAACGAAATCAAATTTAGGGGATTTTTACACTAAATTTTATTTCGTTTGTTTTCGTTTTCGAATTGATTGACAAATTGATTGTAGGTCTGTAGCCTGCTTATCGTAATTGTGAAAAAAAATATATACTTGGGCAATTCCATTTTCATATTGTATGTGGGAGTTTCATATTGTATGTCGTTAAATTCTATAACTCTATAACGTCTATAACTTTTTTATTTATGATCCGAAAAATCCCAAAAATCTTTAAAATCTAAGTTACACTAATATAAGTTAGCAGTGAAAATTTGAAATGAATCAAAATTCGAATAAAAAAGCCCTAGGCTGTACAAATTTTTTTTTTAGCGTAATAATATATAAGATTTCCTCAGTTAATTGCTTTGTTGCGTTACACAAGCAGGAATATATGTTTCTATCTAAATAAATAATAATAAAAATGTATGTTAAACTTTTGTCATATTGTAGATATAATATGGTTGTTCAAATTTATAAAAAGTAGGATAACTGTCTGTAGTTGTAGAGCAGAATACTTTCTTGTTTGACTAGAATTTTTTTTTAAATGATATGTGGAAATGGTTTGACTAGCATTTTATATTAAGACGATTTGGGAAAGCCGATTATTTTCAAACGATTCGTCTGTGTATATAAATGATGTAGACGCTGCAAGTTAAAAATTTAAAAATATTTTTATGTCAACTCTTTCTTGTATGAGATATGAATATTTATGGTGAATAGAATTGCAGTTTGGGAGTAGGAATACCATGGGATTATGTTTTAGGTAGAATAATTGAATTTTTTCAAAGAAAATGGATATTTATAGCTGGTAAGTTGGCTTAATTATCCTCTCCCCATCTGTATGAAAATTGTCAAAATTAGCTTTTTTTTTATTCTGCAGAAAACATTTTGCACAAAATTTCTCTTGCAAAAGAGAGAAATGTTTTACCAATATGTGGTATAACTTGTATTAATTGTACAATAACTTGTATTTTACTTCGTCGATTACCCCTGCTGTATTTTCAGTATTTTTAAGAGCCAGGTCCAGCTCTTAAGTTATCATAAGTTATCACATAACAAAGGGTTCTTATCAATTTCAGATTTGTTTTCCTATGAGATATATTTAGTTTTAGGTACATATTATGATAGGCATCCACTTGGAGCAAGTTTATTCGCAATTTCTTCTATAATATTCATGTAGATAGGCTATCGTATTCCTGATTCTGATCCTCTAAAGTGCTTAGCCATCTTCCAAGTTTTCCCCAAAGATCTATCATTTCGTAATGATTCACAGAATATGTTCAAATTCGATTTTTTAATTTTATTAAAATACTTTTTTGCTTCTGCACAAATTCTTTTACATGCTATAAAGTCTGTTAAACATACTGTTTGGCGATATTTTTTATAAAAAATAACTCCTTTGTTTTAATATTCGGTACAAATTTTATTCCACCAATAATTTCGATTACTTGCGATTTTTTAGCGGATTGATCAATAATTTCCATAAAAAAATTATATTTTTCTTGAAGGCTTACAGGTAGACTATCGTTCATAAACAATTCTTTATAATTCTTTACTCCAGTATTTTCAATTTTTGGTGTGTTAAAACTTATTTGTTTGATAAAATATTTCTTCCGTCTTGTTATTAGAAACCCAGGTAAGCTAAATTCATGGTCATCCTTTAACAAAGTTTCAGTTATAATGTAGCAGTCTATATATCCTCAATTTTATACAAACTAGGTGATGATAAATTTTTTTTAGGATCACTCTCCCTTTTTTGCATTAAAGTAGCGGGCGAATGAATTACTACAGCGGGTCTAGAGTTTGTCTAAAATTGGAACCAATATATCAACTAATAAATCCATTAAAATCTTTGGTACTTCACATTCAGTCATAAAATTTAATATAGTTTCATATTTAATAAAGTTTCAACGTTTGACCTGTTTATTTGTTTTTGTATGCGCTTTGGAAGTGGAGGGCAGGTTTTTATTTGCAAATTCTCCTGGCATTTTATAACCTAGCTCAGATAATATCTTGGCATATGTCAAATGCCGAGTGTACATTTCGAACTCTTATATTTTCTTTTGTTATATAATTAATTACTATTCCTTGATTTATGGTGGGTTGGTCGTGTTGGGTATTTTCGATTATCATTTCATCTGGATCTAGATCTTCGTCTTCTTACATTGTGGGATTATTAAACAATTAAAAGGAAAGGAAGGAAAAAAAGAAAATGCACTTTTGCAGAAATGAAACATAAATGCAGAAATGAAACAAAAATAAAATTGTTCACAATCCTTGATAAAACTATACATTCAAAAATTAAAGAAAGTAAATAAAACCATGAGAAATAAATTACAAAGAGGAATATAAAATTCTTTTCAAAACATTTCCTCATTCTATCTCAATCAACAATTCTAGTTAAACGAGAAAATATGTTCTCTACAACTACAACCAACCATTCTACTTTTATAAATTTTAAGAACCATATTATATCTACATATAATAGCATCACAAAATAATTTAAAATTTTATGCTTTACATAACATTTTTTTATTATTTATGTAGGTAGAAATTTGTATTACTTCTTGTGAGACGCAACAAAGCGATTAACTGAGAAAATGTTTAAAATTGTTGGATTAAACGCACACATAAATGTTTTTGTGTTTGTTGAGATAGATTATTTTAATACAATCAATTAATATACTGAAATAATCCTGGTATTGAAAAAAAAATAGTAAATCATTTCTAGTATTTCTTTAGATATCATATGAATAATCTTATTTTGGAGTAAAACTCGATAAAGGCCTGTCGTTATATTAGTTTATTATATAACCGGTGCTATCAACATTTGGAAGAATTAAATAAAAGAATTCGATAGCATTTTAGTAAAAACAAATTTTTTATTTTTTTATTTAGATTGAGTAATAAATTGGTGCTAAAATATTCAATCATTAAAAAGAATTAAAATTTAAATTTGCTTATGCTATAACTTTTCCCTAAATAAGAGATTAGAAAATAATTAGTTGTTTCCTTTAGCAACTTAGCAAGTCTGTATACGGATTTTTTATTAAAAAATGTTGGTGGAGTGTTAATTAATGAGGAAAGAAGAACGAAAGATGAATACAAATCATAAAGTGAGTTGACAATGTTGTGGATTTTCTCTATATTGGTAGGTTGATCTGTTGATGTTCACATTCTTTCGCTTATACGAAGGATTGACTAATTCATTAAATCGGTAGTTTACGGAGTTTGAGAATTGGTTGTAAAATTTTGGGGTTTCTTTGTAACACCGTCAACCATTTCATATAGTTTCAATTGAATGTAATTCTGGCTAAAGTAAAATATCATGTTGATTACATCAACTTGCTGATTTTAGTATTTCGTATTGGATTTATTTCATTGTTGAGCATAGTGTTGATTGTTATTGCTCCCACGTGTTCTTCTTTTGACAATACAGTCCTAATTTAGAGCAATCATGTCCTTTGTCTTTCCCTACCTTCCCGAATTTTGTGACTAATGAAAATTAAATTATAATTGTTATTTAGAATTGTTCGTTAGACAATGCTAAAATTAATATAAGAAGGTGGAACGGAAATTACTTGGAAGTTTTATATAAGTTGTCACAAACTCATAAAACGGAAAATGTTAGGTTAACTCGCAACTCTCATTTCATCAACCGGAGTCAGAAGAAGAAGGTGGTTCATTTCAAAGAGAAAAAAAAATAATCGAAAATAAAAAAATAAAGTGTATTTTATTTAATTTTATTTTTGCATGTATTCTCTATAAATACAAAGTAGGGGTAAAATAAGATAAAATACATTGAGTGTGTATTAGTGTTTATTAAAATAAAAGTGAAGTGAGGATAGAAGACGTACACTTATATAATTGGTGAGATTGTTCTTTATTAAATAATTATCTGATACTTTATATTTACTATTACCAGGCGGTAGACAGGTAAAAATTTAACCTTATATTGCTTTGATGTTATTCCTTTGTTTTATTGCTTTGTTATTATTTTAAAGCATAAATTTGTTTTGTATTGCCTGGTAACAAGAAATGTAAAATTCCGTTTTAGTTATTAGTAAGAATTTTGAATTTAACACTTTATCTGTACTCTTCAATTATGTTAGTGTCTTTTGCGTTCCCATTTTCTTGCTTTTCCCTTAACGTGCAACTGTTGCATGAAACCTGCTATCGTGTTTTTGAGACAGAGATATCCAGTTTTTTTTGTACTGTTTAGAGCTGAAATTTAGGGCTGGCTGAATTTCAGTATCTATACCTGCAATCGAAAATGGATAGTCTTTGTCTCAACAAAATGGCTGCAGAGTGAACAAACAGCTTAGCATTCACTTCACCAACATAAGAGGTCTCAATTCAAATTTAAACAAGGTTCATCACTACATCGAAAAAAATAAACCTGACATATTGTTTCTTACCGAAAAAATTGTCAGTGGCAAAGCATCGAAATTGGATCTCGATAAATACCGGATGTTTAGTTACGAATTGGAACATTCCTTTTATAACAAGCATGGTGTCTGTGTATTTGTTCGAAATTCACTTGCATGCATGAGAACTAAGGCCTACGAAAACTCTAAGCACCATAATTCTCTAGCACTAAAGATCTCAGGTGTTGATGAAACTATGTTTATAATAGGATTAAACAGATCCCCCAAATCCCCCCCCTCCCCCCCGGATGTCCATTTTTCGATCAAATATCGGTTAATCTAGACAAGATTACCACGAACTACCCCAAATCAAGACTGGCCATTCTTGGAGACTTTAATATTCATAATAAAGAATGGCTTAAGCATTCATCATGCACTGACGACGTAGGAAGACAAGCCGAACTGATACTCGCAGATTATCACGGTTTGACGCAAATGATAGAGTGTCCTACTAGAATCCCAGATTATTCACATCATAACAATAATTTGCTGGATCTGTTTTTGACAAACGAACCAGATACTATGAAGGCAAAAGTTGAACAACCCCGACTATTTACTAATATCAGCAATAGTGCCATTTACATCATCGACACAAATTAAAGCTATTCCCCGTCACGTTTGGAATTATAAACGCGCTGACTGGGAGGGACTGAGAATTTTTTATGATGAAACACCTTGGAAAACTATTTGTTGTGTTGATCAAGATCCTAGCACATCGGCAATAAGAATTTCAGAAATCATATAAGACGGAATGTGGCGGTTTATTCCAAATCCATTAATCACTCCTAGAACTGAGTCTTGGTTCACGCGGGATGTTGATGAGGCAGTGAGGAATAAATGCAAAGCATTTAAGACGTTTTATTCAAATAAAACACATGAAACCCATAGCGCCTATAAGAAAGCCAGAAATATTAGTGAATACAAAATAGACTTGGACAAAGATGCGTTTATCCAGAAGAAAGCAAAGAAATTCGCCGAGCACCAATCTGGCTCACGTAGTTTCTTTCAGGCAGTCAAATAAGTCCAGAACAATTTTACCCAATCCTCTATTCCAACCTTATTTCTGAATTACATTCCCGTGAGCGACTCAAAAGAAAAGGCGGATCTTTTGGGTCGTATTTTCGCAGAAAACTCAATAGTTGAACCTCCCAATGCCCCTACGCTCATTTTCCCAGTTGTAACGAAAATGAAACCAATTATTTTTCGTTGCAATATTGTACGGAAAATGCTTTTTCTATCAATATCAACAAATCTGCTGGCCCCGACCATATTCCACCCCTCATTCTTAAAAACTTTGCCTGGCAACTGGCTCCAATTTTGACAAAAATTTTCTATTTATCTTATAAAACTGGAATATTTCTCGATCCTTGGAAACTGGCCAGCGTTCAACCCATATCAAAGAATGGCAGTAAGATAGACTTTAACAATTATAGACCAATTGAAATTCTGTCGGTTTTGGCTAAAACATTTGAAAAACATGTTAACTACAATCTAATAGATTATTTGGAAATGTCGCGAATTATTGATGATAAACAGTATGGTGTTCGTAGAATTCATGCAACAGGTGATCTGTTAGCCTACGTATCCCATCTATGGAACAAATCTCTGGAAAACCATGGTGAGACATTCAGTATTTCACTTGACATTTGTAAAGCATTTGATAAAGTGTGGCATAAAAATCTCATAGCTAAATTAAAATCTTATAGCAGAGATCATCTTACTGTCTCATGGATTCATAGTTTTCTAACAGGTCGCCAATTTTATGTTAATTTTTATGGTATCACATCTAATATTTTCACAACCAATGCTGGGGTCTCCCAAGGTTCTGCACTCTCACCAACCTTGTTTGTTCAATACATTAATGATTTACTTATTTCTACAGTGCATCCAATACATAGTTTTGCTGATGGCAGCAAATTGCATGCATCACATGTATCTCCCAAATTTTGATCTCATACTGCAGTGACTGCGGATAGAGAGCTGCTAATTGATTCTATCAACAAAGACCTGGAGCGTATAATGGAATGGGGAGATCGTAATCTTGTTTCATTTAATCCAACCAAAACCAAACTCTGCAGTCTTTCACGAATAGAGCGACATAAACATCTCCTTATTAAAATAAACCATGAGGAATTGCGTGAGGTTGAATCAGTTAGACTTCTTGGAGTGGATATTCAAAATAACCTGAAAAGGAATAAACATATGTGTTCAACCTCGCTAAATCCAAAAATTAGGATTCTTTAGTCGATGTAAAAAGTATTTCAATCCCGATCAAATTTTGCTAATCTTCAAGTCCTTTATTCGTCCATGTATGGAGTACTGCTGTCATGTTTGGGGAGGTGCTTGTCAGTCAACAATAAAATGTCTAGACTCTGTACAGAGAAAAGCAATACGATTGATTGGTAATACCAAACTAACGGATCAGCTTGATTCACTCCAGCACAGAAGAAATGTGGCTGAATTGTCAATCTACTATAAATATAACTTTAGTGAATTCTCCTCTAAGGAAATACAAAATATCCTCCACCATGTGCGCAGTATAATCGACAAACAAGCGCTGCCGAGTTATATCATCCATTTGTTGTACAAATCCTTCCAGAACGACTATTTTTATAGAGTGGCCAAATTGTGGAATTCAATTCCCTCTTCTGTATTGCCCGATGAATTTTTTCCTCATGCATTTAGGAAAAATGTACATATTCATTCAAAACAATTAGTATAGTAGTCCCTGTTTCCTCATTCCTTCCATTTTCCTCATCTCCTTCCTTTATAGTTGACATGGTATCTTCGAATATTCAAAGAGTCTGAATAATGAATATTTCATATTTAGTGTACTAAATATGTCTAACTAATTAATAAAAAAAACACATATTTAGAAATAAAATTCAATGTTAGCAACCCCAAAATTTCCAAATTATATGCTTTACCGAAAATTCACAAACCCGGCAGTAAAATGAAACCAATAGCATCCAATATATATCAACTCCTACAGAAAAAATACCCAAATGGTTCTGGATAAGGTAAATAAAATACCATCGGAACGGAACTTGTGAACAACATCAAAAATATTATATTAGATCCGGATGAAATACTAGTTTCATTTGATGGAGTAGCTTTGTTTTCCAGCATTCCAATATGTTTGGCCGTTAATTATTTAGAAGAACATCTACTAAACCACAAAGTTCCATACCCAAAAGTGACCTCTCTGATTAAAGCTGCTAAAATTTTTATGGATCAAAACTTTTTCCAGTTCAGGAATAAATACTATCAACAAACAACTGGAACGACGATGGGAAGTAAGCTTGCTCCATCCATAAGTAATATCTTTATGTGCATTGTGCAACCTAGAATCAGATCTCAAAGAAAACTTTAATTTATTTCCAAAAGTGTGGTACCGTTACTTAGACGATATTTTTGCAATAGTCGAAAAAAAAATCTAATTTGCCGGTAGTTTTCACAAAAATTAATTCAGTACATCAATCAATACAATTTACAATAGAAACAGAAGAAAACAATATTTTATCAAAATTATTAAGTCGCCTTCAAACAATAATTTGGAATTTACAGAAAGCGTAGCAGCACCATTAGATTTATCACCACAGATTCTCACCACAATATTTCGCATAAACAAGCAGCTTTTCATTCCATGGCTCATCGACTTTATAACATCGCAATGGATAAGTACGAGTTTGATGATCTGATTTTTTCTAAACCGTCACCAAATAAAAGAAATAGTATACCATTTGTTCCAAAATTAACATATAAATTACAAAATATCTTTAAAAAATACAATATTGATATTGTCACCAGACCAATAAATAGTATAAAAACTAAATAATTAATTAATTTAATAATTAATTAAATAATTTAAGGATAGAGATGAAATGAATAAAAAATCCGGTATTTACAAACTAGCTTGTGAGGATTGTGAGGATCTGTACATACGAAAAACTTCAAGAAACTTTGGAACCAGATTAAAGGAACAAAAAAGTGCAACATTGAACAAAAAACAAACAAATAAATCTAGTATAGCGCAACATACGGTAATTTGAAATCATAAAATAGATATCATTAATTCTTAAATAATAAAACCTGCGATTAAAAATGGAAATTGGATGCATCTGAATTCCTTTACATATTAAAAACTAATAATCCTATGAATGCAGAAGATGCAACCATCCAATCTCCCATGTTTAACCTAATCAAATAATAAACATTTGCAATCACTTAATTAATTTTCAACCCGTCCTCCTTTTAAATTAAAAAAATTTTTTTTTGTGTTTTGTTTCTTTCCTTTTATAATTTTTCCCTCTTTTTCAACATTTTTACGCCCCTTTTTTAAATAGAAACATTTTTTTAGAAATACATAATAGTTTTAGGTATAAATAGCAGCATTGTTAGCAAATAATTTTAATTGTACGAAAATATCTGTCGATGAAATTTTGAATTTCGAAACATGTAGTAAAGATTATTTTGAATAAAATTGATTTAATAAAAATATTTTGAGTGAATTTGAATTTACTATTATTATGTTTCATTCAAGTCGCTACGGAGAAAGTTTTATTTTAATCTCTCTATTATTTTAAAAGATTAATATTTCGGTGTGATGTTGGTGTAATTTAGGCATGATTTTGGTGTGATTCTGGTGTAATTTCGGCCTGCAGTCGGCGTAATTCCGGCCTTGTTTCGGTTAATATTTCGTTGTTATATAAGCCTGATCTCGGCTTATAATTATTCACATGTCGGTTTGTATTCGGTATCATTTAGACATTTAGTTTTTAATACCTAAAAATGTTCTAATACATTAGCTTTAAATGTACGACCAGTGTGGCCCATCATAAAATATGTTGCAATTTTCAAAAGTAAACTGGTTATCTCCACTTTTCAGAACAAAACATCATCTATTTATTCTATAAAATCCTGCCAAAAACTTAAATTAAACGCACTTCAACTCCAACTCATTATATTGAATTAAAATAAAACTTTTATAAATGCAAATTGATAGTTTGTACATCAATATATAAACTGCAACAAATTCCATTTATAATTCTTAATATTTTTTATGAGTTTAAGAAAACAAAAAAAAAAGCATAAATTGAAAGAAAATAATCTTAAGAAAAATAACTTGTTTATTTTAATTTTTTTTTTTGTTTTGTAACAGAAAACATGTTTCCATCAAAGATACATAAAATAATCAACCTCAATCAATTTTCAATAATTTTTGTTTTTATTCGACATTAAAATGACAAGTTGAGGGAGAATCGAAACGTAAAGAGGCAAAAATAAAATAACAAATTAACAATATTAAATAAAAAAAATAATTATCAATAAAATATATGAAAATAATATATATATTTAAATTTTTCATTTTCTTGATAAAATATTGTCTCTACAATTTATCTTAATTTTATTGTTATTATTTTATATATTTTTATTAGCATATCCAATACAAACGATTGAGTTGAAAACCTTATTTCTTTTTCTTATTAATAATTTTAATAATATTAAAATAATACCGATGATAATTTATCAAACAAGTTAGTCGAGCATTTATTTGCTCAATATTAATCGATCAGTTGGATTCGGCAACCGTTTTTGCGTTGGGATAGTTTTGTTGTTTGTCTTTCCTATAGATATATTTTCGCAGCAAGCAGCTATGTGGTGCTATTTCAAAAAATGAAATCCATTAGATGGAATAGCTTTTAATAAATTTAAATTATTAGTATCACTTTTCTGGCAATTAATATGAAAAGTAGATTCAATCTCATTACAACATACTTTCACAAAATAATAAACATTAAACCGATCACCTTTTCATATAACGAAAAATATGTTTGTCATTATTTCCATCTAACTATTTATAAATGTCATCATTATCTTATTTAAATTATTTCCTATCTAACATTCACTAATAAAATTTATAAATTAATTAAAGAAAAAAATGTGTCAAATTAACAATATACTTTATAGAGATGATTGGATAGATGACAATTGTTGACACATAAATATACATATATATTCATAGGTTTTGAAAAGTTAACAAAAAAATAACTCACGATCACAAAAAAACAACAACAACAATCGAATTTATGTTCTCTAATTGTTTCCATTAACATTAATGTTAAAACTTAAAAAAAAAAAAAGTGTGATAAAAAATTTGTCGTTAAATTATTTGATCGCAGAAACACATTTTTATATCGATCCGTGACGATCGTTAATTTCAACACAAAAATAAAAGCAAACAAAAAAAAATTTGTAACGGACGTGAATAGTTTGCAAAGTTTTATGATCAATTTGATTTTTGTTTTTGTTTGTTTGCTAATTAAAATAAATTAATGATTTATTTATGTTTCAGAAACTGACCATCAAAACGATCGTTAAGCATTTGAGTTTTGGATTTTTGTGACAACCATCACAGAAGTTACTTTTTTAATTTATGTGTATTATTTGGGTAATAAATGCATTTCGACTGAATTTAATTTAATAAAATAATAAGAAAATTACGAGTTATAATAATTACTTCTTGGTTTAGCAGATGATAAAAATTAGCAAGTTATTTTATTATTATATGCAGGGGCCACACCTGTGTTGTCGTCTATTGTTCATTAGCGCTATAATTAACACGCTAAGCTTTGCAATAACTAGCGCGATAACAAATTATGGTGCATATATTATTAGGCTTCAAATTCTGGCACTAAAATTATCACGATAACAAATTATCGCGCTAACATATTAGCGCGCTAACAAATTTGTTTAGTTGTGGCTACACCTTTGTTTGAGGTGGGTATAACAAATATTGTATTTTATTTTTTGATAAAGCTATTAAAAGATGAAGTTTGCGGCTGTAGCCCTGGCGTACTATACGAGTGTTTTTTTGTTATTTAATTAATTTACTTTATTATATCTAGATGGAACATAAAATCATGTTTAAAAAATATTGTTAGTGGTAAAAATGCACTGTAAACAAACAATGGCAGTTGTTGCCTTATTCAAATTAAAAAGGTTGTATTCCGTGTGCAATGCAACCATGCGAAAAAATTTTGAAACAAATAAACTTTACCTATATTCTATATAGGCCAGGAAAAATAGTATTTTAACAAAAAAAAAATTCGTTACAGCAAACTGACAGCGGGATATTGTAGAACACGATATTGTAAAAGAGGGAAACATAAATCGAACCAGCAGCTGCTATCCGGGGGAGAATGAGGAGGGTTTTTAGGGGTTGAAAAAGGTTTTTCGTGATTTCTGACTAAACCGTGCATCCTATCAAAAAGAGTTATATATAAAAGTTGTAGGGAATAAAAAGATCTACACTTTTTGTACGGACCATTTTTACCCTCACCTCAACATTTTTCGAAAAAAATGCGAAAAACCGATTTTTTTCTTTTTTCTTGTTTTCTTTTACAAAAAAAATTTTTTGAAGTTCAAATTTTGGGGAAAGATACCTCCATTTATTGGAAAAAGGCAGCAATTTTTTCGGAGGGAAATATTTAGACGTTGTTGTTAAAATTAATTTTTTTGAAAAAAAAAACCAAATTTTTAACTGCGATTGTTCTCACATACATTTGGTGGAGCCTGCAAAACTAGTTTGAAATGTTTTGATTCCATACAGCGGAGAGCTGTTAAATTAATTAAATCTTACTAACGAGCTTGAATCCTCGCAACATAGAAGAGACGTTGCTGATTTGACGATATTTTAGGAAGTATATTTTGGAAGAACGAGCGTCTGCGGAGATCAATTGATTTTTATTGTAGTCATTTTTAACATTGATGAATATTATATAGAACGCAGCATCCCATTCTTAAAACCTCAGGCTTCGCCTATGGTCAAAACTATTGTGAAAAAATATAAAAAATAAAAAACACGTAAGTATTAATTTTTTACTATCCTTAAAGGTTGGTTTAAAATTTGTTATTTTTTCGGTGTTCGATTGAAAATTTGAAGTAAAAGAATTTATTGCACCAAAGATTGCAGAGGAAATACCAGCCAAAAATTACATTTCAATATACAGCGGATTGATAGAATATTTTCAGATTAAATTTAGCCGATCCTAGACGTTCTGTTATGTACAGGGGCTTACTACAAAGTGATTATAAGGCAGCGAATAATCTGGAAGCAGAACAAACAGCTTTTATATGGGTAACAGTAAGAAAATATTTAGAGTGGCAGCAGAAATTTACCAACTTTAGCGCAATGCTTAACATCGATTCTAGTTTACGCAAATTTTAGAAAACCGAATCATTACCAGATGTTTCAATGCACTAGAAAGAAGAGTCAAAATATGAACAGAGGATTGCTGAAACCGCCAAAAAAATGATAAATTTTTATGGGATAGTGAAAGCCAAAATTCTACATCCACGCCGTGCTACTTGGGTAACGTTAACAGAATTAGGTTGGTGTGGTATAGTGGAACAGAGACAAAAAGTGTGCCAACAACAACCATGCCGGTGTTCGTCAGACAGGAAGACTCAGACAACTCTGGCATGATGACATCTCCAAGACCTTCTTGATATAGGAAGTCAAAACTGTGGTCGACTAGCCATGGAAGCTGATTGCATAGACGGCAAAATTTCTTCATGGGATTCAAACGTTAGAGAGAGAAAGAGATAAATGTTTGTGTCAATTCCCTTTACGGGCAGAAATATCTCAACTTAGTATAATTTTGTGGTTATCAATTTCGCGATAGAAAGTAATGAAGAGAAGATTAGCAAGAGATCTCAAATTTGATGCACGTAATAATGTATTTATGAGACAATAAGAGAAACTAGGGCATATGCAAGAAATCTTGTCCACTGAAATGCCTTAAATATGCGTGTTAGTTCAATACTTACAGCAATACAACTGATTATGTCGCAGCGTTGATTCTGTGTGCTAATTAATTTTTAATTCGTTAATCACAGAAACAATTTTATTTCATTATTTGTCTAAGCCGTCAGTCACTTCTGTTAAGCTCAGCCGTCAATTTTTTTTCTATTTTGAATCAGTTGGTCACATGCACAATGCAAGTGATAATGCAATACCGAAACTAGGGACTTTTGGTAGCTATACATATCAGAATTTAAACTCGATGAAGCAACATGCCAGTTTTGGCGATAAGAGACAGTTGTAATAGATTCGGCAACGTTTGATCAATTTTTGACCTTTTTAAACGAAAACTATAACGGCCTCCAAGGAGCAGTGAATAATTTGTTTTGTTTATAGTTGAATAGTGTATTCTCTCAGAGCGGCAACACGAATTGATCAATTGAAAATTCTCAGATTTCATGAATCAGAAATTGTGCGTTTCTTCTTCAACGCATTCAGTTAGTGTATGATAAACAGGATGCGGTCCAATCTAAACTAGAAATACGTGACTATACTTAAATTAAAATTAAAAATAAAACCATAATAACGCATATAGTGACTATACTACTTTAATTCACTGAGTAACGCTGGAGAATGGTATAGCCACCTGGACCCCACGTTAAATAATAAAATGCATGACGTCTAGCAGATAGAAAAATCGACAAAAACACTTTGTTCCATGACTTTAATTCTTGTAATCAAATATAATCAGAAATAAGATTTCCTGAAATTATTCTATCATCATTCAGCGGCCTGCAAGGAAATTGGTCGGCATATCATATCTTTGATCGCCATTAGTAGGTGGAACAGTTTGAGCACATATATGTAGAAATATTTGCTGATTATATTCAAACGCCATTAATAGGCGCATCGAGTGATATTGCATATACATTTATTATTCGCTAAATAAATAAATAAATAAATAGAACGGCATTGATGGGTGCATCTCTTGTTACTACATACACTTTTGCTCATTGTCCTCAAATTTCGGTCATAGATTAGGCTCAATTGGACTAAAACTGAACGGTAATGAGCAATAATTCGAATTTCCATTGATCAATTCATTTTACCTCTGTGAGAGAATTCATCATTTAACAATAAGCACATAAAATAACATTTTTGGTCCTTCGTTAGACCGGACCCGGACCCGGATGAGCCGCAGAATTCACACCATTTAACGAATCTTTAAGTATATTTTCCGTCATAGATAGATAATATTTACGTATGGTTTCCTTAGACGGTCTTCAACCCGTCTTCAATCACTTCTCGAAATCAACCAAAGTGTTCACGATCGAAATTGTTATGACAAATTTTTTCATGTTCTAACCCACTTTAACCTTCGTCGGACGGCATAGCTACAATTGTACTTTTTCCGTTTTTAAATACTAATAACTTTTCTTGTAGAAGCCGGAGAGGGTTAAAGTTTTATGTGATCTCTACATTTTCTTGCTGGATCATACATAATTAAATTTAGAAAAATATCCCCAGCCTTTCAGAGATAGGGGTTCGAGAGGTTTTCATTATCATAATAGGCGGTAAAGGTACAATTATACCTTCATACCTTTTATATGATATAATAACGGTATTATAGTTATCATATCATAGACCCGTGTATAATATAATAATATTTATATGGAGGAGCTGAAATCTCACAGCTCTGAGATATCAAGACTTCGGTCTAGGTTAAGGATTTTGATATAGTTTTCAGAAAAAAACTTTTATGGGGACATGGTTTTTAGTATTGATCAGCGATGTATATCATGTCGTACAAATAATAAATTTTATTTTTTCTAAAAAACGGGTAAAAAAATAAATAAAAATCTTTCTTCTGACACACTTGACAACATTCTTTTGACAAAATTATAATGCCATAATTCTCAATAATAATAATAAAATTTCATGTCAACCAAATAATTAATTTTATTTTTTTCCAAAAAATTGGGTAAAAAAATAAATTAAAATCTTTCTTTTGACACACTTGTCAACATTTTTTTGACCAACTTATAATGCCATAATTCTTTCAAAGCATGTTCTAAATAATGCGGAAATTCTATAAATTATCTATTTATCGCACAATAATTATGTCTACCTTGAAGATTTCAATATAAAATATATGAAGGTACAATTGTACCTGTGTCGCCTGTTAGCGTTGTAAAATTGTGCCACCGGAGGAGGGTTAATTACTCTCAATGCTATGGTCAGGCGCATAAGCTCTGTGATTGTTCTAAATTTATTGAAATGAACCTAAGCAAACGGAGAGACTATAATAGGGAATCCAACATAGCGAAGTTGCCACATTCTTCTGAATTCAGCCTCTACCGGCTCTTACACCACTAAACCTTACATGTATCACCTTGAACTGGAAATAACTGATGTGCGACTCAATATATATAAATTTAGGCTTGAATCAATAGTACTGTAAAGCATGGATTTGACAACTTATATTTTAACAAAAATCATGTCCAATCTATCTCCAAAGGCAACACCACACAAAACAAACTCAGCTATACCTGCCTGATATCCGGTTAGCGGATGCTTATTTCTGCCGGAAAAAATTGACAGCTTAGTCGGTTGTGATCGATTTTTGCTTGTTAGTACGAAAGAACAGATTATTGAAAGTGAGCAATTACCATCCACTCAACAACACAAAATAGGATGGGTTGTGGGAGAAATTTGTAAAGATTCGGATTTTTTTAAATGTCGAAAATTCTACAACTCTGGTTTCCCTCGAAATAGAGGCAGATTTTAGGAAATTGAGAAAGTTCTACGTACTTTGATAATGTCAAAGGATGAAGAAGTATATTTAGAAAATTGTATACCAGCAGGATGCATTAGAAAATAGGATGGCTTGCTAGGAGTAGCACTTGTGTTCAAGACTACACACTTAAATTAAGGTCATTTTTTGCCAAACGCTGAAAAAAATTAACTCTCATAAACTGAAACTATTGAGGCAAAAAAATCAAATACAATTTTAATACAAAATTTTGTTAAGTTTTCCTTGAAAAAATTTTGTCATTTTTCGATTTTCTTTTAACTTTACTTTGTTTTGCATTGCTGAAGATGGGAGATAGTTTCTCTTGAAATGCATACAAAATAATTTTGTATTTTTAAATATTGAAAAACTAGTGATATTTTTGTAATGTTCAAATACAATTTTCGTTGGTGAAAATAAAAAAAGGAGAAAACGTTTTTTAATTAATTATTGTAGTAAAAAATTATTTTCATTTATTTCTCCAACATCACACAACTTTCGATTTTATAATTTTTCATCGAAAAATTCATCCAGACATATGAAGATAGAGAGAAATAAAAATAACCACCGAAACTGAATCCTGTTCAGACCAGCACAACATTTGAAAAACTAGAGATACCTCAAAAAAAACTCCAATTGAAGAGAAAGGGCAACAGAGAATAGACAGAAAATGGAAAATAGAAAATAGAAAGAGTTATTTTTTTTTTAAATCTGGTGAACTATACTGATTTCGCTATTAAAAATTTTGTTCAATTTTACAGCAAACGACGAAACAGTTTACATTATTAACACAAACTGAACTAAATATGTTCTTGAAAAACAACTAACTACTCTTTCGGACAAACTGACAGAACATTTTACCAAACTAAAAAATTTCCTTTCAAGATTCTTTAGCGCAAATATAAATACATATTCAGAACATTTCTATTCGAATGGAAAAATAAAGGCATATTAAGCTTTATAAAAATAACACAAAACCACTATCTTTAGTACCAGCCAAAAACACAATTAAAACCATAAAACAAGCAACAAATCAATATAATTGAACAATAAAATAACCTCTTTTATCCCAACAAAATGTAAACGTAATAAATCTTTTTTGTATCCATCATAAAAGCTCAATTTCAACCGTTAAACCGTAAATCATTTAAGAACATCACTTAAACAATTACACCAACAACCATCACTTGATCACTTAAACTATATATAAAATTATTTATGCCTATCATAAAAGCATTTTTTATTTACATAAACTATAACATAACAACAAGACAAAAATACAACACAACAATCCAGTAGATACACAAAAAAAATATCCATCTATAGATAGACAAACGTCACATAACAAACAAAAAGTAATAACAACAATAACACATAAAGTATGAAAAAAGCTCTCGCGACCGTAAAACTTTTTTTTGCTGCCTTTTTTTTGGTGGATGTATTTCATTCAAAAGTAATAAATTATATGCAATTATCATGTCATAGTTCTTTGTTGTGTGTTTTTAGATTGTGGTCGAGAGAGAGGAAATATGAGATAGATGATGATCATGTTACAAATTCAATTGAGATGAGGATGCAATTACGTCGATTGAAAATAAATTTCTGACTAATATACGTATTTTTCATCAAATCCATAAACATATAATTTATGTAACCTAAATTTATATTTTTGTGTTTTTGCAAATTTCCGCTACACACCTTACACATAAAAATAGTTACTTATTAAAAAAATTTCTTAAATTTATCTTGCAATCAACGAACAAAAAACTTTTAAAATTTGTTTCATACTGTTGTAATTAACTGACATAAAATTAAATATAATGAGTGACAAGTAAGTGAAATATTAGTTGTGTTAATAGTAATGCAAAACATTTTGATGGTGACAAATTTTAAATTATAGTTATTGTTGGGTTGTTAAAACGATGATGAATTCTTGATGTCGATGCAGTTATTATAGATATGTTTTAGAATATAGATGATACCGTTCTCGGGCTATCTCTATCATATCTCTCAAATCTATATAATTAACAAATCATTTCTAATATATGAAACAATTTATATTTTCCACTCCTCATACAAATACTAATACTAATACTAATACTAATACTAATACTAATACTAATACTAATACTAATACTAATGCTAATACTAATACTAATACTAATACTAATACTAATACTAATACTAATACTAATACTAATACTAATACTAATACTAATACTAATACTAATACTAATACTAATACTAATACTAATACTAATACTAATACTAATACTAATACTAAAACTGATACTAATACTAATACTAATACTAATACTAATACTAATACTAATACTAATACTAATACTAATACTAATACTAATACTAATACTAATACTAATACTAATACTAATACTAATACTAATACTAATACTAATACTAATACTAATACTAATACTAATACTAATACTAATACTAATACTAATACTAATACTAATACTAATACTAATACTAATACTAATACTAATACTAATACTAATACTAATACTAATACTAATACTAATACTAATACTAATACTAATACTAATACTAATACTAATACTAATACTAATACTAATACTAATACTAATACTAATACTAATACTCATACTAATACTAATACTAATACTAATACTAATACTAATACTAATACTAATACTAATACTAATACTAATACTAATACTAATACTAATACTAATACTAATACTAATACTAATACTCCGCATGGAAACAAAAACTTATAGATTTGAAAAATGTTTTGGAAAACATTGAAAAAGCTCGATTATTAATCGAGAATAATCAACAATAATACAGAACACAAGAGGAAATATTAAAAACCTGGCATACCATTCCCGAAACCTTTATCTATTTAAATACACTACCTAGCGACGACTATATTCAATTTTTCTTCCACATATGCGAGCGAGGCAATATTTTCAGATATGATTTTCATAAAGCACAGTTTGAGAAATAGAATGACTAATAAATCTAGCTCGGCGTGCGTTTTGTTAAAAGTGATTGATTCTTTCAATAGTGTCAGGCTCATGACATGAAATATTTGTCATTCAAGATGCAGCAAAATAAATCACATTAATAACCGTAAATTTTATTATTCCGGATCGTGTCATATCATCGAAAAATCATATAAACATAAATGGTTACTTCAAAAAATATCAATAAATCGAAAAGTGAAAATCATACTATCGAAAATTCAAACAATTGGGGATCACAATATCGAAAATTATAACACCGTTATAGACGTTATCACACTGTCGAAAAGTCATTGTATCGAAAAATCGATGCACCGAAATTTTTTCGATGTACGGGATATATCATACCATCGGAAAATTAAATGATCGAAATTCATAAGATCGAATAAAAAATCATATTGCCGAAATATCATAATAACGAAAATATTCGAAGTATAATGAATAATTCATTACATCGAAAAATCATTCAATTGAAAAATAGGTTATAGCTAATTGTCAGAAATCTGCAGGATATATTAATTATTAGATTGATTTATTCTAAAAATTCGTTAAAATTTTTATTACTAAATTTTCGATTGCCAAGGAAATGGCATATTTAAATTAAAGTATGTGTTTTGGAAATAATTCGCTTTAATGAAAAACCATACTTTAATTTTACTATGCCATATCCTCGGGAATCGAAAATTTAGTAATAAAAAAATTTGAATGTTTGTATAGAAATAAATGAATTAAATCAAATAATATAAATCAATATAGTAATTGATATATACTGCGGCTGTGACAATTTGCATTTACAATATTCCTAGTTTCGATTCGATGTTTCTATTGAATGATTTTTCGATGTAATGATTTATTATATCGAATATTTTCGATCTTATGATATTTCTATAGTATAATTATTTATTCTATTTTACGAACTTCGATCAAATGATTTTTCGATTTTATGAATAAAATTTTCGATTATACGATTTTCGATTCTATGATTTTGAAGCTGATCCCTCCATGCGGAGATTTAAGCGCATTATAGACTACGGTTCCAGTTAATAAGCTTGTAATCTTTTATTATAACCTTTTTAACCATGGCACGGGCTGTTTGGTTACTTTTAGCGATCTAACACATTGTTTCGCTTGAGGCTATGTCACGCACGGCCTCAATCACCTAAATCGTCATCAGTATGTAGCTCAATTATATTACACATTAAAATGGTAAATCCTTAATTCATAGGTAGATTTATAATTTCAAGCAGACTGAACAATTATCGCTAAGGAGTACATAAGTTTTGGAATTTATGTTTTCAGTTCAGACACGCTGTTCGCTCTTTGGATTTATGGAGTAAACTTGAGAGCGGTTGCAAGTACATAGTATGGAACAGTCAACCACATTCAGCCAGCTCTCGTTAAAGCGCTGTAACGACTGACTATTTCGAATATTTCTCTAAAAGTAAGAATATTCATATATAAAGAAATTCGTTCATTATTTGAAAATTTATTTCAATTCCGGCCTATTAAAATGAAACAGACTTAAAAGCATTTATTTATATAGCAATAATTTTTTTTAGTTAATTGCACTCAATACTAATTCGTAATTCTTGTTTGTGTCTACATAATTTTTGTTATGTGAAGCTTCGTCATAATGTTATATGTAGATTGAATACAGTTTTGTTCATTTGTAAAAAATTAGAATGATTTGAGGGGAACATTTCCTCGTTTGAATAGATCTTCGTTTGGATGATATATGCAAGGAGAAATTATAAATTTATATACGATGAAAGAGACAATAGAAAAAGAAACAAAAAACTGAAAAATCTTAATATATATTCTCGATCATTTTGATCCAAAAGAACATTATGTAAATTTAAATCAAATAGTGCAGTGTTATTGTGGCACAAGAAAATGTATATTCTTTAATTAAACTATTCATATTAAATTTGTTAAATTAATTTATTTTTGAGATTGGTGTTTTTATTTTAACAGTGTTAAGTTTCCGTTGCCTTTTATTAAGTTTTGTGTGTTAAGAAAATCCTCTAGCAACAATTTTTAAACTGAACAAATAATACAAACCAATTTCAACATTCTTAATTTATTTTGTAAAAAATTTTTTGTGTTTTTAAATATGACCGTGTTTGTATTAGAAAATGGCTTTGAAGATAGCAAAACCGTTGTTTTACCATTCCGGTTACTGAAAAAAATTAAATCGATAGTGGCTGAAAGAAACGCAACGGAGGAATATGAATTGGATGCTCGAAATTGTGTTCAAAAAGGTAAAAATAACTTTTCTAAAGTTTTTCGCATAAAAGTAAATGAGAAGTTGCATAAAAGTAATATATTTAGCTTAATTTGTAGGTTATCGCATACAAATTTAGCTCGTCGTCAATATTTGATTGTTTATTTTATTGTTTATCTTTGTTGTGATTAACATAGTGTATTATATTCTACAAAGCGTCTATAGGTGATGCTCAAGATTTTTAGATAAGTGATTTTTGGAATGCAATTTGTGACAGCCTACAATCAACATTTGTTCCACAGGACTGGTGTTTACGCCAAATCACAAAAAAAAAAAATTATAAAAAAATCACAACAAAGAACAAAGTAATTTCACTCCATGTAAACGCTACTTCGTTATTTTATATTTAATTCGAATGATAAAATATAGATGTCGTTATTCAAAACAAAGTGGCGAATTGATCGATGTGTCAAAATAAGAATTGGTGTTTTTTATTTGTAAATTGTATAAATTGAAAGCTTTTGGGAAGATCCATCTCTTTTCTTCATCAACCATCAAGGAGGCGACATCAACTTGACGACACCAGAAAAGAACGCAGCAAATCAGGTGAATATAAGTGTCATTAATTTTCAACGGTTAAATAACAAAAATATGTGTTCATCACAACTTGGAAAAATAAATTGTCAAATCAGTGAAGCTTTCTAATCGAAAATTAGAATCAATATCGGTAAATACATTCATTTGTAAGGAAGCGCTGATTCATTGGCGAACCAAAGAAGTGGCTTAGCAGGCCGCGTACCTAGCGAGGTTCATTTATAACCCCGTGACTAGCCTCAGTCAATGAGGGATCGAGTAAAAAATCCTGCTACTTTAGCACAAATAATCGTAATGTACGCGAAATACATGATACAAACGGAAATGATAAAAAAGCAAGTGACTGTGAAGACTGAGAGCACCCGGAGAAACCCCTTAGTTTACTCACAAACTTTCACAGTCTCACACCCTCATACACATACACACTATCACCCATATCTACATCCATGCCTACATCCATACATACTCAAAACAATCCAATATCGGTGAACAACGTTCAATGAAATTTTTATTACTTATGTTTGGATGATTCCATAAAAGTTATATTCCTTTTTTTTTATTATTTATTAATTGTTATTTCAGGATTATTTGCGTCATCGTTAGTCAGTAAAAATAACTTTTTACTGTTATATTTCAAGGATAAATTGTTTGTTTTAACTACAATTTCATTTGATTATCTTCGTTATAATTTAATTTTGTTAACCTTTCGTTTAATTTATTTTTAACGTAGATTTGTACTTCATTCTTATAAGGAACAAAAAAAAATCTTCTACGTTAGTTGTTTTTTTTTTATTACACTATATGATTTATTATAAAAATTATTGTAAAAATAAATGAAAAAAAACCCTAAATAAAAAAACAAGAACAATTTTCACTAATAAGTTACGGTTATCTTAGTTTTCTTGTTCATAGATTACACTTAAACTTCTTTTAATTTAATTAATTAATGTTCATTTAATTCAATTACGGTATATAAACTTATACGAATAAAGTTAGTTGCCCTACGATCTTAAACGTTAATGACATTTACTGCTATTTTTAGGGCTAATTTAATTACTCGAATAAGCAAAACGGGTTAAAACCAAAAATAGTATTCTAAATGGTTTAAGTTGCACTAAATTTTTTACATTTACTGTTATTTACTAGTAGGTTAAATGCTACGAATCAGGAGACCCAAAGTGCGACCAATGCGATAATAATCACGACACAATACATTTTCCCATTATTGGGCCTCTGTCATTATCCAGAACAACGAAAATATTTCTACGACCTTGCCCGTTATGGTCGTTCAATACGTTAGATGATTAATTATTAACTTGTATACGACCGGTTTGAATAATAATTTTCTCAGAGTTTCTTTGTAAGTATCATTAAATCTTATTTCCACGGTTTACTTACTAGGATAGCAAAGTTACTTATACCACCGAAATACGCAAATAGCACTCACTGGGACTGTCACAAAACAGAAAACAATTTTTTTTGTGTTATTTTACCATCTTAGTCACTTTTTGCTGGTAAATGGTTACAAACTAATATAATTTACTTTACTTAGATAATGAGACTTCAAACATTAACACGGTTAGACTGAGGCATTACCACAAATTAAAACAAAGAAAAAAACGAATCTTAACACTTTTCCGAGACCTTTTATTACAAAATGCACAAACCACTGGCCTCGTTATTTTAATTTAATTTTTGTTGAGACATTCCACTCACAATGTTAATAATGTCAAAACAAGCGCGATCATTTTTAGACTACAAGCCACAATAGACTAGAAATAATAATAAGAGAGTGAGGCTGCCTGTCAACTGCTATTTATATGCATGCAATATCGAATCGATAAAGTAGTTTCTTTGGGAAATTTGATTTACTTTTACAGCGATCAATGATTACAAATCAAACATAGGAATCTACATTGTGAAGTATTAGAAATCTATAGGGACAGAGCAGAACCAGGAATACCGTTTGGAAAAAATGAAATCACATTTGAAAAAAAAAATATTACACAACTGTTTCACTGATACTAAATTTGTGTGGCGGAAACTATAGTAAATGATGACCATGAATGGAGTGTAAGACCATGTGTACAGGACCGAATGATGACGCCTATGAAAAGTTACGCGAATGCAAATCTGATGCGTATGCGAAAGTAGTGCATGTCTCAATCAGGGATTTGATATAACTACGTCATCGATCACCAGGCTACGACATAACACATTTAGTGAAGTTTTTCTAAAAAATATACCGTCATGCTCGTGATATTGATCCAGTGAAACTCTTCAAAATCGTCGTATTCATATATTAAAGTCTCCAAAGTTATATACCGTCATACTCGTCATATTCATTTATTGAAGTCTTCAGATTAAATGTCGTCATGCTCATCAGCCAGCAAAGTTCTTCAAAATTATATACCGTCAACTCGTCATATCTATCTATTTAAGTCTTCAATGTATATATCATCCAACTCATAATAATCATCCAGTGAGATTCTTTAACTAGATACCGTCAACTGATCATATCCAACTATTTAAATCTCCAACTTATATACCGTCTAACTCATAATATGCATCCAGTAAAGTTCTTTACCTATATACCGTCAACAGTCATATCCATCATTGAAGTTCTGCAATTATAATTATCATCAGCATCGTCATATTCATCTATAGTTATGCAAATTTAATTATTTTATTCCCATCATATCAACTTCATTTGATCGTCAAGAAATTGAACAACCATTATTCAACCACATCAAATTAAAGAATTCACAGTCTTCAAATTAATTTCTTAATATTATATTGGAATTATAAATGTTGAAATTAAAATAATTGAATTAACCAATTTTTTCTTTTATTATATACAGTCCACTTAGTTTTGATTATTAACTATATAGTGTCGAACCCAGGTCATTGGTTTATAAGGTGGAAGATTTAACAACAAGACAACTAATTAATGTGAGCCATTTGATTTATATAATTTTTATTGATTTTATTTTTGTTCTGTTAAATTGTTTTCGTCATGTATCAAGTACCTAGTTTTTTATATAAATTTTCTGTGATAGAATAGGAGATTTTCGGATCGGATTGACGTATATAGATTTGATAATAGTCCAATTCTCTACAGCTAAATATCGCTAAGTCGACAATAAATGTTCAAAAACAAAGATAACTATAATCTATGAAAATACGGGTGAAATTTTATGATCTTTATGCGACTTAAATGGTTTTGTAGGCGTAACCTGCCACGTGCTCCTTTCTGTGTAGGTACCTAGGATTTGTTGTTACTATTTTTAAAGTTCCATAACCTTCATTTTGAAATAATTTTGTCCATAGCTCACTATGTTACTCTTTATTGTAATCTTTTCTTCTTAAAACTAAAATAAAAATAAATCTTTTCTTATATTTCCTATTTCGGTTTCCAAAGATATTCATATTTGCATCTGGGTTTTGGTTTAGCTCAAATCCCAATTTCCATTGTATTTCCAATTTCCATAACTATTGACTACTTTCAGTTTCCTAGCATGAACCCATGCAGACATCAGTTTTCGTATCCATGAACTTTTTTCAGTCAACAATAACACTCGCAATCTTAATTATGGTATATTTCTTGATAATGGCACGCTATCCCATGCTTCAATAAACGATTTGGCATAGATATATATATATATATATATATATATATATATATATATATATATATATATATATATATATATATATATATATATATATATATATATATATATATATATATATATATATATATATATATATATATTTTATTTTTTTTTTTTTTTTATTTTTTTATTTGCAGCAAACAGTTTCCCAATTACATGCTACAATAATTCATACTAAAAACTAGGTGGTACACTGCATTAAAGAATCCATAAAAATAAAAACAAAAAATAAAAACAACAAAAATAATAATAAATAACAATAATAAAATTAAACATTTAGAAATTAATTTTTTTTTTGTCAATAACACACGAGACTCAAAATTTGCATCAAACGAAAACATCTAGACTTAACTAAAAATATTAAAACAATAATTAATTGATGAATTATGTTATGCAGAATTTATCAGCATGTGAAACTACATAATCATTTAAGATGGTACGACAATTCGATCTGAATACACTTAACGACACATGAAAAAAATCAACACTTGAAAAAATTTCATTATGATAAATCTGAAGTCTTGATATTGGCGAGGAGACACCTATATTTGTTCGAGAAGCCGATGGCAGAAAGAGCTGGTTTAATCGAGTTCTATAGGACGATGCGTAAAAATTAATATAGAATAGAACCTCAGTATCGATAAGAGAATTAACAATTTTATATAAGAGAACTTCATCAAGTATATACCTTCGCGACTCCAAAGTAGTCATACTTAACTTATCAAGCCTGGTATGGTATAAGAGCTTCCCAGTGCATGGTATAGCATTAAAACACACAATTCTCGTAAATCTTCTTTGCGTTCTTTCAATTAACTTAGCGTATGTGTCATAATAAGGGTGCCAAATATGACAACCATATTCAAGAATACTCCGAACTAGGCTATTGAATAATGCTACAAGAACTTTGGGATCGCGAAATTCTCTGCACCTTCTGCAAATGAAACCCAAAAGTCTCATTGCTTTTAAATTAGTATAATTAATATGCTCATCAAAACGGAGTTTAGAGTCAAAAATGACTCCTAAGTCCTTAACACTGTTAACATGATCAAGCAAAGTTCCATTAATGTTATAATCAAAAACAATATTCTGATTTTTACGTGAAAAAGTTATAAACTTGCACTTATTAATATTTAATTGCAAATCATTGATTACACACCAGTTATGAACTTCATTTAAATCTCGTTGAAGTTTAAGACAATCTTGACACTTTTAATTGATTGAAAGATTTTTAGATCATCTGCATAGAAGAGATGAACACACTGAAGTATCTTCGATAAGTCATCAATGAAAAGTAAGAATAGCAGGGGACCGAGAATGGAGCCCTGGGGTACCCCAGACGAAGGAATAAGTCCTTTTGATAAGTTTCCATTGAATTTGACATACTGCATGCGATTCGTTAGGTATGAAGCAAACCACTGAATAAGATTATAAGGTAAACCAAAAAAATCAAGTTTAGAAACCATGATTTCATGTTTAACTTTGTCAAAGGCCTTTGAAAAATCTGTATGAATACAATCCACTTGAATATTCTTATCAATTGAGTTAAACGCATAGGTAGAAAATTCAAGAAGATTAGTAGTCGTGGAGCGACCAGAAATAAAACCGTGTTGTTGAGGGCTGATTTTCTGCTTGACCAGTTGAAAGACTCTAGAATGTACAAGTTTCTCTAGAATTTTCACAAAAGCATTCATAATAGAGATTGGTCTATAATTAGCAACGTTCGCCGTGTCACCTGATTTGAAAATCGGAATGATGAAAGATTCCTTCCATTTATCCGGAAATGTCGATTGTTGAAGAGATAAATTAAATAGCATTGTTAAAGGTTCAACTAAACCAGAAGCAATATTTTTTATAAATAAATTAGAAATCAGATCTGGACCAGGGCCCTTATCACTCTCAAGTTTGGTTATCATTAGAGACACATCATCTTCTGTTATTAAGTGAGAAGAATCAATATGATGAACGGAATAAGATCTTAATGGGGAAAAGAAACTATTGGTATAAACCGAATTAAAATTTTCTGCAAACAAGTTACAAATCACTTCAGGCTGATTAGACTCTTTATTACCAAGGAACATTACAGAGGGGAATTCAGATTTAGACCTTAACGCCTTATTATAGTCCCAGAACTTCTTAGGTTTCTCTACCAAAGATCTCTCCATTAAGAGAGTATATGCTTCAAAACAACAGACTATTTCTTTTTTAATATTGGTTCTAAGAGAAGAATATAAGATTAAATCAGAAGGGTTTTTGAATTTTTTACATTTTGATCTAATTTTTTCCTTTTTCTTAATAAGGGATATCAAGGACTGAGAATACCAACAGGGATATTTTTTAATTGATGGTTTAACTGTTGCAATATATGGTTTAACGATTGCCATAAGCTTGTCATAGAACAAGTCAACTGCAATATTAACCGGTGAACCATCAAAATATGTTTCCCAATCCACTAGATTCAAGCTAGATGTAACCAGCTCATAGTCCACTTTACTTAGGTTAATTGAAGGAAATGAGAAGAAAGATTGAGTTTTAGGTTTAATTGAATTAATGCGAACACTCAACGGAGGATGATATCGATCGATTTTAGAAAGAGCTGTAATATTTCTGCTGACATCATAATTTAAGATAGAAAGATTGGTAAAAATTAGATCTAACAATTTATTTTGAAAATTTTTTACATGATTGATTTGAGAAAGCATTGACAATTCCATTGTCTCAATTAAATACTCAGACAATCGACCTTCAAAACGACCTGCAGTTATATATTTAGGATCATTCATTAACCAGTCGATGCATGATAAGTTAAAATCACCAAGTATACTAGAAACTGTGAATTTTCACCAGAGGTATATCTTAAGTTTGACAAATGGTCCAAAAACCGCTTGAATTCATCAAAAGGCGTACCACAACTAAGATAAATATTACAAATGAATAAATAAGACCAATTTAACAGACTGATTTTGATCCAAACATCATCAAAGGCAAAAGAATCCAGAGAAGGTAGTGCAGAAAATTCAATATTTTTGTTCAATGCAATAAGTGCTCCTCCACCATCAGTTTTGTTAGTCAATTGCAGGTTTCTATCCTTTCTCACAACCACATATCTTTCATTGAATGCCTCATTTGAATTAATAGTATCATTTAACCATGTTTCAGTTAAGCAAACCAGATCGAAATTACTTAGTCGAACCGCTAATTTAAATTCGCTTTATTTAGTTTTCAAGCCTCTTGAGTTTTGATAATATAATTTGATGAAAGTTGACTTAACATTAAAATTATTAGAATTTATAGATGACATATATGATGGATGTTGAGTTTGATTAGCGTTCACTATTTGACCGTTGCTTGAGAACTTATTCGTGGAAAATTTCTTTCCCTTGGATAAAATATAAATTCCTTTATTAATAAACCTGGCGGCCAGGAAAGCGGTAACAAAAGTTTCTCGAAGTGCAGCACATCAGTAACTCCAATTTTATATGACACATAAGGACGATTCTCACCTTGACGGTTTTTTGACTCAATCCTCAAACATTCGGTGAACTGAATTTGAACATTTTCAGTCAGGTACTTTTTAAAGTCTTCATCGGATGTAGCAGAAGACAAACGAGACACGAATACCCATTTTTTTTGTGGCACCACTGCAATTAGTGCATTCATTGAGGGAGATGCTGAACCAATCACGATGTCAGTAAATTGCCTGGATCCAACAGCTAACGAATTAGTTTCAATGTTTGAGTTGTTGTTCGTAGTGATGTTTTGTCGCATAGCATACGACTTTTTCCTAGGTGGACTAGGCACCGTTAAATCCAACTCCTTGCTGGTTAATGGACTCTCCATTAAAGTCCTCTTTATGATGCTAATATCAGCCCTCAACGCATCAATATTTTTTAAAATTGCTTCCATTGAGGACCTCTCATCGTTAGCAGTAGCGATAGCAGTTAACGCATTAACTTCAGTTGATGAAAATGTAGACGAGATCGACACATTCTTTTTGATTTTCGAAACACCATGATCAAGGCAATCGTCACATAAAAATTTTAAATTTTTCATTGCGTTAACTGTGACAAGAGCCTCCACCGATAAACCACCATCACTTGATGGCATGGAAAACATTTTCGCATATTAAACACTCCATCATTCCAGAGTCATCCTCAGGCTTGTTGCACCAAAAACAATCCTTCATAATGATTTATTCCAAAAAAAACAAATTCACGTTCGAAATATCCAAAATGTAAAACAAAATTTAGTTCTTGAACTTGAATTGTAAACTCTTTCACCAAACAACAATATTAACAACAAAAAGTCAGTGAGATGAACACACGGTTTCCTTGTGACACACTGTATTAACGTAAAGTTGTTTTATTATTTTATTGCACTCAAATATTTAATCTTTGTGTTATCAATGCAAGGTTATTTTTTTTATTTTAATTTAAATTAATTTCCGAAATCACAAATTAGTAACAATAATAATATAATAACTGTTTGTTTGTATGTATTTTCGCAGGTTCGTAACACTCAACCTTAATAACAAATAGTATTAAAACTATTTATCTAATTGTTTATATTATTTTTAAATTATAAAATCAGATGATTTATTTCCAGTGGCGAAGCGTCGGTATAGACACACTAGACAGTGTCTACCCAAACATAATATGAATATGAAACTTTATTTTCATATTGTTCGCATAATGTCGACTTAATACTATTTTGTCAAACGTTCTAAGAAAATCATTAAGTTTTAATACAATAATTAGAACAAAAACAATTCAGCTATAGTCCCGAAACTTCAATACAAACGTTTCCCAGTTTCATGTACAAACAAACAAAAATGTTTTTCTCACTGCAGTAGACATTTCAAATTATGACTACCAAAATAAGCAATAGCAACAACAACAAATTTTCAACTTTTGTTCCATCTTGGATAGACAGTTTTGTTTTTGTCTATTTTTGTTTCTTAATTTGTTGAGAAACATCAGTAGACGTTTCAAATTATGACTACATACCAAAATAAGCAATAGCAACAACAACAAATTTTCAACTTTTGTTCCTTCTTGGATAGACAGTTTTGTTTCCAAATTTGTTGAGAAACATAAGTAGACGTTTCAAATTATGACTACCAAACTAAGCAATAGCAACAACAACAAATTTTCAACTTTTGTTCCTTCTTGGATAGACAGTTTTGTTTATGTCTATTTCTGTTTATATATTTTGTCTCCAAATTTTTTGAGAAACATATTATGGGAAACATTTTTGACAAAATTTGTAATTATTAGTTAAATGTTTCTTGAGCAATTTTTTGTGTGATTGTGTGATTGTGAATTCGATTCTACGACTTCTGAATAACAGGAACAGTTGGAAAATAAATTTGAATCTTTGATTTTCGATCAATTTTTGGAATATTTTTAGAATTTTAAAAAAAGTTTCAATCTTTGATTATGTTATAATTTTTGCAATATTTTTGGCATTTTGGGAAAAGTTTGAATTTTGTTATAGTTCTTGCATTAATTTTGGAATTTGAAAATACTTTCAATTTTTGATTTTGTAATAATTTTTAGAAAATTTTTGGAATGTTGAAAAAGTTTAGATTTTGGATTTTGTTATAATTTTTGGAATATTTTTAGAATTTTGAAAAAATTTATTTATACTTTTACAAAGAATTTTATGTTTAATATTCATCGCTCCCTAAAACTTAAAACAATGTTTTTGTTAATCTACAATATCCTTTATCTTTTGTACAAAATATTTTCATTTCAAAATTTTTAAAATTTTTAATTTTGATTTAGATTGAACAATCTTTTTTTAAGTATTTTGCTTGCCGCGAATAAAAAATATAGTATATGATGCACGGACGTAAGTCATTTTAAATGTGGGTGCAAACCTCGGTTGGCGCTTCGACTCACAAACTCCACATACGTCCAAAAACCTTAGCGTCCTCTCATCTTAATGTACTATAATTAGTTTCTACTGGCAAATTAATAAAACTTTTGAATATGTCTACCCTAGTTTCAGAAGCACGCTTCGCCACTGATTTCACAATTTAGCTTGGCAAACTTGATTTTAATTAGCTATCAGACAGTTTTTGTATAATCAAAAAAGAAAAATATTATAATTTAATAAATCACAAAACACGTCCTATCTTCATGAAATACGAAAATATATGGAAAATATATATATATATATATATATATATATATATATATATATATATATATATATATATATATATATATATATATATATATATATATATATATATATATATATATATATATATATATATATATATATATATATATATATATATATATATATATATATATATATATATATATATATATATATATATATGAGAATATAACACAAGGTAGATTATTGACATTCCTATTTCAGTTTTTGTGTCTGAAATTTTTAAAATAAATTGGTATGTGCCTCTTATTTTATTTTTTTCCGCTATGTTATTATGAAATATTGGTCTAATTACAACGTTTTTTATTATTTTACAGGAATTATTGTTTAAACCTCTATCCCTTAAAATTATATCAAAAACAAAAAAAATCATCCATCTCATAATGCATGTTGTTGTAGGACCATGGTTCTTGTGACACATATTGCAGGACATAATACACAACACGTTTAATTTAAAATCAAACGAAAACATAATCTTTTTGGGTGGTGCAGGTGTGTTAAACGTGAAAATTTTTTTACTTGCAACATCAAAATTTAACCATTTACATCCATGAAAGTAAATGCAAAACTATCTTTTTAGATTTGTCCCCGCATTTTTCTATATCACGAATCATTTTTCACGCATTTTTCTATATTTATCATTGAAATATATCTAAATAATAATAACTCTTAAATGCATATCTATAAATATTTTTTAAACGTCACCTCAGTGAATTTCATATAAAGTTTGTATAACTATCAGTTTTCTCCATTCTCCATATAACCTAATAAATCATAACATATTTTCCTTTTTCACACAAATAATCGACCCAAAAAAAACATATAATCGTTGCCACAAATCAAACTATCTATACTGTTCGATGAAATTATATCATATATTTTTATTTTTCAAAACAAGAAGCATTTTTCAATAAATTTTGTATCTGAAAAGTACAATAAATTCTCAAATTTTCCTCAATCAATTTTTGTTGCCTATAACCAAAACCACAAAAGAAGCAAAAATCTGTTTTTGAAACTGCAATAATGATAATAATAATAATCATAATAATAATACGCCATCATCATTATTTTGATACCCGTATCCAATCCACGAGTTTTATTGATCGGAATATGCACGTATGTCTGTCTATCTTTCTATCCATTGATTATCTATCTATTTGAAAAAAAAAATTCCTAAAAACCAATGGCTTTTATAGCTTTTGCAGTATTATCCTATCGAATAGTATAATGACTGAATGTGTTATTATTATTTTTAATATTTAGATTATTTTTATTTAAACAACAAAAAAAAGAATAATAACAAAACTTTTATTGTTAAGATGGAAATGGAATGGATACACAACAACACTATTTCATAGTGTCACTATAAATCATCATCATAATCACATATTCTCGCGGATAAATATTGCAACTTTTTTGTTTTATTTCTATTTTTGTATCAACTATGATGATAAAATTATTTTTAAAAAGAATGAAAAACGAAATATTTATGAGCGAAAATTAAAATTTTCTAGAAAATTGATGAAGAATTTTTAGTGTTTATAGTGGATATAAACATTAATAAATTATTTATTTGAAAACAATAGAGAAGTATTTAGAGTGTTTTTGAGAACGATCGCTAGATGTCATTTTTTTTAAATTGAAGTTTTTGGAATGATAAATTAATATTTATTTTGAACATAACGTTACACCTGCATACATTTTTTTCTTTAACAACAAACCTACATCATCACTTTATTATTAGAAATATTTCCCGTTGATATTTTTAGATCTGCTATATCTCCACCTAAACGAAAGATACAAAGGTGACGTCTCACATACAAAATGTGACAATTATTTATCTAATACAACATTGCACGAGTGACGTTGTTGTTGCATATTATACCATAATTTTCCATTTATTTATCTTATTGTTTTTTTTTTAATTTTTATTTCTTGTTAACAAATTAAAAAAAAAATTAAACATTTCTAATTTAATAAATGGAAACAAGTAAATGAATTAAAATTGAAATTGAATGAAAAAAATAAGAAATTTCTGTTGCGTGGGTATTGGAATGAATACTGTAAGACACAAAATAAAATAACAATAATCAAACATCAAAAGTTAAGAAACATACAAGAAACATGTATTTTTGTTTGTTTTTAATGTGATAAAAACAAATTTTTTTTGTTACGCTACAGTTGGTGCTATAATGGTTAGTACGATTCCTAGGGTTTGAGTATTTTTCGTTAATTTTAATACCAAAAGTTTTATGTTACTCGAGTATGAGTATGAGTTTTTTAAGAGTGGTTGAGGCCGGCATGCATACCAGGACGAAAAGTTAATTTTTGGTCGAGTTACTATTTTTTTACGAATTTCAAAAAATCCATTTTTAAAAAAAGATATGTTAACTATTGCTGTGCAGCAAAAAGTAACTATTTTAACGCTTTTTTTGTGGCCGTCTGATTAAACAATATGTTTCTTACAAAAAAAAAGAATTTTTGGTCAAACTTCGGTTTTTGATATTTATTTTTTTCTAATTATGGCTATATTTTAATTTTTTAATTTATTTGTTTACAATTTTTTGGTTTATTTTTATTTTTTTCTTATATGCTTTATTAGTTTATTTTGTTCTTTGAGTTACTAAATTGAAGAAAAATTTGGACAATGTTGTTCGATAATCCACTTTACGGAACCCGTTGGTTTATAGGACTGGCTATCGCTTGTCTGGTAATTTTCGTTAATTTAGAAAAGTTTAAGGCGGAGGCTGTTTTACAAAACATACTGTTGACAAGTATACATTGACGTAACTAGGAAATTGTTCTAGGGTGGGCCTGGCCCCCTAATATTGCTGAGTAAAATGATTAATAAATTTTCCATTTTTATTTCTTTCTTTTAATACATAGCGCGTGTGTCAATTTGAAGTTTATTTTAAAATTTACTATCAATTATATTTTTTTTCTAGGTTATTTATGTTAGGTTAGTATGCAGTAACTGTCACCAAAAATACAACATCAGGACGACATAGTAAGACCAAAATACGTAGGTTGTGATACCAAAGAATCTCGTTCCCCGACTCGAACTATTTGGAGCTTCTCATGAAGCTAAGTATTTGCGTGAGTTTATAATTACCCAGGTCGGTGAGAGTTTTAGATGTGTGCGTTCCAAGAGTTTTCCGTAAAAAGGGCGAATGCTAGACACGTGCAAAGTAGATGAAACGCTGGTTCCTCCTGATCCTCGCCCTTACAACTCCTTCAATCAGTACTTGGGTGCTCTCCAAGGATTCAGTAACCAGTGATGACTTTACCAATGAACTAATATTCTGCCTACCCAAGGATATAAGTTCTTTGGAACGCTGCAGGTCTAGTGTGGCAAAGATTAGCCTTCTTATCCTGCAACTAATTTTTTTTGACTACCGCCCTATAGGTTACGCATTTACCCCTGTCATAAGTTAGTTATTTGAGAGGGGCAAACGACCCGCTTAGAGCTTCCATTTCTTGTAGAATATCGAGTTCAGTCCCTTGCTTAGCAAATGCTTCCGTTATATAGTAGCCCTTAACGCCACTGTAACCCGGCACCGTTAGAATATGAACGGTAAAGTTAACGGTGTTTAGTGTCACTTTTGATGCCGTTGCTACTACATCTACTGATTTTAATGCAGTTATTTATGTTTATATTTAGATATATGTTAGTGTAAATAATTAATCTTTAAATCATAAAATAAAAGAAAAAATATTCTTTTTAAAACCGACATTTTTGGCAAATTAAAATTGAAAAAAATCATATAAAATTATATATTGTATTATAAATTATAAATCGTTACTTTGTAACTTTCAAACAAACAAAAATTATACAAAATCAATATTCCTAGTCTCTAAATTTCTTAACATATTTTGAGGCACCCTGTGTCAAAGCTATTAAAAAAATAAAAATTAGTCCAAAAATAACAATTCATTGTTTACAGTAATCACACAGTCCCCCAACCATTTAATGCAGTACTGTGCACAACGATCTTCATTTTTAGCCATACAAAATTCAGATAATTCCAGAAATAAATCCATCAGACTTCGAATTACGCCATCAATTTGCTAATGGCATTGCAAACAAACTTGAAACTACGAGTAGTGTTGGTGTTTCGGTGTGGTTTTAGGTAGGGTGACCAGATATTTCAAATCAGAAAAGAGTATAGAAACTGAAATAGTACCTCATAATCATATACCCCATATGGAAGCACACTAGAAGAGGTCGACTTAATTTTTAAATTAAAAATAAAAAATAAAACAGTTGAGTTTTAAATTTTGGCTTGTAGTTCAATCTTTATTTCATGAATAACATTGGTTAGATTTATTAAAACTAAAATAATTTCTTTTGGTTTATCACATTAAATACAGAAAATTCATACTCTGTATCAATTAAAAATATATTAAATAAAAAATACTATAAAATGGTAAATTAAGATTTTAATAATAATTAAAGGTATTTTTCACTGCTGGCACTTTTTGCTAGCAATTCGGTCTCTAATTTGATTGCTTCCATAAATTCACTGCAAGACATTTTTATATTATTCTTGATCATCATAACGTTCTCTAGGGATTTGACTGTTAATTGACTTTTCTCTTTCGTCCAATAGCCATTTATGGTACTAAAAATTCTTTCACAGTCAGAATTAGTGCCTGGGCGATATAAAAAAAAACTACAATCTCCTCAATCCCAGCTAAATTAGGTTGATTGATTCTAATTGTTTTGATGATAAAACTCCATTTCTGAAATATGGAAACGTTCAACGTATTCCATTCTGATTCCATTCCACTATTTTGTAATATATTTTCCGTAAAAAATAAAATTTGTTAAAAGAGTATATTTAACACATTTTGCTTAAAAAAAGAGTAAAGAGTAAAACCTGTTCGAAAAAAGTATAATACTCTTTAAAAGAGTACATCTGGTCACCCTATTTTAGGTCTTATGGAAAAAGGAGACCGTATTTTTTAAAACGAAGTCTATATTGTTTTTATTGCGATGTTTTTCGTTGAACAAATTGGAAGGATTGGTTTTCCAAAAATGGAGAATTCATTTGAAATTCTGACATCTGATCTGACACGTCACATGTTGGAAAGAAAATGTTTTCTCTTTTAAACTTCGATAATATGGTGAACCAATAAGATAAGCGACCATTTTGTAGATACTTCTGTGGCAGTATTATTGGTAGTACTTATTAAATTGAAATGAAGATCAGTGATATGAGCTGTAAAATTTTTTTTCATACTTGTCAATAAATAGTTCAATTTGGTTTATTTCTAATACTTTAATGGTAGGTGGTTTTTTCTATCGAGATGGTCATATATCACAAATAAAAAGCAAATAATTTAATTAAATATTGATGCTAACGTTTTGAAATAATTTTGACCAGCATTTTCTTTAGTTCCCTAACTGTTATATGCTTCATGAGCTTCGTGTTCTAGGGGGGGCCAACATTCGTCTAGAGGGGGCCGGGCCCTCTGGGCCCCTACCTAGTTACGCCTATGCAAGTATATGTCAAGTATATACATAAAAAATCAGCCAGCAAAATAATTACCAGCATCTTCGATGGAGTAAAATACTTTATCCACGACTACTAAAGAATATATGCATTCCATGCGTATATCTTTCATTGTAATTGTAGTCATTCCACAACTAATGAATTTGATTAAATTCTTTAACAGTTCTATAGAAATAAATATAAAAATATAAAAAAAACAGTGTGTGTACCAGAGTACACAGGTAAGAAGTGAAACTTCTTTATGACATATCATTTTTCTACTATCTACAACTCCACAGAAATTGGGTAGATAAAGCTTAAGAAAAAAAAATTTTTCCGTATTAAATAAAAGCTATTTTATTATTATAGCATGCATACAAATAATATGAGTAATTCATTTTTATCATTGCTCTTATTATAATTATTGTATTTCATCAATTATGATCGCATCATTATTACTATTGTTGTCATTATTAAATATTTTTGTAATTGATGGCTTATGGTAGCTAAAATATGAAATATATGTTTTACATTCTACATATTAAGGCTACTAGAATTAGTAGCCTTGTAAAAACTGCGTCAATTGTAGTACCAGATCTTGTTGTTGATGTTTGTGGACTGTTTTGTAGACATAAATTTAAATTGTCTCCTAAAAATCCCACTAGCTTCAAAGATTTATCTAATGCGAAAGTGACATTAAAATCTCCACTTAAAATCATAGGTATTTTATCATTACTGCTACGGAGCAAGGTGGCACCTCCTATGGTGTATGGCAACAATGAATGGTGAAGAAAATTAATAATATCGTCTAACTTCTGATTAGGGGATATATATAATGCAACTATTAACATTTTTTTTTCCATTTTCCATTTGGCATTGAGCCATACATAAGTCACCAACTGGTGATGCTAGTGACCCATGAAAGTCAGGACAGGAAACAGAGAAATTTATCATTGAAGTTACAATGTTGACAACATCATTAGAGTTATGAAATATCCCTACACCTCCTGCTCTACTATTCGACCGTTTTAATTTTGCGATGCAACTGAAGTTAGGAATGTTTATTTCACTTTCATTGTTTAGCCAAGTTTTAGATAAAACTAAAACATTTGAATTTTTTACAATTGAATCATTCAGGTCATCGGTATGAGATCTAAGGCTTTGTCAATGGAAAGCAAGCATTTACAGTATCTAATTTATTCAGAGACAATCGTTTAAATTCTGTTTGTAAATCGATGGTGGATGTTGACGTTCTTCGACAATGGTAAAATATTTTATTATCATTTGTAGTTGTTATATATAATCCTTCAATACTTGTTACACGTGATAAAGCAACAAATAGCAACGATTGACTATGATGTTTCTCATATTCATAAACAATTTCCGAAAATGTGCTGCCTTGTGATTTATGAATAGTAGTAGCACAAGCACAAACCAGCGGAATATGAGAGCGCTTAACAACAATAGTTTTATTATTATTAAGAAGAATGGTGGCAGATCTTTGTACAATTGGTACAGCCATTCGACTGATATTATTTTCTTCTGCGTGACCTGCTGCTTTACGTCTTAATTTTTCACCAATTCGAGGTAATTCTGGAAACTCAAGCCATGCTATTTTAACTACTCCATTGGTATCGGTCTCTACATGTACAAACTTTCCAACAGCACCATTCGCTAATCCGTCAGATACATCAATGTTTGTAGTAATCATGTAATAAATATTTATTACAAATGTTGTTTGATAAGGTAATCCATTTGTATCAGTTAAGGACATTTTATGCAATTTTTGGTGCACAAAAGTCTCTTGTTCCTTAGAAGTGCATCTACTATAAATATCTTTTGCAGTTGAAATTATTTTTTCTGAATACGAGTTCAATATTTGATTATTGTACTGAGTGACTGCGTGATTTGTATTAAATAACCGTATGCCTTGAGGACACTTAGTTGTGGCTTCTTCTGCAGAACAAAAACGAGACTCAATGAGAGCAATTTCAATTTCATCAAGGCTTTCATCATTTCCAATTTTCGTAAGTATTGACGAAAACTGTTGATTTGCTTGACGCATAACTTGATCTAGTTCATAAAATTTAAGACCTCGCCATAATATTGGTCCAACAATAGTCTGTTTAGGTTGCTTATAGACAGAAGTAGCACGAACTGGAGGTAATTGACGTAAATCCCCGATAAAAATAATATCTAACCCGTCGAAATTCGTCTGAAAACTACCAGTTATTTGTTTCAATCTACCATCAATTTTTATCATTAATTGAGCGCTGATCATGCTTATCTCATCGATAATAATAACTTTAACATATTTAAACAATGTTCTGTATTGCTGGGCAGTTTCATTACTTAAAGGAAGTACCCTTGATAATGATATTTTTAACGTTATATGAACAGTTGTTCCTTCAATCGCCACTGCAGCTTTACTAGTTTAAGCACAAGTTATATATGCATTACATTATCCGTCATTGTCAGTATAACGGTCATAAATTTTCATTAGAAGTTTAATTACGAATGTTTTACCACATCCAGCAGGACCCGTAAAAAATATTTGAAAAGGAACATCATCTGGTGATAAAAGATGAGAAATAACATGAAGCAATAGTCTTTTTTGTTTCTCATTAGCCATTCTCATCAAATTATAAAAATCCTCATTGGCCATTAAATTTTCTCTTCTTTTTGCAATAAGCCCCAGTTTATATAACGTCGCTAAACGAATGTCTTCATTAACGATTGCATTTGGATTATTATACAAGTGCTGAAATACGTTTGATCACAATGATGAACATCTACTTGTACTCAATAGAGATTTCGGACTATGCCATTTTAATCTAAAAATTAGTTAATCAGTTTACAAAAATTATATAACGAACTTTAATATTCATATTTCATGTCATAACTTAATAATTGGAATTATCTATTCAAAGTAATACAATTATACGATGACAGTTAATCTTGTAGACATTCAATGATTTTATTATTAAATTTGTTTTTTTTATTGTTTTTAGAATTAATAATGTTTACTAGATTTAAATTTGAAACAAAAAAACATAGCCGAAAAAAAAACAACGTAACCGAAAATCGTGACGATTTTTTTAAATTTTATACTGCTTTAAAATTTCTCTCATACGCCGATAAAGAAGTTTCACTTCAATAATAATTTAATTAAATCAAAATTTATAGTTTAATTAAATTAAATAAAAAGTTAAAAAGAATAACATTAGTTAAATTTAATAAATTAGGAAAATTAGTTTAGTAATTAATAGAATTTTTTTTTTGATTCGTGGCTGTCGATCGCAAATAGATAAATAAACAGTGAAACTAATTTATCAATTTTCTTTAATTGAAGATCAAGTAAAATTTTACAAACAGAAAAAAAAAATTCCAAAATGGACAGATACAGATTTATAGTTATTTAACATTAACTATCTTTATCAAAAGATTAATTAGTTAGGGGTAAAAAATTGTAAATAATACTTTAGATAAGTCTTCAACATAAGATTAATTAATTTAGTTTAAATATATTAAATTAATACATTGGAATATGATAAATTACAGGAAAACACATTTAACCAATTAACAAACATTGCACAAAATCTACTGTTTTGGTGTAGAAATAAATTTTTTCGTTTTTTTCAATCTACTGACCATAATTGTGATATTTATTTGGCAACAATAATTTTTCAACAATCACCTGTTTATTTTGGTGCAACGATTTTCTTATTTTAAATCATTTCCAACAATCACCTCTTCATTGGTGTAACAATTTATTTATTTATATGAATTCGTTCAACAGTCACGTCACACGTGGTTTTGGTGCGACAGTACATTTATTTACATAGTTTACTCAACAATCACCAGATTTTGGTGCAACAAATTCATTAAGTTATATAATTTAATTAATCATTTTCTGTTTATTTATTTTACTTTTATTGTTTATTTTCGGTCTGTTAATATTAATTTACAACAATCATTTACAACTGCAGTAGACGCAACAACAAAATCAACATAAAAGTGAAAATTATAATTATGATGTGTAACGAAGTAATTTGGTGATCGATGACGCCGTATGTACCATTCCTGGTTTAGACGTGCACTGTTATCTCATACATCTCGTATCCAACTTGCATTCGCATAAGTTTTTTTTACATAGTCGCTTTTCATTCTGTCCTGGGTATTCGGTGTTATAATTAATTCATGATCATCATTTGTTATGACTTTCGCCACATAAATTTAGTACCAGAAGAATAGTTGTGTAATATTATTCCACTGCGGTTTCCTTTGCCCAGTGTATAATCATTGGTCATTATAAACTTTGTTCTTCTAAAACGATTGTGTTATCCTTTTACTGAAACACTAATTGCTCAATTGGTGATCATTAACCACTGTTATAGAACTGATATAATTAACCCGTAGGTCCGCTAAACAATATATATTTTCTACAATCAACCATCTATTAATTCATAATATTCCACTCGTAGTTTCTTATGTTTGATTAATAATCCTTAATCGCTGTTGAATTGTTATAAAAACGATTGGTTAATCTCATTAATCCATACCCAGGTTATTTATATATATAATTTGTTCAAATGTTTTGTAAATACTTTCGTTCTTTGAAAAATTTTCCAAACTTCTATTACAAACTAGCATCCGTATTTCTTACTGGGTAAAATGAAATTAATGAAATAGCGAAAGTCGAATTTCCCCAAAGAAACTGCATTATCATTTTCGATGTCAATTATCTATAAATACTAATTGACAGGCAGCTTCGTTCTCTTATTTCATTCAGTTGTCTATTGTGACTCTGAAGAAAACAAACAGTTTTTTTTGTTAATTTTTGATATCCAAGTTGCTGATGGAATATAACAACAAAGAAAAGATGGATGAAACACGGAAAAGTGTTTCTGTTTGTTATTGATAAAAGAAAAGAAGCTCCGTGTTTAATGTTGTTTAATTTGTTCTAGTATTGTTAGTTAAAAGAGATAAATAGAATCTGTGTTAATATTCGAATGTAAAAGAAAAGCTTCGTGATGTTAGTTGTTGTGCCGTAGTGCTGTTCATTTTTGGTGTAGCAAATCCCGTTCGTGCCGGTTCCAGTCAACCAGTCAGTTGACCGCCAAGGTCATAATACATGATACAAATTGAACTGATGGTTATTTTCTTGTGGATCTAGTATCAAAATACTGGTGGAAGATAAAATCCACATCCAGGCCCAAAGAAGGAGGTAAATTATTGTATATTAATTTAAACCTATGCTAGTTTGATATAAAAGAAACTATCAGTTATTACCACTTACCAGTGACCTAGGTCAATTTTATGATAGTTTACAATACAATGCTAGTTTGATCAGAAAACAAATTCGGTGAATAATTATTGGCTATGTGAAGGTCACAATTACTCGTGGTCTAGTGTAAACCGGGACATTTTTAATGTGTTTATTAGATCTGATAAATTATTATGGTTAAGTAGAATTCATTTTATTATTACTAATTCGATGCAAAAAAAAGGGGAAAAAAAAGAACAAAATATTAATAACTGTGCATTACTATCTATTGAATATTGAATTGACATTCAATATTCAATAACTTTACTCGTATATATACTCCTTGGAACCTTGGAAGGGTTTGGAATCCTAAACGATATTGATCAGGATAATTTTGCTGTGCAACACTGTAATTCTACACCCGTCAATAGTTGCAGCCAACCTGTTTATACTTCTGTTAATTTTCGGTTGGTGCTTAAAGTAATCGTATCGAGGTCAACTATTATTTTTTGACGAACTCTCCAGCTTAGCGGACCTAAGATGAAGTGGTGATTTCCGGGTAGTGAGGAGTGGGATTGGACAATCATGTGTGGTGGGTAAAATTTTACTTTCATTTTATTTTATTTTATGCATGAATGAGCATGGAAGTGAATGTCTTTATGTATGAGTGCATGGGTGTATATTTAGGAATGATTGCATGTGCGGATGTATGAGGTGGCTGACGTGTGGATGTCAGGAGATATGGATTGAATTCTATTTAATTTTATTTATAAAAAGATAAACAACCGAGGCATATTAATTGGGTCAATTAAATTATTGAGTTTTCTAAACCGCATTAGCGAACTGTAAACGGTTTTATTATAGAATTTGATTTGATTGGCTGAACAACTAGTGAAACTTCCAACCTTATGATTTGTTATCGGGTTCAGCTGAATTCAAATAATTTTGTAAAAGTGGAATGCGTTATGTACTCAACATCAGTTAATCCTTGTGAATTTGTTTTCAAATAATACCAAACCAACATGGTCCTAGGAATCAAATTGCAATATCAAAACAAGAAAGATGTATGTCGTTTTCAACCGTAAAAGGGGTTATGGGCAAAGTTACAAGTGATGCATTGAATGCATCAGGACCACCACTGATAGCAACGCCAAATGATGATAGAATTGTATAGTTTTCTTTTAGTGGAGGGATGATGATGAAAGCTCGTTTTATGGTGATAAACGGGCAGGGTAACGTTCATTACTTCATCCTTTTCTACATCAACTATTAAAAGCTATAGCAAATGATTATAGCGGTATTAGCTGTAATAGTAGTTGCCGTAATACAAGTGACTTGAATCATCTAGAAAATCATCCGACAATATTTCCCGTAGAAAAGCAATGCATTTTTCACATTTGTTTTCTTATGACGACGCCTTCGTTTTAGCTTGGACCGATAATTTTATAATAATTTCCAATTCAGCTGCATCATTAGTTGGTTTATGGAATAGCCAATTTCCTGATACCCAAAATGGTTTATTGTAAATGATAACATATTAATTATATTAACAAAAGATTATAAATTATAGTCAATGAAACTGATTCGGTTGACTGAATTATTATACATTTATTTTTATACTAATAATAATTATAATGAATCATATAGTTTGAAAAAAATCAACGTGGAATATGTTTTTTTTTTTCATAAAATTAAACCTACGATAAACATAAATTAAAATAAATTTTAACAAAATTATGGATATAAATTTATTTCTAACTGTAAGTGATTTAAATAATAAAATTGAAAATGACGGTATAGTAAAGAACAAAAATGCCGTGAACGTTCTATATGATTTACAAATCATCAAAGTCAGGTACGATTGCTCTTGGATTGTCTCAAGTGTGTATGGATGTGGGCATGGATGTAGATATGGGTGATAGTATGCCTGTGTGAGGGAGAGCGCGCATGTGTGGGAGGATGCGAGAGTGTATGAGGTGTGGTAGTGTGAGGGTATGTGAATAAATGTGGTGGGGGGAGGGGTGGGGGGGTGGACGTGCTGATTGTGGTTCTTTCGCTTAAGGGGGTCGCCAGAGTCTCATTTTTTCACTTGTTTTTTTTTTTTTTTGCGTATATATGTTTTTTATCGCGTACAATTCAGTTTTATCGCGTACAATTTGTGCTGGAGTAGCAGGAATTCTAGCTCGAATCCAATGCCGGAAGCTAGTCGAAAATGCTTTATAAACCTCATCTAGGTACGCGGCCTGCTATGCCTTTTCGTTGTTCTGCAACGAAGAAAGCGTTTCATTACAGATGATTTGATTAGATAACAAATTTAACAAGTAAAATGTATTCAATGTATCCATTCATATTCAGTATAATGTATTCATTGAACTATAGTATTTCATATAAGAGCTGAATCTAAAAAATTATGGTGCAAATTATGAAACTTTTTGCAATACATACAATTTTAGAGCGATCTAGTTTCGAACCAATGAGAAAATTTTAAACTTTAAAAAAGTTTATCATTCTCATCAGGGCTAGCCGACTAGATAAACTCTACCAAAAATGTCAACGCTAATGTATATAAACCAAAAATTGGGTTACAACTCTAGCGAAGTGTAAAAATCGCATTATATCACAAATAATTTACTGAATTAATTGTTGATCCTGTGTCAATAGACACAAGTGAAGACTAGTCATCTTCCTCTCACCGATACAAGTTTGTTATTCAATACTAGAATGTCTAGAGTATAACAAAACAGTGATCACCAGAGAAATTAATTGACTAAACCTGAATTTATTAAATGTATGTTTATGTAAATTTTTTGTTTTTACACTTCGCTAGAGTTGTAACCTAATTTTTGGTTTATATACATTAGCGTATACATTTTTTGGTAGAGTTGATCTAGTCGGCTAGCCCTGATGAGAATGATAAACTTTTTTAAAGTTTAAAATTTTCTCATTGGTTCGAAACTAGATCGCTCTAAAATTGTATGGATTGCAAAAAGTTTCATAATTTGCACCATAATTTTTTAGATTCAGTTCTTATATTATTCTTGATGGGAGATTTTCCATCGGGGTGATGTTATATCACAAATAATTTACTGAATTATAGTATTTCACTTAGCATGGCGTAATTTAGTTCCTCATATTAAACATTTAGTAAATCTTCGTCAATCACTTTTTATTTAAAAGGCAGGAGGCGTCGAGATGACGATCCAACATGGAAGGAAACGACCTTTGTTCTACTTTGGGTTGTCAGAGCCTTCATTCTTTTAACCTTTGCTTCAGTTCACCTAATAACTATCGCGTCCATCCAGCATTTATAAAGTGCCGAGGATAAAGTTTATTGGATCCACGTACTGAAGATTGACGGAACAAACTCAAAGCACGCGCATCCTTTTACGTCAGTAATTTTTATGATCGGTTTAGCAAGAGCTTATTGAAAAACACATGCAAACCTCTTTTTAGTAATATCTGGTCCGACACTGAAAGTGTAAAATGTAAAATTAAAAATTTGGCACAGTTACTCAGATTTACCTGAGCTTTTTGAAATTGAAACGCATTTTTTTGGGTTTCGTCTTGTTAAATTCGTTGAAGATTGCAGTTCAATTTTAGATCACTCAATAGGAAGCAGTATTAGATCAATTAACCTTTAGAATATTTATAAAATTTGATATAAGCCGTTGGAAACTCTGATCAAATTTTAGTACAAAGTCTGTTACGTCGGACTATTTTCAATTTTTGTTCTAAAAATAATAGTTTTCAAACGCAATAATAATTTTATTAATTTTCTTAAATTGTGGTTAACGTAGTTACATTTTTTTGTACTACTGTTGACGGTTTAGTTACGTCACTAAATTTCAATTAACAAACATTTTTTTATAAATGATTTTTTTTTTAACTTTGAAAAAAGGGAATTGTTTATTATTGCTGGAAGGGGAAATAGAAGATCGATGGTATGATATAAAAGTTCGAATTGTTTAAAACAATTAGATTAGTATAATTTTGTAAATCAAATGATTAAAATCAAAAGTTAGTATAATTTTGTAAATTAAGATAAAATTGTGATGTGGTTGCTAACAAAAGTTAATAAAAATTTTACATAAATAAATTCAAAAGCTAAGAATAAAAATTTTATTTGTGTTTTATCCTGCTTAGACTTTTTTTAAATCACTAGTTTTAATTTCAAAATCGTATTTATTTTGAAAAAAATTAAATAAAAATGGAACCTGATAAATCAATTAAAAGTTCGTTCGAAGATTTGTCGAATGCCCATGAAGAAATAAAGGCTGAAGAAAACAAAAGTATAAATGATGATAATGAAACAACGGATGATGATGGTTTATGTGATATGGTTGGAAATGGACAATTTATGAAAAGTCGAGGAGAATTATGTGTGGAGAAAGTCGAAGAGAATTATGAACAGTTGTAGAGAATGAAGAAAAAATTGTTGTTCAAACTGGTGATGTAAAGTAAGTTTTTGTTTGTGATGGTAGTTTTATTCATCCACCTGTTGCATTCATGAAGGAAAACTGTTACAGCGATGAATGTTGCCATGAATTAAAATGTCAAAGCGTACTTTATATGATGTTGGAAGACAACATTCTTCAGGAAAATAAATGTAATCTTTTTTTTCTTAAATTTTACTTTGTATAATTTTTGATTTTGTTTTTGATTAAATTATTTTCATGTTAATATATTAATAGTTATTTTTCTGTAATTTAACAAAATAAGAGATTTCCATGAGTGACTATTTGTTTGTATATGAATTCAGTGGTTCAGTTTTATTATAGTTTTTTTGATCTATCCGGCGGAAATTATTATATAATATTTCAATAAAAGTTCAAATTTCATTACATGGCGCCTCGAAACGAAGGACCTTTAGCTTTTATAGCTTTGATAGTAATTACCGTAATATTACGGTAAATTGTGTAATTAATGATGAGTTATAATTTTTTGGCGCAAAAAATTCTGGCGCAATTTATTTTTGATAAAATCAGTTTTGGTGAAATTTTTAATTTTGGTAAAACCAGTATTGGTTTTTTTGATTTATTTTATTCTTGATTATGATGCAATTAATTGCATGTGAAATTAATTGTATGTTTTTTTGATTTACTAGTGGTATATAAATAAAAAATTTTTTTTAAACTGGTAGGCCTTAAAAGCCGTCTATGGGGCTTCACCCCTTACCAATGATGATGTTCCTAGGTCGCCTCTGTCCATTATGGACATGCGATCAAAGATCATTGGTCTCTTCATTTCAATCCAGCGAGGGAGTTCTCAAACGACGGGGAGTGGTGCTGCTGTGTTTGTTTTTAGGTACAAACCAGTAGTACCATTCTTTGCTCAGAGGCTTCTTCGGTGAAATGAAGGGGAGAACCAATTTAATATTTTTTTCAGGATCAGAGGCTTCACCTCCTTCAATTTCAATTTCAGTCTTATTTAAATATATTTAGCTTTGCAATAGAACAATGTCTATGGAGTTTAAGACTTGAAGTCTGGCGCTCGGGAGCGTTCTCCAAGAAAATGTCATTAGTTCTAGTAATTTATTTTTAGTTTAGTTTTAGGTAGAGCAACCATGTTTGGGTCAGTAGAATTTGGTTTTATCCCATATCGTGACAGTCATGGTTGTTTCTTTTTAATTGGGGGAGAAACCGTTTTGTAGAATCTGGTCGTTAGGGACTTATCTAGTCAGTTCTCACATGCATTCTTGGGGAGTGCTCGCGAGCGCGAGGATTCAAGAATAGAATTAGATGACATTGGACATTTGTATCATATTTTGGTTGTTTTTTTTTGTCAACAAACAAATCTTGACTTGGAAATCTCTTATCTGTATTAAATAAGAATAAATAAATAAAAACAATAATTTTTGAAAATTAAATAAATAAATTTTATTAAATAAAAAAATTTTTTTTAGAATAATAAACAAGTAATTTTAGGAGAAATTAATTAAATAAAATTTTTTATTAATTAAGCAATTTACATCAAGACATAAATCTAACATATATTGAATATCTTTTGTTTTTCTTTAAAATAAATAAATATTTTTTTTGAAAGATAGGGCTTAACACCTAATAAATAAATAAATATTTTTATTTTCAATCTTAAATAAACAAATACTTTAACTAAAGGTGTTATAGTCACATAACTAATTATAAGATTTTACTGGATTTCAGCATATCTGAAATTAAGAAATTAAATAAAATAAACAAAAATTATTATATTATGTAAAATATAATTTTAGGTATGTAAATTAAACAAATATCTTTTAAAGAAATATCATTCAAAATTTTTTAAAAGGAATGAAAATAATTTTAATATGTATAGCCATATTTTTTTTGTGTACATTAGGTTTTCTGTTTCTGGTTCCTTTTGACGTGACTTTGGTTTATTTTTCTCTTATATCGTCATTCAATAATAAACAATTTAGATAATCAAAACAATTTTTGTAGCGAGTCGTAATTGGCGATTTTCATAGTCTTTTCTTCTAGGATAAACAACGGATAGGGATGTTAGTTCTATCATCACTGTTCTAGTTTCTCCTAGCTTTGTAACGACGGACTATTTTCAATTTTTGTTCTAAAAATAATAGTTTTCAAACTTAATAATAATTTTATTAATTTTCTTAAATTGTGGTTAACGTAGCTACATTTTTCTGTACTTCTGTTGACGGTTTAGTTACGTCACTAAATTTCAATTAACAAACATGTTTTTATAAACGATTTTTTTTTAACTTGGAAAAAGGGGAATTGTTTATTATTGCTGTAAGGGGAAACAGAACAGGGGAACAATATAAAAGTTCGAATTGTTTAAAACAATTAGATTAGTATAATTTTGTAAATCAAATGATTAAAATCAAAAGTTAGTATAATTTTGTAAATTAAGATAAAATTGTGATGTGGTTGCAAACAAAAGTTAATAAAAATTTTACATAAATAAGCTAAGAATAAAAATTTTATTTGTGTTTTATCCTACTTAGACTTTTTTTAAATCATTTGTTTTAATTTCAAAATCGTATTTATTTTGAAAAATTAAATAAAAATGGATCCTGATAAATCAATTAAAAGTTCGTTCGAAGATTTGTCGAATGCCTATGAAGAACTAAAGGCTGAAGAAAACAAAAGTATAAATGATGATAATGAAACAACGGATGATGATGGTTTATGTGATATGGTTGGAAATGGACAACTTATGAAAAGTCGAGGAGAATTATGTGTCATTAGATTTACAAGGACACTAGAAGATGGAACAGTTATAGAGAATGAAGAAAATATTGTTGTTCAAACTGGTGATGTTGTGAAAGTTTTTGTTTGTGATGGTAGTTTTATCCATCCACATGTTGCATTGATGAAGGAAAACTGTTACAGCGATGGATGTTGTTATGAATAAAAACGTCAAGGCGTACTTTATATGATGTTGGAAGACAACATTCATCAGAAAAATAAATGTCATCTTTTTTTTTTTCTTAAATTTTACTTTGTATAATTTTTGTTTGTTTTTGATTAAATTGTTTTCATGCTTTTTTTTTTTATACTAAGCTAGACATGTTTAGTGTTAATTTAAATAAATTATAAATTAACGTCTCTGAATATCCGAAGATACCATGCCAACTGTGGATTTGTGGAAATGGATTATGTTTCTTTAAGAAATTGGTGGACATGGACTTTAAAAAGTTGGGGATTAAAATAATCAGGGAAAACCCGTAAGGGCAAGGAATTCCAAAGATAAGAAACACGGTTGAAAAAATCACGTTGAAAGGCGACAGTTCTACATTTTGTTATTTGAACGGTGAATGGGTGGGCCATGGCTGATGCTCTGGTTGAACGAGAAAAAATAGTGGGTTTGGGTAGTATTGATTTGATCTCTCTGAAGAGTACTCATTCATAATGTATTCGTAAAATATCGTCAAATCAGCGACATTTCTTCTATGCTGTAACGAATCAAGCTCGTTTGTAAGATTTAAATTGCCGATCAATTTAATTGCGTTCCGTTGGACAGTGTCTAGACATTTTAAGGAGGTTGGGTATGCACCACCCCAGATGTGAGAACAGTACTCCATGCAGGGGCGAATAAATGATTTATATATTAAAAGAAGCTGTTCGCTATTGAAAAACTTACGACAATGCCCTAGATATCCTAACTTTTGAACTGCGCTCTTAGCAAGATTGAAAATGTGAGTATTCCATTTCCAGTTTTGATGCTAGTAAATTAATAGTATCTTTCTGTGATTCAACGAAATAAGAGATTTCCAAGTGATTATTGGTTGTGTATGAATTCAGTGGTTCAGTTTTAATATAGCTTTTGAGTTTTCCGGCTTAAATTATATAATATATGCATAAAAGTTCAAATTTTGTTTCAAGTCCATCATCCGAATTGGCACGTTAGCAAAGTTTTGAATATTTTTCTACCTTTACAAGCCAAATATATGTGAGATATGTTAAAATATTCCGAAACGTTTAAATATTTCTATAGATTAACGAGAATCGTTTGATGTGGAACATGAGTCGGTTTGATTGAATGTAAGTAAGTCTTATTCTAGATATTTTATTAACAACAAAAAGTAAATTGTGCTGATCTTGCCGAGCCCCTTCCAATGGGGACATCCTTTAGATGTTATAAAGATGAGGAATTGAACAAAATGGTTTGGAATTTTTTCTATTTTTCAAACAACCAACTTGAATGGGTTTGGAATCGGCAGACATTTTTCAACTTTATTGCGTTCGTTAGATGCAGAACATGATTCGTGTTCGCGATTTGATTCAACTCAAAAATCACTCTCCGACGGATTCGTAAAACTCAAAGTATTTGTGAAATTAAGATGTTTGAGCATCGAATGCAAAACATGATTGCCATTGGTCTACAATTTTAGAGTTGAATTTGAAACATTTTCAGAAGTTTTCTGCATTTTTATAATTTCGAAAAGAAATGTTTCCCTCATATAAAAATATCAAAACCCAATTTTGGTCTGGGTTGAATGTTTTGATGTAACGGCCATATACGAAAAAAAATCACAGCGTAATTCCTATGCAATTTTTACGACAGTTAAAAATTAACCAACACTAAGCAACAGACACCAATAATTTGTCCAGTTTTGGTGGAAGTAGAAAATTGTTTTAGTTGCAAACAAAAACATTTTAGTTCCACATTTTAGTTACACATTTATTCTGCGAACCTTTTCTAAGCCAATATAACTTCCATCTACCAGATTTTTCGATATTCGGCGAAGAACTTATGTTTTTTAGCAAACTTTGTTTTTTGTTGTGGTGCCAAGGAAGTGACATGCTCCCAAGTATTTTACTAGACCATTTTAATCTGGATCAGGCGAATAAGAACATAAGAACATTTAGTCGAAAATATTTCCAAAATCAAAACCCTAACTTCAGAACTGTAAAATATCTTTCGGACAACCAATTGTCAGGTCTGAAGTATTTTGTAGATCAGTGGGTACCTTAACAGAACTAACTGGCTTGAATGTGTAACGAAGCTGTTAGTCAATCTTCGTAATTGGGACTCGCCGCGCTTTTCCACACGCTTAAGTTCACATTGACAAGAACCTCGGTAGTTGTTGTCGTTTTTTTAAGCATAATTTCTTACTCGTGATTGTCTATCGCAATGATTTCTGTTTGCAATTATCATAGAACAGTTGTGCAGTCTCATTGAATCGGAATCGCGCTATTTCCCTATATAATTTCTTACAATCATTTCGTAGTCAATTTTTTTTACATAATTTTTTTCCAATTTTGACACGGGTTGGTTTTGAAAACTCTTTAGTGGGTACTAATGAATAACGAAAAAAAATATACCTAAGAAACCAACTTTTCGATTTGTTATTGTTCGAAAAACAGCTGTTGGGATACTATAAATACTATGAATAGATGGCGGTAGGTGGCTTTCCTAGTCAACTTTTTGTCCAGATAACCACACAGCTGTTGATAGAATTTTGACGTCTGAAGAAAATTTTGATTGTCGATCGCCATGATCGAAAACTTACAGCTGGCTGGTGAACTTTTTTGTGTTTTTTTTTGATGGATGGAATAAGAAAATTATTTTACGAGACGTTCCACCTTTGTGCGGTTACACGATTGGCAAGCCGAATACAATCCTTTTTTGGTGCTGAGGTATGTTCTTATCATTTGTGAGTTAACTCAAAATTTTTAGTGAATGGAAAAACCATTTTTCTCTAGTTAATGGTAGAAATCGGGATAGTTAAATTTTTTGTGATTCGCCTTAAGATAAAGAATAAAATAATAAAATCAAAACGAACGAATAATAAAAAAAGGAAAATTTAACCCTAAGAAACAAAATGGTGTTCGCTTTTCTCGGGCGGAGCGATAGTAAAATTTTAATTTATATTGTGACTTTCTAGTCTTTTGTGTTGTAAGATCTCCGGATCACTCTAACTGTGTAAAACTAGTATCAATTCTAATAAAAACAAAGATATAAAATATATGTATTCTGTCCTAGCGTTAAATAGTTAATTCGAGTTAAATATTAAAGAAAAGGATAAAAAAAAAAATATTTTCGTTGTTGTTTTATCTGTAGCCTAGAAGTTTCTTTTAACAAACAAGGAATTAAAATCACAAGAAACTAGAAACATAGATTTAGGTTCAATTAGTGGTTGTGTATCAGTATAACCGAAATCGATAAGAATTTAATTGATCGGTTCAAAATTATTATAACCAATGTCTGTGTTTAATTAATTGATTTAAGTAGAATAACCGAAACCTTATTAATGGTGTAATAAAAATTTGTAAACCGAACAGTATGACAAACTCTATTAATTGTGGTTATGGTGTTCTAAAGATGATACAAGCACTATAGTTCGTGTACTTGATGGATCCGCGGTGCATGACCAATGACAACCTAACCTGAAAACGGGTTGTGAAATTTAGGGGTGATCCAATCGCATTGATACTTGTAGCGTGTCGCCAAACAATATCTATCTACATATACCACTGCTGTCCTCGTGGTATTACGAAACATTCTTATACAATCGTTCCACCTGGTCAACTGTAATTTGAAATTGGTGGCATTCACCCCATGTACTGGATTGAAACTGATGGTTGAAATCAGATCAGTATCAGTTGATGTATATATATAGTCTATTGAGTATTATTATTTTGAATTTATGCAGATCTTGGAAGTTCTTCACATCTAATTTACCGATCCTGATGTTTATGTTTATCGGATCACAGTGGAGCATTACGATTTGATTATTGGCTGTTATTGTTGTGAATCAAGTGGATCACGGAAGATTCTAATATATATCTATTACCACTGGATTATTGATGCTGATGATAATTACTAGGTGGTTACTATTGAGTGTCACAATTTGATCGCAGAGGACTGTTTGATTGACGCGGAGGATTGAGAGCTGGTATCAGTTAAACAATATAATTTCACCATTCATACCTCCGATAATGGACTTCATGATGACCGGCTAACGGGATAACATTGAGTGGGGATCTGGACTAACTATGGGGTGAGTCATATTTTTTTTACTTATATATATGGGTATGTATGTACGTATGAATGATTGCGGGTGGGTGGGTGCGTGCTCGTGTATTCATGGAAGGGTGGATGTATGTATGTGGGTATACATGCGTGGGCATGTGAATGTGAGTATGTGGGTGTTTATGTGATGCCTGTGCGTGTGAATCAATGTCGATACAGCTCTCTTCATTGGTATAACAAGTTGAGATAGATCGGAAAGGTCTTATATCAACAGATGAACTACAACAAGCATTATCCAATGGAACGTGGCGTCCATTTATTCCAGAAATAGTTCGGTTCAGGATTATATTTTTTTTGAATATATACAACTTAAAAATTGTTCAAATATATATATCTTTATAGATATTTTTTTTGGTTATGTTCTTATCGTACTATAAGGCACTTGATGAATACAAAAAGGGAAGGATTTGCATCATACTAAGGACTGACTTGCCACAGATGAAATTAGTTTAATTACCAATAACATCCACTTTCAGAGGTTTAAGGTTCGATTATACAAAAAACGAAAATCCCAATCCTATTTATTACAGTTGGCCATTGATTACAATTAACATAAATAACCAACAACTATTATGTGCGATCAACTGATCGTAGTTCCTTGAATAGATGTGAGCAGGTATGACTATCGACGTGTATGGATGAAGGTATGGGTGTTGGTCTGCATGTGTGTGTGTGTTTGTGTGTGTGTGTGAGTATGAGGTGCGAGAGCGTGGGAAGGTGTGATTGAAGGTGGGTTCGAACGTGGTGATCGTGGTTCTGTTCGTTAAGGGGGCCGCAAGAGTCTCAATCGTGCACTTGTTTTCTTTTCTCTCGTATCATGTATCACGGTTACACTTCTTTATTTGTGTTGGAGCAGCAGGATACCTCTCTCATTCCCACTTACTGATGCTAGTTTGGGGCCTTACTAATCTTACTAGGTACGTGGCCTGTTATGCCACTTCGTTGACATACACCGAAGGAGCGCTTCATTACAAATCGTTTAAATTTGATAATCGACCAGAGAATCTTTGCATTTGTTGGGGATTAATTGGGAGAGGTGGAAGCTTTGGCTGGTTTTTGTGAAGTGTGTATCCACCACGAGTTTGATAATTCACAGGCTCGATGTAGCACTGCAATCATTTCATTCGTCTGCTTGGTATTAATTGGTTGGTTGCAAGAACTTTGATGAGTTTTAAAGCTCCTATAGATTCTTCTCTGTTTTGACAGAATAATTCCTTTATGCTTTCCTTTTGGATAGTTGTATTCTTTCATGCAGTTTTTCAATTTATTTCATTACAAGCCACCGTCATGTTGCTTCCTGAATCATTTTCGTGTGTTATGGAGCTTTCTTGTTTTATTTCGTATTTAATCAAGCTTATAGCTCCGCTTTGGAGGCTTTTACATCGTCCTGAAATTTTTTTAATGAGCAAGTAATTTTTAGAGATCTGATAAACACATTTTTGTTGCCTAAAAGCTGTTGTTTTTGTTAGTGATCAATTTAGGGTGGCCCTTAGGTGACTCTAGAATTTTGTTTTTCATTGTACAGTTTGCGGCATCCTCCCATTTCGTGTCAATACCCATAAAAATATTATTTACAAAAATTTGAAATCAATCGTTCAATTCCAAGGCGTGCCCCTGGCCAGAATAAAACCTCTCAACTTTAAGCGGCCGGGGGCATGCCTTAGAATTGAACGATTTATTTCAAGTTTTGCAAATTATACTTTTATGGGTATTGACACGAATTGGGAGGGTATCGTATAAAAAATTTAAATTATTTTTTTTAAGAACAAAACCTCTCAACTTTAAGTGGCCGGCCGCACGCTTTAGAATTGAACGATTGTTTTCAAATTTTGCAAATAATATTTCTATGGATATTGGCACGAAATGGGAGGGAGCCGTACAAAAAATTAAAAATTCTTTTTTATGGGCCACCCTAGTGATCATACACCATATACGATGGGAACAAGCAAAGTAAGTTTTGGTTGATCTTGTTGTTAATTATGCCTATGCCATAATGCGCAATAATTGGGTATTAGAAATATTCAAATGTTTTTCCGACCGTAAACGATTTTAAGCCAAAGAGTTCTCCCGCACATATACTTGCTCGCTATAGTAACTGATAAGAGTTGCAACAGAAAACTCTAATATATTTCTGAACCAATTCCCTCTGGAAAGAAAGATTTTGTTGATTATGGTTAGGGTTATATCGCGTTTTATATTGGCTGAGCATTTGGTTAAGATTTTAAGGTTGAAGATGAAGAATTCATAATAAATCTCTCCGTTTAATATCGTCAGATGGACAAGCAACGCCATGTTATTTACCACTGCTACCAACTTTTTTACTCTTTCTCATCCCGAAAAAACCATCTGAATGAGAATGTTCCATTAATATTTTCATACAATCTTTTTGTATGTTTGGGATCTGGCCCCTGATTACCATTTCAAGAAACGCACATGGCTATAGCTTCTCGAATGATTTAATAGTGATTTTTTAGAACAAGAATAACTGCTGATTATCACGTACTACTAACTTGTAGATTTTCTTGAATCAACCCTGTGACCCCACAATTTAGTGATAATATCCAACTGCCTCTAAATTGAGCGAAAAATGGTTATATGTTTTAACTTTTACAGCCTTATCTGACTTTTACTCTCCATATTTGCTCTAAATGAAGAACTATGATAAACTATTAGTTTTTTTATCCATAAATTTGCTATTCCGAGAAATGGGTTTAATATATACAGATATATAATTATTTGTATCGCATTTTTCGAGAGACAGTAAATAGCATGACAATGATTTGGATAACATTTGCTCGAAGAGGTGCCTTTTACATATAACACGACAGGACTCCGGAAATGACCACGGTGCCCCAACCGTTGATGGCTGAGCAATATCTCTTCTGAATCTGAAGTAACGTTGGTGTTCTCTACTGCTCAGTTTTGTTCCCATTCTATTTGGAATTCAAATCAATGAACTGTTGAATATCACCAGTAAACAAAAAAATTTGCAGATGATAGTTGTTGCACGCTTGTATTCTCAATTACCGGTCTCGTAAACAAAATAGAAATGTGTGTAATAACAAGAACAAACTCGTTTGTGAAGTTCCAATGATTAAATTAAAGAACCGTTTTGATTCTCATATATTTTATAAAAATAACGAACATGAACTTAACAATGATAAAATCAATCCTACATTGAGCAAACTAATTCGAGTTTGTTAGTTCTGTTGTGTTAACTGACGACACATTGTAAACATTTTTTATTAGTCTTATCGTAATTTAAAACTCTTTTTTATTAACAATGCCAAATATATTTGAATTTTTTTAGTGATAGACCTTAATTTATATTTCTCATACATTGGTCCTTCTCAATTTTTTTGTAAGTCTTTTTCCACATCCGACATTTTTTAAAGGATTGATAATCAATAAATATTTCCCGGTAAAGACAGACAGACTTTACTATAAACTATATTTCTCCAATATATGAGGAAATATATTGAGGTCCATACATGTTCAATTTTGCCGAACGTCAGTTTGAAGCAGCCATTAATGTAGAGGAGGAACTAAATTACGCAAAACTTAGATCATATAAGATCCAACATTACTCAAACATGTTATTGTGCTAGTTTTACTCGTCAATCGATTAGTGTAAACAGCCAAACTGTCGAGATCACTTAGTGTCATAGTAGCAGGGAGGTAATGCAGGAAGACTTCATTGTCAGTACAGCGTACAAGTAGAATGCTTTGTCTAGATTACTAGACACGAGGTCCTTCAATACATAAATATTTAGAAAAAGCATGCACCAACACCTCAGAACGCACATTAAGTTTAACACTATGATCCAGCCTAGTGAAATAAGGGAAAGATGGAATGGATAGCTTACGTTGAGTAGAGGAGGAAAAATGGAAGAGTATTTTGTTGGTGATAACTTATTGGTTATTTACATGTTGCGATACATACTATTTGCGGTCTAACTGCTAGCTAGCTCTCAAAGTATTTTCCCATATGTTTGTCATTATTTCAAAATGCAAGCAGCCATTATAGATTATATTTTTTTTCTCTGTCGTAGAAACCCAAACTTCCAAACATAAAAATACTGTAATCTAACAGAAAATAATCTGCAAAAAATCAATTTTCTACAGATGATCTATCGATATAGGTTTAATATGAGATTTTATTCTCCTCACTTGAACCGTTTTTTTGTGAACCTGAATAAACTGCGTCCTTTGTACCCACTGTATAGCTTAAAATCTCGTATCTCTATACAAAGACAAAGTAAGTTATAAATTTGTTAATTTCAATGTAAAACACAGAAATGTAAAAAACAACAACAAACCTAATTGCATTGCAAATAAATGTTAGCAATTTTGTTTTGTTAATTTGAAAAAATTAAATTTAATTTAATTAAATTATATATCTAATTGTCTTTATGTCTGTTTTCTTTTTGATTTGTTTCATTTTCTTCTTGGTTTTCATTTCTTTAAACTTTGTTTCTTTTTTTGCATAAAAATAAATATAAGTAAATATAGACAAGTTTCAATAAAAAAATAGAAATTAATATGTATCCGTATTCCAATCGTAATAATTTTATTATTATTGTAAATAAAAAAAATTATATTAGTTGCATTAGATATTTTATAGATTGTTTTGACATAATCCGAATTTGATCCAATTTTCTTTAACTTAGAGAAAACGAAATAATTAATAGATTTGTTTTTTATTATTTATTACCATAGTCACGATTTTTCCGTAATTTTTTGAAAAGTTAAATTTCAACCAATTTATAAGTAAAATGTAATTTTATATTAATTGTTTTTAATAATTTCTTTATTTTATGAAATTGATAAAAATGACAAAGAAATGATATCGCTTAAGAAGTGTGTCGAAGTGAGGTTATATGAAAGCAATCGTTTTCCTTTTTCGATGCATATTGTTTTGAAGTTTAATTTGTAATCATCGACCTACAATTAGATTGTGCTTACTTTCACTAAACTCAGAGGTAGTCTTCGATAGAGCTTTCTTTATATTAGCAGGTGACTCGGATTTTCATTTCTATTTATGTAATTACAGACCACCCACAGGTGCCACATGGGATTTATCAAAAATAGAAGAATATAAAATAAATTTACGCTGAGAAATAACGACACATTTTCGGTAAATTGCTTTCACAATAATTTAAAGAGGCCAAAAATTAGATTCTGAAGATCTAAGAAAAAAATTGTGAGATTAAATAGTCATTATAGATTCAAAGAAGTGAAAAAAGTGCCTCAGATGTAAATTTTCTACGCAATAACTGTAAACAGTTCGTCCAGTTTGTCCAACATAAAAACAATATTCATATTTTTGTTTTATTTTAGTAAAATACGTTGTGTAGTAGGAGTTACAAACAAAATGCGTTTTAAGGATGTTAGTGGACGTAAACCAATTTTGGTTTGTTTTACTATTTTTGTTAAATAATGGATAAATCTATTTTTATAAAATAAAAATAAAATACGTGGTAAAAAGCAAATTTGTTTAGAAATTTAAAAGAACAAAACTAAAATGAGGTTGTCAATAATCCAGCTAGCTAGAGTCATAGGTTTTGATCCTGTCCTTCTCAATGATCAAAGCCCAGAGTTATATAATGGCTCGTGTCTTCAAGCAAGCAAGCTAAAATAGAAATGAATACGGATAATCCGACATTATCATGGTAAGTTAGTGATCTCATGGCAATATCTCACGTTTACTCATATGTCATTATCAATGTCTGGAGTACGTCTGGATTATATCAAAAATAAAAAATAAAACAAATCATTAAAAACTGATCCATTCATACGGAAAAGTATTGAGTAGGTCGTAGCTTAAATACTCATTGGTCAGAACATTTAGATATTATGCTAAAATACCGATAGAAGCGATTCGTTCTTTTGCATAGAGGTGCACATTTGTGACCGATGCTATTCTTTGTCAATTACAAATTAATTTTGGTGTTAGTTGACAATCGATGATCCACTAGGAAGTTTAAATAATTGAATAAAGCGTTTATTCTAAATTTTTCAAGGATAAAAGTCATTCAATTCCTTTATCATCGCACATCAATTCGTTTTTTTTTGCCTCCTTTGAAGCATTCCATTTATTGGTAGACAAAAAGGTCAAACAACATTTCCCAGCAACTAAACCGTCACTAAGTTCAGCTTTACTTCTTTTATTTTATCTTACTCTTCTGACGGCAAATTTTCTTCCATCAAATCGGCGCCCCTTTTGATCGGCTTCAAATTTTTTGACAGCAATAAATGGGAGTTAGATGGTGCAACATCCAGAATATATCGTGGCTGCATCAAAACTTATAAACTAAGTTCAGTCAGTTTTTGGTTCATCATCGAAGACGTGTGTGGTTATGCCATTGTTATCGATCGACCAATTCTGGACATTTTGTTTGTATTGTTTATGCTTGGTTAATTGTTGACAGTAGAAAACCGGATATATCGTTTGTCCAGGTGGTAGCAGCTCATACTAAGTAACTAAACAATCTCTTTTCAATCCCAGGATACGCACACCTTCACGTATGCTGGATCGTTTGCGTTTAATTTTATTGTTTTTAACCGAATCATTATCATTCGTGATGATTCGAAGTTATGACGCATTTGACGTGACTAGAATCAATTAAAAAAAAAGTGTTCTAAAAGCATTGGTAACCGATAATTTTATATTCTTTGGGCTCATATCTTACCGTACTCGGGTTTTCGGGTTTCGTTTTTAGACCCTCTTATGTTAAAAAAACGGTCAAAATGGTATCGAGGAGTATTTAAAGCTATATTGATTCAAGTGGTGTGGGATTTAATGCTAAATCTTTGGATGAAATTAATGAAAAGGAAATAAAGTTTTTTATTTTTCTTGTACATAAACCTTAGGCAAACAGTTTTAAAAAAAATCTAAGCCTAAAGACACGCTTCCACCTTACTCTATCGTTCAAGGGTCTGAAGCTGAACCTGAATCCGATAAAGTCTAATGTGTGCTCATACTATAACCAAAAGGCGATTGCAAAAATATTAGCAAATTTGTGCTGTAATTTGATAACAATTGAAAAGTTGTGAGGAGATATAAACACGGTCAAGCTTTTGGATATCTACCAATACAAACGCATAAAGCATGCACGAAAAACTATTTTTAATATTAGGTTTCGAAGAACATTGGTATATACTTGTTTAAGCCTTTGGAAAGCTCTTGACACTCAGAGCATGGCCCAAATCGACATACTACTTGTAATAATATTTTAAATTGTAATTATAATTTAAGAACTTAGGATAACGTAAGTCGAAATCGATATTCCATAAAATAAAAAATCAAATTCAAATTTTTACTATAAGGAAGTTTATATTATTATTAATAAAATTAAAAATAAAAAAATAAACAGTAAAAAGTATATTTTTAAATATTGCTTTTTAATTCAAAAGTGACAAAAGCACACATATAGAGAATGATATGGAAAACCATAATAACACATATAGTGATACACCACCAAGTGAAATAGTGAAAATTTATTATAACGAATTAGTAAAATTACAACAAAACAAACTAAATTTACATTTCAACCGATGCTGCAAGAGATATAGAATAATGCCTACATATATTAACATCAAAGTCAGCAATTGATCCAAAGCCGCACAAATAGCTAAACAAACAGCAGAAACTACATGGTTAACAAAACAAATTCAAGAACTCTACACAAAAATAAATGAAAAAATAATGAAATCGGTAAAGAATGATATGGTAAGCACGATAAAAAAGAAAAGTGGAAATTTAAATTAAAAAAATTAAAAGAATAAAAACTAATAGAAATGGGAACTCACCATAATAACATAATAAATCAATATAGACCGCCACAATATAACAATAGGATAGAAAATTACACCGAAATACAATATAACAATCAAGAAACTCAACTATTGGAAATAGGATTGAAATCGAAACCAAACAACACAAGAAAAGAAATAAATAAAAATCTGTTAGAAATAGAAAATTCAATATTGAAAACTAACATGCACCACCAAAATGAAATCAGATCAATAATAGTTAATGAAATATCAATAAAAAATAACAACTTAAACAATTCAAAAACCAACAACAAAAAAGAAATAAAAACAATACGCAATAAACAAAACAAGATCAAACAAAACAATGCCACAATAACCAAAGCAGATAAAGGGAATACATTAGTCATCTTAAAAACTACAGACTACAACAATAAGATAGATGAATACATCACTAATTACAACATCGAAAAATTAAGTAAAGATCCAACGAATGAATTCAATGCACAAATAAAAACTATCATCAACAAATCTATCAAAATATTAAGTGATAAGAACATAAGGTATAACAAAATGATAAAACCAACAGCACCAAATATAAAAGGATACAATAATACACAAAACAGATACACCGATAAGACCGATAATCAATTTCACCACAGCACCAATATCAGAATAGCGAAGTACATAAACAAACTATTGAAGAATCACATAAAATTTGATAACAGTTATTCAGTAAACAATAACACAGAAGTAAAAAATAGAATAGAACCAAAAATAATACCTCACAACGCAAAATTAGCATCGTTTGATATTACTAACATGTATTTTAACATACCAATAAAAGACACAATAACTATAACAAAAAATATGTTAATAAAAATTGGTTTAAGTCCAACAGATACACAAGAAATAATAATTATAATTACCGAAATAACAAAACAGAACTATAGCCGAAATATGTCTCGACGATTTTGAAACAAAATATATACATAATAATATAAATCCGCACAAAGAAAAAATAATTTTCTGGTATCGCTACGTTGATGAAATAATTTTATTATTCAAAGGAACGAATAGACAGCTTAATCTTTTACACGAATACATAAACAGCATTGAACCTTCCATTAAATTCACCTTAGAAAATGAAGAAAATAACACAATAAATTTTTTGGATTTATCAATCAAAAATGTAGATTCAAAACACGCATTCAAAATATTCCGAAAACCAACCCAAACGGATCAAACAACAAATATTAAATCACATCATCCAAACCAACATAAACTAGCTGCATACAACCACAAGATCAATAGATTGAAAAACATACCATTGAATGCAGAAAATTATCAAGACGAATTAAGTAACATAAAATACATAGCCAATAAAAACGGATATAAAAACGAAATAATTGACACATTAAATAGAAAACATAAAAACAAAAAAAATTTTCAAACCCTAACAACATTGAAGAAGGAAGAAAACTTAGCAGGGAAAAAATATATAGACGTAACATATAATAAAACAACATTCAAAATAATGCAAAAAACTTTAAAAAAATATGGATATATTGCAGCTTACAAAAACAAAAATAAAATAGAATATTACCTAAAAACCAAAAAAACCCAAACCTTAGACACAGGTGTTTATAAAATTGCCTGTGATGACTGCAGTAAATTTTTTATAGGTCAAACGGGGCGGTCCTTCACAAAAAGATTTACTGAACACACAAGTGAAATTAATAAGTGCGATTCAAAATCCAGATATGCCCAACATTTAAAAATAGGAAAACACAAATACACCAATATCAACAAATTTAACCATTTTTTTTTTTTTCCTTTATCTCCATTTAGGAGCATAGGGCGTCTACTAGGCTGGACCATCTGACTCTGTTCGGGGCAATCGCTTTCAGTTCACCCCATGTCTTGCCGATTTGTTTTGCTTCAGCTAGCACCGTTTTCTTCCACGTCATGGGTGGTCTTCCAACTCTCCTTTTACCTTGTGGATTCCACTCTAGGGACATCCTTGTTATATCTTTAGCTGGTTTCCTCAGTGTATGTCCTATCCATCTCCATTTCCTTTGTTTTATCTCGGACTCAATGTCTAACTGCTCTGTCTGTCGTAGAAGTTCCTGGTTACTGATGATTTTCGGCCAGAAGCATTTTATCAGTCTTCTCAGGCATTTGTTCACAAACACCTGTAGTTGATTTGTGATCTTCTGTGTGTGTTTCCACGTTTCACACCCATATAGCAGTACTGACTTGACACATGCATTGAACATTCGTAGCTTTGTCTTTCTTGACAGGACGGATGCATTCCAGATCTTGTGAAGCATATTGAACGTATTTCTAGCTTTGTTAATACGCTGACTGATATCTTCTTCAGTCCCGCCTGTTTTTGCTACAGTACAACCAAGGCACACAAATTTGTCGACTTCATCCACTTGTGTATTGTTGATGGTAATTGGTGTTATCGTTTTGGTGTTCAATCTCATAGACTTTGTTTTCCTGATATTAATGTTGAGACCTACTTCATGTGCAAGGGCTGATAGCTTATGTATTTTCTGCTGCATGTCCGTATGTGTGTGTGTAAGTAGACAGATGTCATCTGCGTAGTCTAGATCATTGAGCCGGCTTGTTGTGTTCCATTGGATTCCATTTGGACTTGCATCATCGAGCTTTCTCATGATACTATCTAGTACTATCAGGAATAGTAGCGGGGATAGTACACAGCCTTGTCTCACTCCTCGGTGGTTGTAGTATTTATCACTTTGCTGTCCTTTGTATTGTATTCTGTTGCCAGCATCCCGATACATTTCTTTGATTAGATCAACTATTTTCTTCGGGACGCCCATTTCACAAAGTGTCTACCATATCGCGCTTCTGTTAATTGAGTCGAAGGCGCGTTCGAAGTCCACGAAGAGGAGATACAATGGTGAATTCCATTCGTTTGATTGCTCTATGATGATACGGATTGTGTTGATATGATCGGTACAGCTTCTTCCTGGCCTAAAGCCGGCTTGTTCGTTTCTTAGTTTCATGTTAATTGATGGGGATATTCTTTCGAGAATGATCATAGCTAGTATTTTCATTATTGTGTTGAGCAGAGATATACCTCTCCAATTTTTGCATTCTCTTAGATCACCTTTCTTTGGGATTGTTATGGTTAAACCTTCTTTCCATTTGGTTGGTATTTTTCCTTCGTTCCATACATCAGCTAATAGTGGTGTTAGAGCTCACAAATCACATCATCCAAACCAACATAAACTAGCTGCATACAACCACAAGATCAATAGATTGAAAAACATACCAATGAAAGCAGAAAATTATCAAGACGAATTAAGTAACATAAAATACATAGCCAATAAAAACGGATATAAAAACGAAATAATTGACACATTAAATAGAAAACATAAAAACAAAAAAAATTTTCAAACCCTAACAACATTGAAGAAGGAAGAAAACTTAGCAGGGAAAAAATATATAGACGTAACATATAATAAAACAACATTCAAAATAATGCAAAAAACTTTAAAAAAATATGGATATATTGCAGCTTACAAAAACAAAAATAAAATAGAATATTACCTAAAAACCAAAAAAACCCAAACCTTAGACACAGGTGTTTATAAAATTGCCTGTAATGACTGCAGTAAATTTTTTATAGGTCAAACGGGGCGGTCCTTCACAAAAAAATTTACTGAACACACAAGTGAAATTAATAAGTGCGATTCAAAATCCAGATATGCCCAACATTTAAAAATAGGAAAACACAAATACACCAATATCAACAAATTTAACCATATTACATAAAAAAAGAAAAGGACAACATCTAGATAGATTGGAAGAAATAGAAATATATAAACATAAAAACAATAACAATATTTTAAATGATAAAATCAACACTTAAACTAACAAAATATATGACAAAATAACAAAAAACAGCAGTTGAAATAGTATATAAGTAATAGTTTAAGCAAAAATTGTAATAATAATTAAAGAAATGAGGATGACGTAAGTCGAAATCGATATTCAATAAAATATAAAAAATCAAATTCAAATTGTTACTATAAGGAAGTTTTATTATTATTAATAAAATAAAAAATTAAAAATAAACAGTAAAAAGTATATTTTTAAATATTGCATTTTAATTCAAAAGTGACAAAAGCACACAAACAGTGAATAATATGGGAAACCAAAATAACGCATATAGATTACTTCTCGTAGCAAAAATAGTTGGTACCGTACTCTTGCATTCCACTGTGATTATACATGAGCTCGAATACACGTTCACGTTCAAGATAAACTTTCGATTGTTTTTCAGATTCAGCATTTGTCTTAAAACCAACATTTTATTTTGACCCTTAATACATATCTCGAAAAATGTTTGAGTAAACGGTAGGCATGAACGGTGTATTGCATACTTGGTGGTAAGCACCAGTTCCGGCAGTTGACTATTGAGTCGATGGTACGTAAAAGAGATCTACGTTCTAGCGAGCATTTAGCAGTCTAGCTTCTGACTACCCCATAAACATAAGGGTTCTTGCAAATGACATAACTCTTAAATCCGATCAACTTTATTTTTAAATAAAAATAAATAATTAAAAATAATAAAAAATAAATATCATATTTCAAACACATATTTACGTTAGCGCTAAAATTCTAAAATAAAATTTAAAATTATCGCAATTTCAAGTATATATACATTTGGGTACGATTTAGAACAGTAACGTGAGTCACTACTTATGGGTGACCCCAACCTGATAAAATTGTTGATAGTTTATTTCACCAGTTGGGTTATAAAATTGCTAAATATTATCGTCAAGCTTGTTTACATAAAAAAATGTCACAAAATTACAACATTTCAAGCGAAGCAAATTTGGATTTCATTTCAGTTTTTCGAATCACAGTTAACCATTATACCGCACCAACGACGCATCAAAAAAATTATTCTCACATTCGAACGAGTAACAGTAACTGTCCCTCATTCTTTTATTTACGTTATTATATATTCAATTCATTATCATACAGTTAAACCCATCACAATCACCCTATAAACAATTTAATTTAAAATATTAAATTTTATCTCAATCTATCGATCTATTTCCATCTATTTATAATACCAATTGTCTGTCTGTCTATTTTGTTTGTACGTTTTAATGTTTTCATTAATTTATATATAAATATTTTTTTTTGTAAAAATAGCAATAATAATAATTATTATTATTATTATTGTTTAAATATTAAAATGCGGGAAAATTTATTAAATTATAAATCATTTGATTGTCAGTAATTAGCTTGTGGGGCTGACATTTATACGTTTTCCCATAAATAAAAAAAAATTATATTTAAATTCATATAATTTTTTCATTCTTCTATTTATTTCATTTCATTTCAATGTTTCTGTTGTTATATTTACTAAATAATAATTATTTTTTTTTAAATAATCATAATAATTTTATTAAAATTATTATAATCAGAATTACATTAAAATAAATTATTACAATAAATTTGTTCAAGAGTGTTTATGTGTGATTTCAAATTTTAAAATGAAAAATTATTTGATTATTTTTTTTTTTTTGGAAATGATGGGGCATGGAACTCATGTATTTTGAAAATCAGTTATTACGTCTTGTAGTGTAATTATAAGTGTTTGAATTTCTGCCAATCCACGCAAGAGAACACCCTCGTACTTTGATCAAATAAATATACAAAGTTCTTCGATCATATTATATTTTATATAAAACGAATAATTTACCAACTCAAATTAATCATACCTATAATAAATTATGTCAATAATAATGAAATTATTATACAGCGGCATCGTTACAAAAACATTGATGGTAATAAAATTATACATAAAAAATAATATTCTAACCTAAAAAAGTTTAACTAATTTCCCATTACAAAGACATTAAATGAGCAACAAAATTATATGTTTCGATTACCAATAAATAAATTTAATTTGATTGATTATAGAAAATTAATGTCGTTTTTCTTTGTATTATTTTCTTATTATTTATTACAATTTTTTATTATTTTTTCTAATTTTTATTTTATTATGATGTTTAGGTTACACAAAAGTCGGGCAGTTTTTTCTAGAACCCAAATCTTAAACACTACATCGTGATTAGAGTAAATTTATTGAAATAACGTATTATATTACCAGAATCGTGTGAAAATGTCAAGATTAAAAAGGGAAAATGTTATCGATTAAAAAATTAATTTAAAGATAACATAAACTCTGACATAAGGAAAATAGAGCAATTGTCTAAAAAAAATCAAGAGTAAGATCAATTTCAAATATGTTTTACTTAAATAAGAAACACAATCATTTGAACTAAGGAGAACTATCACAAATGAAATTATATTTAAATCTGTAGTGATTGGAGGCTACTACATCACTCCCCCCTCAGAGAAACGCACTGAAAAAAATTAAATTATATAAAAAATAAAATATGTGTTATTACTACTCTATTTCTAAAATGTTACTTAGCTTGGTCCAAAACCTCAGTATATTTTAACTTATGCAAACACTAAGTAGAATGTGTTTTTTACCGGACCTATCTACGGGTACGTATTTTGGTCCGCTGAATCCGAATTCGAGGTCAGTTTGACCCCTACACCCTCGAAATTTCGAGATAACTTCGAAAAACCGCATTTGCCAAATTTTAACGAAAAATGCCAATTGTGGCCGAAAAAATTAAAATTTTTTTATAAAAATTAAATCCCATATTAAGACTATTAAAATACATGTTTCCTGAAATTTTCTTGAAAATTAGACGATTTTTCCGCCCCTTATCATAAATTTAGTAAAAAAAAAATGTTTACTTTTCTCGACAATTTCGAGGGTGTAGGGGTCAAACTGACCTCGAATTCGGATTCAGCGGACCAAAATACGTATCCGTAGGTAGGTCCGGTCAAATGCACATTCTACTTAATTTTTTTTGTGTGGCGGTGTAGTTCATGCGTTATAAATCGTGGGGATGACTCAGTCCTGAGATTCTCAAATCCGGGCATATTACTTTTTGAATACAGTTAATATTTTTTATAACAAATTTAAATTTTAATCTTATAATTGGAAGACACCTATGAATTTACATTGTGAACTTGTAATTTCTTTTAGCCTTCTAAGGATCGTAAGGGCTTGTTTTATGTTTTAGCTACGATTTGCTTAGATTTAGGTTATATAGTGTTCTTTCACCAATGATTGTATGAATTAGATTGCCATTCATCGACTTTGTGGGGGTGTACAGCATTCTGTGTTGTTGGTGAATAAAATTTTCGGCCTTTGGTTGTGGTTAATCAAAGACAATACTGATTTAAGTCTATTCTAGCCAAGAACTTTTAAAGTCCTATGACAAGGTGAATGAAAAAATAATGTGGGTATCAAGGTAAGTGGATAGTGGTAATGTGTGGGTCGATGGGACGTAAACGAATGCCAACTTTGAACTTTATTTGATTTTTTCCATGTTCGTATTGCAGTTCTACTTTCTCTTCTGAGCATATTTTAGGCCCCTTTCTACATTGTATGACTCCTGGCTGTAATCGGAAATCAGATCACAATAGAACACATCAGATTTGTTGTGTAGCCATGATTTTCTACTCCTCAGCATATAAATCAGAAAGTGAATCACCACCAGTATTAACCTACCCTATCCTACATACAGTTTTCAATAATAAAATCCAATCATTTGTATTTCAGACTCCAGGAAGCTAAACTTTCCATCAGGTTTTTCTATGCCATTAACAAACTAAATGGTTTCCTTCACTACACACTTTGTTTTCTTTTTAGGGCAACTATAATAATATTTTTGGGGTTTACTAATCCTGTGGGTCATAAAAGACACTAAGTGTTCTGATGTATTTCTGTTACCATGTATTTTTTTCCCAAAATCAAACACTACTATTGCCTGTTGTACTACCGCCACACTGTATAGATAATTGCATGAAATGATGATCAAACTTGCTTTCATATCATGGAGGTTCCCCACGCAATCTCATCCGCAACATACACGAATTTTTTGTAATTGGCTATCAGGTTGAGCTGTTAACAAAGAGTACTGGACTGACAACCGATAATACCAACCGCTGATACCAAAAATTGGTCATATTTTTTCATATTTCAAGGCTTACAAAGGTCCTCGCCTTGTCCGCTAATATATAAAATTTTCTTCAGAAATAACTGAATATTCTTATTTAAGAGATCTCTGAGAGAAGACTTAGATGTTCGTCAAAAGAAGAAAAAGTTACTGCTAAATCGCCAAGATAAATGAACAATCGTCTATGTAAGTGGTGTGGGCTCACTTTGATCATAGGTCTATCCAAGGTTTTAAGTGCAATAAAAATTCTATTTCTCTCAGACAACTTAGCATTTTTCTTTGTACATTTTTTAGTTTAGTCTTATCAAACTCAAAATATCCAGAATAGATTGACTTAGCGCTGTCTATGTCTATTAAATGGGTTTGTAAAATAATTCGTTCCAGTTCCAACTTGCTGACACATGTGAGCTGAGTAAATACTTCTGAAAGTCATATTTCATATATCCAAATCTAATGGTTATTGCAAATCGCTGGCCAATATCCATCATAAATTTCCACTTTTCGCTCATTTGTAACAAATGAAGCATTACCACATTCTTAAGCCTATTTTCCAGCAAATGCTATAGCACGGATTAAGTTTTGATAATGAACATGGCGAGGTAAATTAAATATGGTTCCAGATTCTCTCTCGAGAATATTCTCCAGCAATGCGGTTACCGATGATAAAAATGCTTTAAGCCGGAAAATTATCTTAAAACAGTAGAGATAATCATTGATACTTTCCCAATTTACGCACTTCATGATGGACTTGTGTTTAAAAAAACTAATTTTCCCGAAAATGATGTTGCACCGGAAAGTGAAACATGGAAATTGTGTTTCCAGGAAGAGTTCCCAGGCTCATGATCCTTCTAATTGTACACGATGGAGTTGCAAAAACTTTGTATCAGCTCCGTTGATTCTATTTTCACCACCGGATTGCCAGACAAATTAAATCTTCTGTTTCTCATTGTGACATCTACAAAAAGCCAAAGCTCCTAATACGGTGCTGCGCGCTCCAATTGTTACGTCCATAAAATCAGAAGGAATCGGTTACATAGCAATTTTGATTGCCTTAGACCATCGTAATATGTTCTCTTTCCTAATTCCTTTACCAAAACATACAACTGAGCCTGTTGTAGACTGCTAGAAATCAATGTGTCTGTAATAAAAACCAATGTGTCAGATAATAGGTCACAGTCTGGCTCCTTTACATCTACATGTAGAGTACATGGCTAAAAGAGCTGTCTACAGACTGCATGTGGCAGGGACGTAGGTAATCAGAGGGAAAACATGCTGTCATGGTCACATACTTGATAGACTACGGACAGATTGTCCCGAAGTAGATATGCATAGTGAAGTCATGACCAAGGTATATAACTTTGAGAAGCCCGCAGAACTGGTCATCTCTTCTAGAGAGGAATGTAAGGAAACTAGGTCCGAATGGTTCTCCAGCGGGATTTATGTTTTCTATACAGATGGCTCACTGTTAAATGGTAATGCAGGAGCTGACGTGTACCTGGAAGCAGATAATGTCATAACCAGCAAGAAAGTTCCGCTTGGACGGTTTTATACTGTTCTTCAAGCGGAAGTGTATGCTATCAATGAACGCAGTCGCACGCATATAATAACTCATCTGCGTCTGCAAGGGAAACACGCATCTGTTCGGATAGCCAAACAGCTATCAAAGCACTGGCAAACCCGTAGAGTAATTCCAAACTCTAATATGAGTATAGGAAAAATCTTTGCAGGATAGCGCAACACAACACTATCACTTTGCAGTGGGTTCTAGGACTTAGTTCTAGCGCCTTAGTGTTATCCAGAACGTTTGCCTTGTCATTATTAAAGGTGGACGCTGACCTCAAGATGAAGACCTTGTGGAATGCATCATCAAAAGGCAGACAAAGTAAAATGTTTTTTAGCATATAAGAAAAAAAATTTAATTTTCTTTTAAGTCTGAAGAAGAAAACTCTCAGTACTGTGGTCGGTGTCCTTACTGGACATGGACATCTAAATAAACACCTTTTTACCATGGCACTTAGTGAAAGTCCTGTGTGTGAGTCTTGTCTTGAAGAGAAGGAAGACTCGGAGCACTTTCTGTTTGTATGTCCAGCCTCTTCTAGTGTCAGAGCAAGGATTTTTGGCTCTGAAATTGTAGAGGCTGGCATTGTCAAACGGTCGCCAATACAGTTGGTTTTAGATTTCATTAAACTTACTGAAAGGTTTGAGGAATAGTTGTTATGAGACCAAACTCGGACACGATGATAGGTCCATAGGGACCGTAGAGTCTGCGTGCCAGGACTAGTTTGCCTCATGCAACCTGTCCAACACTTTATAATCTAATCTAATCTAATAGGTCACAATTTAAATCTTATTTGTTTGTTCGAGAATTTCCTTGCAAGGTATTGGGAAGTTCGTACCTTTACAGCTCTATATTTCTCTAACGCCCACGTCTGAGATTGAGCGAGGTTGGTTGCCCGTATTATGCCTCCCTTGGCTTGCACACGGCCACACTTTGCACTGGCTTTTGAATTCTCTGAAAAAGAGCAGGGAAGCTCTCATCCAGATCAATCATCCAGGATTATGTCAAAATTTCTTATTGAGTGACGCCAGCAAACAAATAATGGCAAATTGGCCCCAAAATTTGTGAAAGGCAAAGGTATTATGTTAAATGGAATCGCTTCCAACGAAATGCAGTCACGAAAGCGTGACGTCTATCATTCCAAAGACGTACGTCAGTAGATATTTGCTTCCTTCTGTTTTATTTTGATGGTTGGTAAATTTCTATGGAACTAAGTTTCACCCCATTTCAAGTCCTCATCATTAGAATTTTTTTTCTTATTTAGCCCGACTGTTTGTGTCGGTAAAGCATGAGACTCTTTATCTCTAGATTTGGTTTCAATGCCTTTCTCACCAACATTCTTTTTTCTAATGCTCTGGATAAATGTAGTCCGCAGGCCTCCTCCTTTCGTCCTGTCCTGTAATGGTCAATACCATAATATGTGAGATTGTGAATTGAGTGTTTGTTTTTAAAATAATAAGCCTGCGGCTACCAAGAAAATTCTAGATTAGTTTAAAATTAATATGATCATGTTTTTCTACGTTTAAATTAATCGTGAAAGTGAAATATTACTAAATAAGTTAAGGAAAATCACGGTTAAACATACAATTCTATATATCTTTATAATTGTTTTGTGATTTTTATGGTAAATAAAAGTATTAGTTGTCAACTGTACCTAATTTACATCATCAAATAAAAACACAAACAGTTGCCTCCCCATAATTAGTTTACCACGAGTATGTACCAAAGCCAAGCATTTTTCATTCATCGAAAGGTTTACCGAGTTTGGCGATTGGTCTATAAGGCATCAAAAGAGAAATATGGGTTTGTTCATCCAACGTTTTCATTTGTGAGGATCATCACATTTTTACGGCTTTATATTTACCACAAGTAAATTTGCCCCAACCAGTGAACAGAAGTGTCGCCGTTGAGCTACGAGCAGCGTGTGGTGTGTTCGAAACGTCAAATACCAAATAAGCCCCAAATATCTACTAACGCACGTCTATCATTTCAAGTGCGTCAATATATAATAAGGAGGCATCCTTCAATTTTTCTTTTGTTCCCTAATGGTCCTTCCCTCCAGGTTGTAAAATTTGGTGACACTGGATTTCACCCCCATTTCATGTCCTTGTCGTTGGTAGATTTTTCTAGTTTAGCCTGACTATTACAGTCAGTAAAGTATGTTTTTCTTTTGCTGGTTGGTAAATTTGAATCCAAATAAATTTTACCCCCTATTTCAGCCCTCGTCATTAGCAGTGTTTTTCTCATTCGGCCCGACTATTTCGGATAGTAAAGTATGAGACTCTTTTTATCTGGGTTTGGTTTTGATACTCTTCTTACCAACATTCTTTTCTGTAATTATCAGGACGAATGTAGTCTACAGGTCTTCTCCTTGCATACTGCACAAGACCACAATTTGCGTTTGTTTTGGAATTGAGTGTTTATTTTTGAAATAGGAACCTGCGCTTACCTAGATAATTCCAGATTTATTGAATAAGTCGTAAACATTTAATTTCAATTTTCGATGATGATCTAACTGAATAAATATTAGAAAAATTAAAAAACGTGGTATAATTTTCAAAGTGATTAATCTATATGTGCTTGCTGAAGACATAATTGGTCTGTTGTGAAAAGTTTCAACTGCATCTATTTTATATCCTCAAATATAGTCATAGAACAGTAACTTGCTCATCATTAACTAACCACAATAATGTGATTAGTTTATTGGGTAGCAAAAGAGAAATTTGAAAGAGGTCCGTCGTTAGAAGTCTCGTTCGAAGTGAGTTTGCGACAGGGTGACTTGGCCTTTCACAACAAACTGGTAATCATTTGCGGTCCACCAGAACTCACTATTACAAATTCTGGTAAAGAATTGGTTAGAAGATGAAATTAGGATGAAAACGAAGAAATTAATGAATCACAGACTATTCCATTAATTACAAATGATTCAGCTCTGTATCGATATTGGAGACATCAATACTGCAAAAATGCATTATGTTGTGTTTTGGATGTTTCTCTGATGACTTTTTTCTTGATATTAAATTTGAGCACCTACTACGTATTTCTATTTTTTGTTGCTTTGCCTACGTGTTCCCTTTGTTTTGTTGTATATGTTCGGCCCGTTTATCCAATGTAAATATGATGACGGTTTTCGTATAGCTTTTTATAAACTTATTCATTTTTATTTACTTTTAGAGTAACTTATAATTTTTGATTAAGCAAAACTATTTTGGAGTATGAAAAACAAAAGTTGTCAAATATTTGAAAATCTATGAAATTAATTAATTAGTAAAACGGACTTGTTTTATGGTAATTATTTTTCTAAAGGGTAATTATCGTCGCTTTAATAATGAAATAACGTATGCCATATATACGTTGTTATTATATAATGGGTGCGCTGCATTCCCCATAAGGATGTCTATAAAGTGGCATTTTAACATTTTCCAATTTTTTTATAACTGGGGGTGAAAATTAATATATTGTTAATTAACGTACATGCAAATTTGAATTTGGTTAAATATTGAAACAGCGTAAATGCATGTACGATATTTCAATTCCTACAGAATAATAACTTGGGTAAAATCAGTGTCGTATACTTTACATACATTACGATCGCCACACAAAATGGTATATCTAAAATATTGTATAAGCATCATTCATTACTACATGATGTGCCAGTTCATATAAATAAAAAATTGTAAGAATATTATGCGTTAGTTCAATGATAATGGGTTTTAGGCTTAATCGTACTTCCATGCAAAATGAAATAACGTATATGAAATATGAAATAACGTATAAGGTACCTGATTGACTTTTCACCTCTTTTTAGATAGAAAAACCAGCAGGTACCAATGTGAAATTTGAATATCCTGTGGGGAAATTAGTCAAGATTAATTGATAGAAATTTTTTTTCCAATATCTTTATTCATTCAATAGTGCTGCCGAGTTTACGAAAATCAGAAAATCGAAAAATCTTTAAACCCAATTATCTCGAAACTACACTTTTGCGAATACGTTGTTTCATTATTAAAGCAACGTTATAGGACCTAATCAACCTTTTAGATCCAAAATACCTAAAACTAATCATACAAAGGTAAGACGGGTTTTATGATGATAGTAATGATGATAAAGTAACGTTGCTTGCACATATCAACGGAACAACCAACCAAGTTGAACCAAAATGTATAAAATGAAAATTAATAAAAGCAAGATGGAATGTTGAATTGCTGTAACAAAACGTTTATGTATATTTATTTTATTTTTTATCTTTCCTCTACTGTTTTGTTAATAAATTATGAATTTTTCGTTTGTTATTCTTCTTTATGATAAACTTGGTTGTTGATTTATACGATTTTGCTGTTAGTTTTTTACTTACTCTTAGTTAATGTTGGTTTTTGATTGGTGATGAAAAGATACAGTTTTTTTGGTAAAAGATAAAAAAATGAAATTTAAAGACAATTACGTTAAGAACAAATTTTGGGAAGAGTTGATCAATCACTCACAGCTCAACAAACAACTAAAAAAACAATACAAGTTAACTAATCATAACTTTAGTAACAATAATCGAAGCATTTCATACAATTAAATATTTCCAACAAATCAAACATGGTTCCATATTATGTTGTGTGGTTCAGTTCAGAATTTTATTTTTTTATGTGAGGGAATCGAATTATTACGATTATCATTCAAAAACAATAATTTCGAAATGATGTAAAAATTGCTAATAATAGTGAAAGATAGAAAGAAAATTTATGGGAAATTCCAATGAAAATAGAAAATTTTTCGATGGGGGAAATGATTTAAATTAGCAAAAAGTTGATATCGCGATATTGGATTTAAGTCACGATATAGTTTCACCATAACCTGCCAATGAGGTTTAACTCTTTGAGGTATAACAACTAACTGATGACTCTTTGTTTAAACTTTACTTAAATATTTTTAGCTAAACCAAAAAAAAATCTTTGTCACTGCATACTCCCGTAACTTAACTGCTATTGTTAACAACTGTCGTTGTTGTTTGATTGTCGATTTTAGTATTTTTACTTGGATATAGCATCGTATCTAAAACCAGATGATAACAGAAGCAAAAACAAAAATATTTATGTGTTTCTCATCTATCAAATAATGGCTATCTTTTATTTAGATTTAGCGTTCTTTGTGGTTCGATAGTAGTTTTTGGATGAAGTTATTTTTTCATATTTATGTACTTCAGATATTTTTTTTTTGCTTTGAGAAATTTATGTGCATAGATTTCATTCTCTAGAAATGATTAATGAATATTTTATCACTTTCGCGAGAAAACATGTGGTTGATTGTAGCAGTTAGTGAAGATGAAGAGAATTGAAATAAATATTATATAATGGTTTCGGATATGAGATATGATTTATGAGATGCTATTATATAATTTAACAAGGATTTAATAAATTTTTCAAGTGAGAGAATCTACGTCCTTAGCATAGGTTTTGCACTTTGTGCAGTGTTAGTGCCTAGTATAATTATTGATTCTAAGAGCTACAATGAAAGACTCAGCCAACCCACGAGGGTCTTAAGTGAGAATCAAAAATAAGACCAAGTCCAAATCTCACGTTAAAGCGAGACACATGCGCTGAGCGCTTCTTGATCCAGACGGTGCGCCAAATTTCCACACATTGTCCAGTTTACATTTCCTCTTAAAAAATTGTTTTCCATCACATTATTTCAAATATCCAAACAAAAGTTTTCATTAAACAACAAACATAGACAATACAAAAATAACAATAACCTTCACCAAATCTGGTATATACGAATAAATTTATTTTATTACCATTAAGGTAGTAGATAACTTTATTGTTTTGATTTTTAAAAAATATTTAAAGTAGTAACGATACCGTAAAAGAAATTATTAGCTCCTCTTTTGAAGTTTAAATCGAAGGTTCTATCCAAAAAACGATTAGATGTTCCTAAAGCACAGCTAATACATCAATGCTGTGAACTGATAATCAAATGGGAGAACAGGCTACGTGCCTAAAAAAACAAAGAACAGCTACCTTGCCGCCAATAGATTCAAAGTTTATCTGTCCTGTAGAAATTCTGCAGACAGAATTTTGGTAAGACTCATGACAGAATCCTAAAAAACTACAAACAAAACTATTCATTAAGTTCTACAAGACTGTTTAAAACTGGCTCCACTGCTTTAGAGCAAATGTCCGCTAAATAGGGAGTGATCATATTTACTTCAGCAAGCAACAACATACATTCAGCGTCTGCTAAATTGGAAACAATGCCAACCAAGTTTTTCTTCAACAGATGCAAGCATCCACGTGTAAAGAATTCAAAAACTCTAAACTATGGTGTTCAGGGCAACCAACAAAGTGTCAACCAAAATACATCATACATGCCCTATCACCATATTCCAATTACTATAGAGGACATACACAAAACTGCTCTAGCTACGCCTTTTGGATCGTTTAAGTTTGTTTGCATGCCTTTTCGCTTGAGAAGTAATTTACATAGTTCTCATAGAAGAACAAAGGTCGAATAAGTTCCACTTAAACTTCACCGGTCTGATATAGTTTCAGTTATAGCTGGAATCACTATATCCGATTAATGATCAAAAAAAGTGAGAGAAACGACCAACAAAACACACAACTGATATACTTCTCAGAGTTATGAGAAGTGAAGGGAAACCATACCACATAAATTCCTAATTACTAAGCCATAAAGGACTGGAGATGTACCTAATGGAACAGTTTCTTGAAGAGGATGAGGAATAAATTTTTCAATTCCTTGAACAAAGCAAAACGAACAAACTGACTAGAGCACAATTGCCCCTTACTTACGCTACTGCAATATCGTCACACAGTCAAAACACATGATCCAAACACCTAAAAAGGACTCTGCAGAACGCAAGATAGCCTGCCAGACTTTCAACCAACCAACCAAGATCCAATAATCTTGCAGTAGGAAGTCTGGTGATCCATGTTTATTCACCAGTTGGTCGGGCACTTAAAACCTATATTCATTCTGAACTCCTTTAAGTTGGCGTGAATCCCAGAAACTGAACTGACGTGCAAGAAAATTTTCAACAAATAACACAATCTGAGCCTGAGGGATGCAAGAGTTACTACTCGGGATCTCCAGAAAAAGGAATTGCCATGAAATAACCCTCCAAACCAAGTGCTACAACTTTTTACTCATGTGCCCGCTAACCCGGCCAATATCAACACCGGAATAACATGTTTGGAAAAGTTTGGAATATTTTGTCTTGGTGTTGTCCTGGATGTACCAACCGTGGCACGAATTACAAACAATAGCATCTACTGGCAAGTAATGAAACAATACCTGTCAAGCAGATGTATCTCTGTTATCATCCACAAACACAACATTCCAACAACACCCTTGCAGACTATGCTCTAATGAAAATTAAATAAAACGAAGACTATAAAAAAAACATCTATGTAAGTATAGTGGTGTAAAGTTTTTAACTGCGCCGAGAACCCAGGGCCTGACGAAACACCACATGGTGGGATATTACTTGCTAAGACCAGCAAAGACTGATAAGGTCCATCTCCTGTTGTCCCATCACCCACAACCTGCTCAACGAAAACCATACTCCACTGAAAGAACATGAAATCGTAAGCGCCGATGAATAAAGGGCTAAAAGTCATCACTGCGGTATTCAAAAACACAAAATTGAGCACAGTTAAAAAACTGAAATCGAAAACATTAATAGTCTCCAGAATAATTTTGTTCGGATCGAAAAAAAACCCAAACACTGGCGTGGAATCCCATTTTGAGGGCAATTTTGTTCTACCGCTGTTTAAATATTTGGTAAGAGAGACAGAGAAAGAGAGACAATTTCTGAAGAGTTGTGTAATACTGTGTAATAGAACACAATTCAACAAAAAATGTTCATAACAAACTAGGCGTTGGTTTTTTTGACATATGCAGATTTTGCATCTCAGTGGAAATGACAATGTACACACTATCTGGAACTGATCTGACGTAGCAAGTTGCAAGGGGTATTTACCAATTCTACGCCTATAATTCTTATCGTTCGTTATATCCATGTGAAATAATAAATTCAGAGGGTCTTTTTTTTTCTTTTTTTTTGTTGTCTTTCGTTCAGTTTTAAACACATATATACTTGAACGACGGTACAAGATTTTGAGTGCCGTGAATTAACCCAAACTTGATTAATTCAGTGAATTTGGAATATTTTTGTTTGAATGTAGAAAGGATTTGTTTGATTGTTGTTTTATAATTAATTCGTTTTTATTTAAGAACATTGACGTTCAGTGTTCATGCTATGTTCGTATAATTTAATTATGGTGCAGTTTTGCAAATGTTTTTTTTTTCTACCAGTTTACAATTTTTTTTTCCTTTGAAAAGATTATGGTTGTTAGCGTAATTTGTGTGGTTCTTTTTTTTACTCTGAAACGGAAAGTATGAAGTGTTTCATATGGTAAAGTTGCTATTGTTCGAACATCAATAACAGTATAAAAAGGTTCGATTTTGATTCAGTTAATAAGATAAGGTTGGGAAGAATGTTTTTACATTCATCTCCCGTAATTTCTAATTACATTCTCTTACTGTCAGATTTCCTATTGTTAACTCGGTTGAATCCGTCTTCTTGTGAAACTTTTGCTTGCATTTCAGCATTTATACTGATCTGAGGAAAGGCATATTCGAATTCACGAGCTAAAGCTAGTCGGAAAATTAAAAATCTCATGGCACGCAATGCCTCTACTATTCCTGATAGTGATTCCACTATCACGAATGCAGAGTGTTCATTATAAACAAGCCACTTATTTTGGCATTTATAAAAACAAATTTGACCAAATTTGAAGCATATTGTTGATAGAGTTGGTCTACCTACATACGACTCCGTCGTTGTATCTAAACATAAACTAGTTCCTTCTGTATATGAGAGTGTGAACATAAAATATGAAGGACAAGGCAAAACTGAGGCTGTAGGCTGTCTTGTAGCACTACTTTTTGTGAAACGGTACATTTGCTAATTTATTTGCAAGCATAACAGATATATGTGCATGCTTTAAACATCTTCAGTTGTCATCAATAACTAACAACAGAAAGTTCCAATAACAAATCCAATTAATTTCAAAATTTCACAAGATTTACAAAAACAAAATCAAAACTTATGCAAACATATTTCGAATAATAAATTTACCATTTTTTACCATATGCATACATATATAATGATCGATGAAAATTAATTAAAAAAAACTTGTAATTATGGATTTGTTTGCATAACAGTTATTCACTTAATAAGGTTTTCATTATCCAAACATAAATCAAATGAGTTTCATGCAACTTAGTTAGGACATGAAGATAAAATGTCATTAAAAATGATTTTCTGTTTAGTAATTCTTATTCGTCTGACATATCATATTTTATTATTTTATTAGTCACAGTTATAAAAAAAAATTATATGTATAATAAAAAAACAATAAATCTTATCATCAAATTTCATGTTTTTTTTTGCTTTCAGTTTATGACCTCTTTCAGTTTCTTTCTCTTTATACGGTTGATCATCTTCATAAGTATCATTTTGCTTTTTATTGTTTCAATATGTTTAATATCAAATTGGATAGATTGGTTAAAATTGTGATTTAATATTAATTTAGTTATTACTGTCAGTAGTCTCTTTTTCTGTTTATTGTTTAGGCCAAAACGATCACCTGTCATAAAGTCAATATTCTCAATAACTTTTGCTAGTCTTTGAACAGTCCTTGGTCCTCTTCTCTCCAACTCGGTAAAAATATAAAAACAAAGAGGGGAGACCTTGTGGTGACTACCTTGTGTTGGGGCGCTAGATATTCTTGTTCAATTTTTAGAATTTGGAACTTCACTTACACTTGATTTATTATTATTACAAAAATAAAACAATTAATAATTTACAACTCTACTTGTCTTCAATGGAAGACCGATAATGATTAATTTTTATTTTTATTTTAATTTTTGAAATAGACAATAAATATATATATATATATATATATATATATATATATATATATATATATATATATATATATATATATATATATATATATATATATATATATATATATATATATATATATATATATATATATATATATATATATATATATATATATATATATATATACAAAATCTATAGTACATAATACATATACATACATATAAATTTTACTGTACATGAAATTAATTACATACATAAAACAATATATTTGTTTCGAAGTAGATTGTTTGTTATTTACCGAATAAAGCGATAGTAGAAAGCATTGCATGAAGCCAATGGTTGCTACATCACTCCCCCTCCAGCGTAGCGCTACAATTTGAAAAATTTAATTATTTCTAAATGATACTTTACGCAAACTTGATTCATTCAAACCGGCAGTGATCTCTGAGGTGTTAGCTGGTTTCAATCTATCAATTGATATTGATGTGTTTTTACCTTTAATATCAACAACAAAATGTTTTCGAAATCTTTTCAAAACTCTGCAAGGTCCATCATAAGGAGGATTTAAGCCTTTCCTGATTTTATCGACTCTTACAAAGACGTGTTCATTTGAATGAAGATCGTCTGGAACAAAAATTGATTGATTGGCTAGTCGAGGTTCAGAAAATTTAACATTTCGCATTTGTTCTCTAAGATTGCTAACGAAATTGTTAGGATCAAGCGACGGTTCTGAAGTTTGAGAAAAAAATTCTCCTGGAATTTTTAAAGTTTCACCATATACGAGCTCAGCTGGGGAATATTTAAGATCTTCTTTAACTGTGACTCGTAGACCTAAAAGAACCCAAGGAATTTCATCAAACCAATTCGTAGTATTGCCGCGAGCCATTAGAGATGATTTTAATACTCGATGGAAGCGCTCTACCATCCCGTTTGCTTGAGGGTGGTAGGCTGTTGTGCGAATTCGGTGACTTCCAAGAAATTTAGTCAATTCAGAAAACAGTTTTGATTCAAATTGTGAACCTTGGTCGGTGGTAATCTCTAATGGTATTCCAAAGCGTGATATATACTGAAAAGTTAAAGTTTTTGCTACGGTAAATGCAGTCATGTTCGGTATCGGATAGGCTTCCGGCCACCTAGTGAACCTGTCTACTATGGTTAGAATATACGAACATCCATTAGATACTGGAAGTGGACCCACCAGATCCAAATGAATGTGCTGAAATCGTGATTGAGGTACACTAAATGTTCCATGCGCTGAACGTGTGTGACGGTTGACCTTGCTTCTTTGACACGGTACACAAGTTTTTGTCCATTCAGAACAATTTTTATTTAAATTGGGCCAAAAATATCGGGACGCAACTAATTTGCGAGATGCACGTATGCCTGGATGAGACAATTTGTGTAGTTGATCAAACACACTTTTTCTTAAAGGCAATGGCACAAAGGGACGTTGCTTCCCTGTCGACATATCACACCATAACAGTTCTTTTGTAAAAGGCAATTCAGTCAATTCCAATTTAAATTTGGAATTGGGTTTTCTGTCTTGAGAAGCGATTAGTGTCTTCAGTTCATCATCCGACTGCTGCAAATTTAGTATTGCTTGAGCACTTGCATCTATAGCATCGATGCTCGGAGCAGGGATATTTGAGTTACCAAGCCGAGATAAACAATCTGCAATCACATTTTCTTTTCCACTAATATGTCTAATATCGCTAGTGAATTGTGCGATGTAATCTAAGTGCCTTGACTGACGTGGGCTACGTTCAGTTTTAGATGTAAGTGCTTTCGTCAGTGGTTTGTGATCGGTGAAGATTGTGAATTCTCTGCCTTCAATGAAATAGCGAAAGTGCCTTAGAGCTTGAAAGATGCCAAGCAATTCCCTATCAAAAGCAGAATATTTAGTTTCAGTTGGAGATAGTTTTTTTGAATAAAAAGATAAAGGTTCCCACTGACCATTATTAAATTGTTCGAGAACAGCACCTATTGCCCAACTAGAAGCATCAGTGGTTATATTAAATGTAGCATCATCATTAGAATGTGCTAGTAGAGTGCATGACGCTAATGCATCTTTACATTTCTTAAACCATTCTTCATATTCCTCAGGCCAATTGAACTTCTGTTTCTTTGATTTAAGTTTAATCATTGAAGAGAGATGAGAGTGTAATGGAGCTAAAAGATGAGCACTATTTTGAATGAATCTGCTATAATAGTTTATCATTCCTATAAATTGTTGTAACTGTCTAATAGAAGCAGGAGAGAGAAAGTTCAAAATAACTTCAACTCTGGTTTGCGATGGAGTAATTCCTTTGTTGGATATATTGTGTCCAAGAAAATCTAACGACGAAGCTCCAAATGTGCATTTTGATGCTTTAATATTTAGTCCATACTCAGCCAATATACTAAAAAGCTGCCGAAGATGGGATTTGTGTTCCTCTTCAGTTTTACTAAACAACAAAATATCGTCTATGTAAACAAAGACAAATTCAAGACCATTTACCACAGTATTCATAAATCTCTGAAATGTTTGGCTGGCATTTCTTAAGCCAAATGGCATCCTAGTAAATTCGAACAAGCCGAAAGGAGTTGTAATTGCTGTTTTGTAGACATCCTCCGGTGCTACAGGAATATGATGGTATGCCCTAACCAAATCAATTTTCGAGAAAATTTCGCAATCTTTTAAATTCATAGAGAAATTATGAAAATGTTGTATGGGGTACCTGTCCGGAATTGTGATTGCATTTAAACGGCGATAATCACCACACGGTCGCCAATCCGTGGTATCTTTTTTTGACACTAAGTGCAATGGTGATGAAACACATGATGAAGATGTACGGCAAATGCCCAATTGAATCATATGTTCAAATTCTAATTTCGCACCTTTGTATTTAACAGAGTCCAATCTTCTAGGAGTACAAAATGGGAGAGGCCCTTTTGTCTCAATGTGATGGACAACCGAATGTTTCACGGGTAAGTCGTAATTATGACATACAACGAGCGAAGGAAACTCTTCTAACAAAAAACTGTAGTTGTTTTCCAAAGTATAGTACATTGGTAAAGGAGTATCTGGGTCTAATTTGCAAGCAGCATTAGTTTCCAGATTGGTTTCACTGTCAACCAAACGTCTACCACTCAGATCCACTAACAATCCAAATTTAGTTAAAAAGTCGGCACCGATTATGGGCCTACTGAGGGATGCTAACAAAAATGGATGAATAAAACTACGACGCAATCCCAAGTCAATGTGTAACAGTTTTGTACCATATGTGCTAATTGTTGAACCATTAGCAGCTGATAAAAAAAAATCAGGGTCTTTTGTACAACGACCAAACAAAGTGTGAGGAATGACCGAGAGGTCAGCCCCAGTATCCACTAAGAACACGAATTTATTTCTAATATCTTTAATAAACAGGCGGCCTTGATTCCCTGTTCCACCATTAGCCGCAATTAGAGTGGAATTTACAAGTTTTTTTCATTCTGGTTTGCTGGTGGCTTACCGTTGGAATTAAAATTGCACGGCTTGTCGCACTTGGTAGCATTATTTCCAAACTTAAAATGATACCAGCATAGTGGTCTCTTCTGAAGATTTCGTGAATTGCTTTTACTGCGCGAACGCGTAGAACTACGAGAACGATGTGGTAAATAATTGCGACGGTTTTTATTTTTAAACAAGTCTTGCACCATAGACTTCAATTCACAAATCTCTTTTTCAAGATGATCAATTTTGTTAGTTTGTAGTGCCATAATAGCTGCAGGTGCTGTAGAACCAATAGATGAAATGTTAAGACCTGTGTTAGTAGCTTCGTAGATTTTATCTGCAAGTTCAGTCAATTCATCAATACCTTTTTCATTATTAGTTAGAGGAATTAATGCGATATTAATAGCAGAAGGCAATCGTCTAAGCCATAATTTTGTTATTAAGCTTTCACCAAAAGTATTGGAAGTGCCAGCTAAATGTTTCATATGCCTGTAAAATTCGGATGGTTTCTTATCCCCCAGTTCGGTATTTGACAGAAGTTCTTCGATCCGACGCTCTTCACTCAAAGAATGACGTTCGATTAACTTTGCTTTCAAACCTTTGTAAATATCAGTTTCTGGAGGCGCTTGAATATAATCCAAAACTGAATCAATTGCACTTTGTGGTAAAGCAGCTATTACATGGTAATATTTCGCGTGATCAGAGGTAACGCGGGCTAAAGAAAACTGTGCTTCAGATTGAATGAACCAAGTAGTCGGTGAACTTGACCAAAACGGAGCTAATTTTACAGAAATTGCATCGACATTACTTTTAGAACCACCAGCAATTTCCTTCTTATCATCACCATCTATACCCATGGTTAAACACAACACACGAAAATAATAACAATAACAAATCAATTACTTGTATGCACTTCAGAAAACTCGATAAAACAAATCTACAACGCACTAATATTTACAAAATATAATTTAAATTTACTAAACAAAATTTATTTAATTGAAAAATTTTATAGTTTAAACAAAATGAGAACGTCACAGAATTAAACTTTCACTAAAAATTTGTGCTTTCTTCAGTTATAACTTTTAATATCTTTTATGTATTCTTTTATCAAAAAGCACAACTAATAATATTTATCAAATATAAAAAAAAATTAAATTCTAAAACTCTAAATTTAATTAAATTTTAAACAAAACATAAGAATTTTTTTAATTACTCACATCAATAATCAGCAAATTATTTTTAAATTATTAGTTGGCATCAATACAATAAGATAACCGTATAACATCCATATCACCAAAATTTGCATGTACTTGATACGACCTTGTTGAAATAAGACCTGTTCAGCTGAACGGAAGTAGTTGAATCTTGAGTTGAATGTTGCAAACCAGATGAATCGATTAAATCCAAATATTTAAATATTATATATTCCAAATGATATTTCTACTATAATCCGATGCTTGATGAAAAATCCAATGAATTCTGTTTTTCAGGTTTAATTCTTTATTGTTCTAGTAGATCTTGATGTAAGATGAATAATTATAAACAATATGATGATAGCTGATTTTTCACTTCACAACGTCACCATTTTTGCTCCGGATAAATTCTATTCCTCATTTGTAGGATTTGATCAACAACTGTACGAAAGCAAAATGTTTTTAACGATTGATATTGCTCATGCCTATCAAATTCCTTTTCAATGGGCATGAAATTCCTAAAACAGCAATTCTAGTTCTGTTCAAAATTCTAGAATTCGATAGAATGGTTTTCGGATTGCGAAACGCTGCCTAACCATGCCAACATTTATGCATTCATTACTGAGGGACATAACTTTGTTTTCATTTGCAGTGTTGAACTAATTATTGTTAATTCTTTGAGGAGCAGCTCACATATCACAGAACTGTGTTTCAGCGTCTTACCGACGCAGTTTTTATTATCAACGATGATTAATGCAACTTTGTTTAAAACAACGTTGACTTTCTAGGACACCAAATTCATTCGATGGGAATAAAACTTATATCGCTGCAAGTGTCGATGCAATCAACATTTACGATTGTCTAGAAGCCACTAAACAACTGCATCGTTTCCTAGGTATGCTCAATTTTTTTCATCATTTACTTAACAATTTTCTTAAAGTATCCAAGAAAAATGACAAACGTGACATGTAATGATCTGAAGAGACCAAATACGAGCCTTCAATTTCTGTAAAATTCTTGTGTCGCAATCGACTTTATTTATATCTATTACCAAAGGTTTATTTTAAATGCTTAAAATGATACACGAATGTACGGACTAAAACGGGACTCTAACAAGGAAAATCTCTAACGAACAAAGATAATTTATCTATGACGTTTCATTATGACTTAAAAAAAAACAAACAAAAATAATTTATTAATCTTACATGCAAACTAAAATTAACATCGAGAGAAGTGATAAAAGACAATATCGTTGATTGTAGTTTTCCTTAGTGTCAACTTCCAAGCAATATATGTTATACGACAGGTTTCCTTTTTTTTGTTTTCTTCAGCCAACAGTTATATTTATGCCATAAACGCTGTTTGACATAACGATATCATAGTGGATGCCAAGATCTTCAGCAAATACAAGGCAACAAAAATGTGCCACTTTCACAATAAGCAACTATTCGTCTAGTAGTTTAATTATGGTACCACGTACTGATCTCCATACGAATGTAGACTTCAGCCAACGTGCCGACGCCCGCAACAATTTCCACCTCCATATATCAATACAAAAAATGTAACATATTATGGAATGAACTCACCCCTAAATCATCGTCGTTTGACCATCCGGTGCACACTAGGTATGACCAGTTATGTATGAACAATTTTCAAACCATCTTTTCCTTCGCTCCCACCGCCTAATTATGTTCCATTTGACTCGAATATGAACTATATATAGTTTTATTGGAATCGGAAAATAATTACCCACCGCGCAGTGGCGACGAAGATAAGAAAATTATCAGAATAATAGGATTTTTTATTTTTATCAGATATAATCATCTTAAAACATAATTGTTATTATTTTTCTTATTTTGTTTTTAGGATGTTTAATGATTAAAAAGTTAAACACGTCAAACAGTTTCAATCATTCATTTTTAACATGCCGGAAGTACAATTTATTAGTGTTACATCACGTATACATTATTAGTGACATCTAGGTTTCATCATTACAACTTATTATTCGAATTATATAAGTAAGTATAGAATATGTAACATGTCCTTTTCTTTTTTTTTTTTTTCTTTGTTTTTTTTTCTTTTTTTTTTTTTTTTTTTTTCATTGACATTTCTAGTTAATTCATAAATGTGATAATATAAACTAAAATGAATTTAAAGTTAAAATGAATCTTCAATTTACATGAATACTTAATTATTAATTAAAGATTGAGCTTACAAGGCTTTTTTATATTTCTTTTCGATTTAATTCTTATTTTATCATTATTAGTATCATTTTGAATAGTACTGTTTCTTTTAGTTTCAAATTGTTCAAGACTCTCTGTAATTTCATCTGAATTGTCTCTTTCCATTTCCAATCGTTCTTTTATCAAAAATCTATTACGTCTATAAATAACGTTATCTTCTGAAAGTATCTTATAAGATCGAGGTAGATCTTTTAAAACTTCTACTATCTTTCCTTTCATCCATAGCGATTTTGGATCTTTCTTAAAGTAAACTAATTGACCAAGATCTAAGTTTGATAATGTATTTTTCACATTCTTATCATGATAGAATTTCATTTTATTTTGATTATCTTCAATACATTGTTCGTATTTATCTACATCAATTAATTTAGGTTTCAGTTTATCAGAATGCGTAAGCAATTTTGTTCTCAGTCTTCTAGACATCAACAATTCAGCCGGTGAATATAAATTGTTTTTGGGTGTTGTACGGAAATGCAACAGACTTATATAAGGATCACTTCCTTTTTCCTCGCTTTTATACAAAATATTTTTTATGGTTTTGACCGAATTTTCGACTAAACCGTTTGATTTAGGATGGTGTGGACTGGATGTTATGTGGTTAATACCCCAATTTTGAAAAAACAACTGTAATTGTTCTGAATTAAATGGTGGTCCGTTATCTGAAATTTGTTTTTCCGGAATACCATGACGAGCGAAAATTGATTTTAATTGAATAATAACTTGATTAGTTGAATACCCTGATGTTAATTGAGCTATTTCAACATATTTCGAAAAATAATCTATCAAGATTAAGTACGTTCTCGATTTAAACGAAAAGAAATCAACTCCAACTTTTGAAAATGGCAAATTTGGTACGTCATGAGGTATTAGTGTTTGTTTTGTATTGTTGGCAGAATATTTCATGCAAATATCACATGTTTGAATCAAATTCTTTATATCGTTAGACATGTTTGGCCAATATATTAATTCTCTAGCCAACCGTATACATTTTTCTACACCTAAATGACTTTCATGAATCTTTTCTAGCATTTCTCTACGAAGACTATTGGGTATTATAATATTTTGTCCTTTTAAAACTAAATTATCTAGTATGTTAATTTCGTCTCTAATATTAAAGTATGGTTTTACACCTTCAGTGACTTGATTTTTTGTTTCCGGCCAACCATCGTTGCAATATTTTATGAGTATTTGACATGTATTGTCATTTGTTGTTCTGTCCTTTAATTGACTCATTTGATTTTCAGATAACGACAAGTCATTAACAACATTTATAGACATTTGCAAATCATCATCTAAGTCATTATTCTCATAATTTCTAAGTGGTAGTCTTGATAGAGTGTCTGCTATGACTAATGATTTTCCAGGCTTATAAATTACATTTAAGTCGTACTTTTGTATTCTCAGCATCATACGCTGTAATCTAATCGGTACTTGATGCAAGGATTTTTTAAAAAGAGTTACTAATGGTTGGTGATCTGTTTCTACTTGAACTATCTGACCATATAGATATTGGTGGAATTTCTCACATCCGAAAACTATTGCCTATAACTCTTTCTCAATTTGAGCATATCGTTGTTGTGTTTCCGTTAGCGATTTGGAGGAGAAAGCAAGAGGTTTATTTTCTTGCAAAATAACCGAGCCTAAAGCAAATTGTGAAGCATCAACCGAAAGAACGATAGGTTTATTTGGATCATAATAAGATAATGTCGGTACACTAGCTATATCTCGTTTTAGATTATCAAACGACTGTTAATAATTTTCATCCCAGATGAACTCTGTGTTTTTAGTTAATGACTGACGTAAATCCTTCGTTTTGTCTGATAAATTATTAATGAATGTTCCTAAATAATTAACCATACCTAAAAATGTTTGTAAATCTTTTTTGTTGTTCGGACTTGGAATTTTTTCAATTGCTTCAATTTTCGAGGGATCCGCTGACATACCTTGATCATTAAATATATGTCCTATATAAGAAATTTCTGACTGCCCGAATTTGCATTTCATTTTGTTAAATTTTAACCCAACTGATTTGGCTTTTTCAAATACCTTTACTAGGTTATTATAATGTTCTGAATGGTTCTTGCCATAAACCAGTATATCATCTATATATATGATAGTACCTGGAAGATCCCCAAATATTTCACACATTATTCTGTGGAATATTTCCGGTGCTGAACTAATGCCATATGGAAGTTTTAAAAACCTGTATCTTCCAAACGGGGTGTTGAAAGTACACAAGCGTGAACTTTCATCATCCAATGGAACCATCCAAAATCCCGAAAAGGCATCTAGTGACGAAAATATTTTGACACCGTTCAATTGACTACGAATTGTTTCGACATCAGGTATTGGGTAATGCGAACGAAGTATCGCTTTATTTAAATTTCTGGGATCTAAACAAACTCTTATTTTGTTGTTTGGTTTACAAACTAACACAATCGAATTTACCCATTATGGGGTTCTGAAACCTTTGTTATTACGTTATTTTGACACATTGAGTTCATTTCGTACTTAAGAGATTCTTGTAGGTTAAAAGGAATTCGACGTGGTGACTCTATTACCGGTGGAATAGATGGATCGACTACAATTTTAGCTTCAACAGGCAAAGTTCCAAGACCCTGAAACAAATTTTTATTGCTGGCCACAAATTCTTCTAAATTCAAACCCAAACCAATTGATTCGATATCTCGTTTTGTTTCTGTCTCTTCTGTTTCATTAATTAAAAATGTTTTGACAATTAAACCCAACTCAACGCTTGCTTTTAAGCCCAAAATAGTTTGACATTCAGAATTGACGATTATAAATTTTATCAAATTAGAACGATTATGAACGATACAATTCAAATGACATTCCCCTAATACATTTACATTTTCATTCGTAAGAGTCTAAAGTTTAATAACTGATTGTTTTATAATATTGTGCGACAAATTTAATTTACTTAACATATTCACTGATATTATATTAACTTGAGCACGTTAGTTGGGCAAACTCCTTAGTGGGTACAAAAAAATATTAACGAAAGAAAATATTCAAGAAACAATCTTATCGTTTTGTTATTGTTGGTAAACGGCCGATAATATACTATAAATAGAAGCCGTACTATAAATAGAATACTATATTATTGAATTTTCGATAATCGTTGGTTTGTTGTTGACGTCTTCGGCTTGATGATTTGTTATCGCCATATTTTTGTCAATTTTTGTCATGTAAACTAAACAAAAAAACGCATGAATATTAATTCTAAATATACTTATTTGTTAAATTAAGTAAATTGTGTAAGATAGTGTAATTATTTTCTTCGTAGTGATTGTCCAATGAATATAACTTGGATTTTTGTGAATTAATTTAATATATTTCGTTCACGGGAATTTAACCTAAAAGTGAACAGTGTGATTTATATAAATATTATAAGAAAAGACAGAATGTACGTACAAACTGCCTGAACCTTTTGATCTTGTTAGTTCTTTTTTTGTTATTGTTCACATGAGCATTACTGTTTACCGCTTAGATAATTTTTATTAAACCAAGGCTTTGAATTAAGCAAAGAAAATTAATGAACATATTGTTAAATTAGTTGATTATTCATATAAGTGCAATAACCAATAAACAAAAAAAAGGATCCAAAAGAAATAAAAAGTTATTAAGAACAAACAAATTTTTTTATCTATGTATTGGGGGAGGATTGAACGGTGAAACTAATTTACCATTGTGAATAAATCGTTGGTCCAAGTGAGAAAAAGGGAAACACAACTAAAGAAGAAGGGAAATTATTGTTGTGCCGTTATCAAACAACCACCGAAACTACGGAGGGAAAGAATTGAGAGGATTTGCTGGAACGAGAGTGGGATAAAAGATAACAAAAAAAAACAACCGCTAAATTAGAAAAAGGGGAATGATAAGTGGTTTCGGATGCAGCTATGGGAGATGACGGGACAGGATTACATTCTCCACTAACTATGTTGGAATGCAAAGGTGAGATTTTTTTGTTATATATAAATATAGGTATTTCCACAACTATTGTTGCTCACTGGTTTCGTTAATATACAAAAAAAGGTGGAAAAAGGAACAAAAAAAAATAGTATAATCTTCCGATATTTGTTATCAAATTCATAAAATAATCTATATCAAAAACCAGTTTTTTTTCATTACGGTTATCTTTAAAACTTCGAGTTATGATTTTTTCTTGTATCTTAATCAATGTACGCGTATAAATAACGGGCCATTTTTTTTTGCATGCTACTTTTTGTTATGGATTGGTTCACATCAATTTGGCTTTCATTGTGTCTGTAAAGTTGAAACCAAATTCAAGGTTACCCCAAAAAAAAAAGAAGAAACGAGATAATTCTGATTGGTGAACCTCACAAACGGATATTAATTGTAAAACTGTTGCAACGATAACATAATCGTACGAACGAATTATACTCGTTAGTATAAGGTCGGAAAAAGATCATAGATCTTACTGGCCCCAATGAAAATGACTTTCGCTATAATTTTTTTTTGATAAAACCTCTCATAAAAACCGTATTGTACCGATGACATTGAAAATGTGTGATCTTGGTAAGATTTTCTTTTGGTCGTTATCTTCGACAATGTAATTCGAATCAATCTACTTAATATTACATTTAATCACCTTATCCTTCAACTATATATTATTTGCTAGCTCCGAAGCTTTAGATACATCGATTTATAAAAAACTAATTTTTTCGGATGTGAAATGGAATTACTGGGTCGTTCGATGGTCAAACTAAATAAAACCGACATACATGTGCACTGGTTCACCAATAACTGCCATTATTTTTTTTTTTGGGATATAATCTCAGTTTGAAAATAAATAAATAAATCATTGATGAAAGTCTTGACCAGTTGGAAAGACTATTATTTTACATATTTTGACATTTCCATCCACTCGTTTTATCATCCTTATCGCAAACTGCAAACGAAAGTGGACTAGTTTAGTTTTACGATTATCTAGCTCATACTGTGGTATTCCTTGCAGCAAAACTTACAGCCATTAATATTTAACCATCTGAATTGTTCCTACGACGAAAATTAATTGCAAAGAGATTCCTGTGATATGTAAAATCACGAAGTCTTAGCAAAGTATTGAATCCAGGTTAGGATTAAATAGAGGGCATTAATTTTATTGTTGTTAAACGTTCTCCTCGTTTCTTTTAAACAACGATAGTAATGCGCATCAGTAATACTGATGCATGTTTGATAATCTATAACGATGAGGTGAGCATCTTTATATAGACATATATATGCATGGATGTGCGAGTGTAGATATATGGGTGTGTATATATGTGGGTGTATGTGTGTGAGTGTATGAGGTGCGGAAGTGTGTGAATGCATGAGTATTTACTTGGAGGGGTTGGACGGGGTGATCGCGGTTCTTTCACCTACGGGGGTCGCCAGAGCCTACTTTTTTCCACTTGTCTCACCGTTTAACCCGTTTATTTTATCAACAGACACGCGCACAATTCTTGTATTTGTGCTGGAGCAGCAGGTATATATATATTAGGCATGACCAGATATGTATGAACAATTTTTAAACCATCTTTTTCTTCGCTCCCACCGGCTAATTATGTTCCATTTGACTCGAATATGAATTATATCCAGTTTTATTGAAATCGGAAAATAATTACCCACCGCGCAGTGGCGTCGAAGATAAGAAAATTAGCAGAATAATAGGATTTTTTATTTTTATCAGATATAATTATCTTAAAACATAATATATCTCATGGTTTTGATTTTTTTTTATTAAAAGCTAATTAATTAACGATTCTAACGAGCCTAAGTATGTAGAAATCGATCTTAGAAAAGCGATTTATCTTAATTTTTCTTCTTACATATACGAAAATTCACTAATTCATAATAATCTTTTTTCAAAGAAAAACATTAATTTTTATGGCTAAATTTATAATAATTTTTCATTCAAAAGCAACATTTTTCCAAAAGAATCAATAAATTAAATTAGATTAATTGTATGATGGGTATTTGCATCTGTAGTTTTCGACAACCTGAATGGTGTATTGTGTACCTCCCTCGTCTTTAGTTAGAATGCTGTTGTATTCCGTGTCATCAACTTAACACCGAGTTCGGTGGTATCAGTAACAACATGCAAACTTTGGCAAAACAACGTGGCTTTGACGAAATCCTCATTCCGATGGGTCATGTAGCAAAAAATCAATACAAATTCCAATCGATTAAAAAAAACTCTGAGTTTTTTCTGTGACAAAATCACGAATGTTCTTATTAACAAAAAGTTGCATATGTTTGACTGCGTCAAAATCTTTTTTGCGAGTTTGGGGTGCGATGGGGATGTCCCGTGCTGGGACCTCAAGGTTTTGAACCATTTTTCGTTTTTCATCAAACAAAATCTCTGGGTCGAAAGAAGCCAAGCCAATATTTGCTTCCGTTAAATAGTGAAGATGATAACAAATTTTGCTCAACATTTCTTCTGAAACTCTTTGGTCAATTTTTTTAAAAGCGATGGCCGATTTGATGAAATCCAAATCCTGATTTGCGGTTGCTGTTCCATCTATGCATTTGAAGCAAATTTTTACATACAACATAATCAGAAAAATGCAAACGTCTCGAACTTTATTTAAATCTCCAACTGCAATATCATACTGATTACGAAACATAAATATCTTCAGGAGATAAATGGCTTTAGCCATCCAGCGGGCGTGAGTTGTCGGACCTAGGCATTTGAATTTGTAATTCTTGGTTTCGCCAAGAAAAATCAATGTAACTTCCAAAAATTCTTTATAGTCGCTGCGTCGGTGTGATTTTTCCAACACTTCATGACAAAAAATTACTAGAGCTTCTTACGAGTGTTTTGGAATTTTTTCCCAGTTTTTTGTACGATATTTCACTTTTGAACATTGTTGGATTAATTTTACCATCGTCCCATGCCTTATGATTGAATTTGTTGAACAGCGAAACATCGGGTGCTGTGGTCTTTCCAAATTTGAGATCATAAACAGCCCGTAGTTTAATCTCCTGTATGTGATGATGACATGGGAATCGAATCAAGTTGTTGCCAATCTTTTTTTCCACCTTTTTCTGGTTCAGTGTTACATGATGTCGTGTCGTAACACATGGTTTCGACTTTATCAGTAAGATCCCATTCTTCAAGGCATTTATTTATCGCATTCGCAATCGATAACTCTCTCCCTGCTTCGCATTATGAAACCGTTAATAACTTCTCATTATTACCAAATGTTACTATGGTTGGCAAACGATCTACTTTACCATGTCCAGTTAATTCTGCTAGCAATGTATCCCAAAATAAAAATTTGTGTTACTCAAACAAAGTCTTAATCTAACATAAAAATTTATTTTTTCTGAATTTTTGCAAAATTTTTTTTTTTGGATTTAAGAAGAAGAAACTCGATAAAAACGCTTTCCTAAGATCGATTTCTATAGACTTAGGCTCGTTGGAATCGTAAAGTAATTAGCTTTTAATAAAAAATCGAAACTATGAGATATATTGTGTTTTAAGATGATTATATCTGATAAACATAAAAAATCCTATTATTCTGCTAATTTTCTTATCTTTGACGCCACTGCGCGGTGGGTAATTATTTTCCCATTTCAGTAAAACTACATACACTTCATTTTTGAGTCAAATGGAACATAATTAGTCGATGGGAGGGATAAAAATAACAACTTCATAAGTTAGGTCATGTCTAGCATACCTCTGCTTTAAAACACTACAACGATAAAATTCCGGAACACCTTGTGCAAACAAATTATCCAATAGTCATATTCACATAGGTTAGGCCCTTTGTAAATTTTTGTCCTCTTGCCTTTCTCGGACCACCGCCATATCGTTTAAAACATCTTACTTTTTTCGCCTTCATTATTTCTCTTTGTTTTTATTTTAAAAGATGCTAACACAACTTAAAACACACAAAACTTATCAAAACATGAAAACTTAGCGAAACAATGGAAACCTAACACCGTTAGGGTAAGAAAACACAAATTTAAAAATATTGATCATTTTAATTAACTCAATAAAACAAATTAATATAAACTTTTTTATTGTGCCACAACAACACAGCACATTATTTTATTTTATTTTACAAGATTGACTAATTATTTTTAAGTTCTAATCACCACTCAAAAAATATTCAAAACTATTTTTCTATTTATAATTTTTGAAATTACTCTAAACAAGAAAGAAGAGTTGGTTGCATGAAACAGATGCTCGTTATTCGTATTGCTATTCTAATACAAAAAAGAAACTATTTACGAAGCCACAGGTTATCCCATCTACCACACAAATATCTTCTTGTTGGTTTATTAACATGTAAAACATGCACAGACCTTATGAACACCCTTTTATTAATCACGAATACAGGCAAAAAGAACAGAAAAACGTTCATGTATTGCAATATTTCATTTCTGTTTATAATATTTCGTTTCATTATAATAAAATGAAAGAGAAATTTAAGCGTAGCAATACTTTTGTTTCATTTTTTCTTATTTAAACATTGCAAATAGAGTTCAAGTATATATAACAAAAATAATTATAACCTTGATGCTATAAAAAAAAGTGAAGGTTGCCGATGATTATTGATAAAAATGTTAATGCAAAATGCATATAATAGCCGAGGGTGAGGCAAAAAGTTATTTGTATGGCGATCTGTTAAATGTAAAATTACGACAATGCAAAATGTGTAGTTGGGTAGGTCACGGATGGAAATTATAGGATGAATTAACGAAAATCTAATCTTTGCTGTTAACGCAACCAGTTTAGTTGTTTGAATTGTCAAGCTTTAAATTCCAGTCCATAGGGTGTAAAGAACCTTAATCGTAAATGATACATGTTTAACAACACGTAATATGGCGGACATAACACTCGCACGCCCTCCACATACAGCTTGACTAGCAGTAATGACGGGCTCTTAACACAAAGTACTCTGCTGTTCACCAAATTATCAACGTAAATTGGACATCTTTTATTTTATTTTTTGTTCTGTTAAGCGAGTCTCGTAAAATTAATATTATTATAGACTAATATTATACATACAAGAATGTGTTAATTATTAATGAAAATACTGACGCTCAGTTCGACGACTGCGAATTAAAGGAATTATTGAGAATTATTGGACCACGACTTTGAATATAACATTTTCCATAGTAAAGTTGGAGTAATCTCCAGTAATCTCCTACCTCCACTGTTAACGCTTATCCCTTGATATCAAATCAATTTCGTCAATCTGTTTTCATATAGCAGGCACAATTTATCTCCACCAGGAACCCACAGTTCTGTCAACTTAATAACAGACAAAGTCATTTGGCCATTAATTAAAAGGGATGTACGACAGATAGCACAAAACAACCTAGCCGAGATTATGTTCTAGCACAACTATCACACAAACAAAGCACTGTCTGCTACTGGCAACGCCCAATCTACTGTTTTGGATACTTTCATATTCTTTTCTCCGCAAAAGCTAGAAAAAGCAATACAGACACCACAAAAACGCTAAAAATGTGAAATATAATAATCGGTGAAAAACACGTGAAATTAGCAAAAATGCATGCAACTTTGGAAATGAGGTTTCAATTTTGTATATTTAGGTATTGGAATTTTTTGGAATATTCTGCGTTTCTAGTTTTTTTTTACCCTTTCTTAAGATACAGGGTGATGAAAAATCAAAAAATTGCTTGACCCTTGTATATTGAAATGGCTCTACAGTTAAAACTACTAGATTGATTTTAATGTTATATAGCTCAAAATGGAGGTATTGAACAGAACTAATCAAAATAGTAATTCACATTGTATGACCTTGAACATTTTCTTTTAGAAAAATAACGGTAAAAAATTCAAATTCGATTTTCTAGAAATGCCATTTTTTAAATTTTTGATTTTTTAATATGTGAAAGACACATATGTTACTAACATTTTATAACAAATTCAGGAGGGGAAAATTTTTTGTTTTTTTTTTATTCATTTTATTGCAACACGCCTTAAAAATATTCACCATAAAAAAAAGTGGAGTTAAAAAATGAACAGTTTTTTTTTGGATTTACATATATGTTTTTATAATAAATTTTTAATTTTAACTCAAAATAAATATTTTACACATTTTTTATCATTTATTTAATTTTACATTACTAAATTCCGTAAAGTTAGGATAACGTCTAGCTAAGATTGATCCATCATTTGTAGGAATGTATGAGTGATATCCTCGTGTTCTAAGAATTGTTTTTAAATTGGCGTATCTATCAGCTAGTTGATTTCATTTTGCAAACAAAGAAATCCCTCTGCATTCTGTCACTATATGACAGTGGTGAGTGAGTTGAGTGATCTCAACAGTTTGACTGTTTGCAGGCATAATGGATTTGATTTCATCCGAACACTGCTGATGAAGATATTTATAAAAAACAACGAGATCAGAAAAAATTAACAATTCGTTTAGCACGCTTTTGGACAGAATCTAAAAGAGCCATTATAGTAACAGATGCAGACCCTAAACTTGGTAACAATACTCGACATAATGCGGCCTGCTAACGATTTGTAAAATTATAATTGGCCTTTAATGGTAAAAAGGTTTCCCATCCCGGGTTTAGACTCATATTATACTTTTCCCTAGTTCCTGTTTTTTGTTCACCTAGGAGTAGTGGAAGTATTGTTTTTGTTTTATGGAGAAAAATTGACTTTTAGTTAATTTTCAATCACATTATATGTTTTGTTGACTCTTACAAAATAAAGCTGGGCCACTTTAGTCCAGAGAGATTACTTAATATTCGATATAGTATATTTTATCACAGCAAATATTATATTATTTTTAACACAAAAATATATATTATGTGTACATCAATTACCAGATAAGATTATAGCTTACTTTTAGATCAGAATATAGTGTGGCTACAGTACTGGGTTCAAAAAAATCGTTTGTATATCTTCAACTAACTACTCCTTGGTGAACTGTACCTCCTCGTTACCTGGTTAGAGCAGTTATGATGTGACGGAATTGGAGGAACAGTAAAAAAAGCAGCTAGAGTGAGTCTTAAGAAAGAATACGACAAAGATATATCAACACCTCTGGAGTTATATAACTCGGCAGCAGCTCCAGGTAATTTTCAAGATAATATGCATTTTTTCTATGTAACGGAGGCAGGTTACATTGCAAAACGAAATCAACTAGCTGATAGATACGCCAATTTAAAAACAATTCCTAGAACACGAGGATATCACTCATACATTCCTACAAATGATGGATCAATCTTAGCTAGACGTTATTCTAACTCTACGGAATTTAGTAATGTAAAATTAAATAAATGATAAAAATGTGTAAAATATTTATTTTGAGTTAAAATTAAAAATTTATTATAAAACATTTATGTAAATCCAAAAAAAACTGTTCATTTTTTAACTCCGCTTTTTAAGTCGTCTTGCAATAAAATTAATAAAAAAATACAAAAAATTTTCCCCTTCTGAATTTTTTATAAAATGTTAGTGTCATATGTACCTTTCACATATTAAAAAATCAAATATTTAAAAAATACGCATTTCTAGAAAATCGAATTAGAATTTTTACCGTTATTTTTCTAAAAGAAAATGTTCAAGGTCATATAATGTGAATTATTATTTGGATTAGCTCTGTACCTACCTACAATACCTACATTTTGAGTTACATAATATTAAACTCAGTCCAGTAGTTTTGACTGGAGAGCCATTTCAATACACCAGGGTCGAGCAATTTCTCGATTTTTCAACACCCTGTATTTTAAGACAGGGTTAAAAAAAAAACTAAAAACGCAGAAATTTTTTTGTATTGATGTCAACAAATTCCAATACCTAAATACACTAAATTGAAACCTCATTGCCAGACCTTGCTGATTTCACGTGTTTTTCACCAATAACAAAGTACAAAACCGTGTGATCACTTCCTTATGCTCTGATCCTATGAAAGATCTTTTCTTCATCTGCACTATCGTTCTATGTTCATTGGTACTAAAAGAGGAGTATTGTGGCATATTTACATATTTCATAATCTATCCTATCAATACAAACACATCTGCTGTATCAACTTATCCAATAAATCTTACCGGTCCATTCAACAATCACAATAATAAAAATAACTCAAATTTCCATAACTATCTCTGGAACACAAATCTGAATCCAATCTATTTCCATCATAACAAACACGTAGAAAAACCACACGAAAAAAACATGCAATGCATTTTCTCATTTGATATGTGATCATAAATAAAAATGTCATACTTTTATGATTGTTTTGTTGGACAACCGAACACAACAAATATTACCAACCAAAAAAAAAAAAAAAATCCGCGACATTCATAGACAACTCTATAATAGGACTGTAATATTTGTCATAAATTTTATATGCATATACCAAACATTTTTTTTAAAACCGTTGGATGATTTAGTCATTTTGGATGGACAATCAACCAAAAAACACATAAACGAAAAAAAAATCAGTTATATTTATTCAGGGTACACATGTCCAGTTTCATTCATTTGTTTGAAAAAAAAAAAAACAAATAAAGCAATTTTTTATCAGTAAATTTTTTTTTTAAATTGATGTGACAAGGATTAATGGTTTTTGATATTTAACACACAAAACAGCAATTTTTTTTTGTTGTAATAAAAAAAAGTTAAGTGATAAAAAATACTATTTACCTGTTCTAATGAAGTCATCAGATTTGATGTTTTTGATTCTGTGGAAACATTTGAATATTTTTTCTACTCACTTTATAATTAATTGTAACGTTATATGGTGAATAAAAATGGTAATAAAACTAAGTAGTTTAAGATTTTCACAAGATGTATCTGTAAAAGAAAATAACCAGATTAGTAAATCTTTAAACAGAATTATTCAAAGCAGGTAGAGATGTTAATATGCGTGAGAGTAGTATAAGTATTAAGCAAATAATAATATAAATCAAGAACTCTTGCTATCTTTTTCATGACCTAATTCAAGTTTGTGCAATGCCACCTAGCGGCAAGTAGGGAAAATAATTTTTTCATCAACTTTCGTAAAACAAAACATGAATACACATTAAATGAGCTTACAATCAATTTGATTGCGCGTGTTTTAGTAAAAGTACCGTTGTTATTGTGATTTCGATTTTGATTCAATAAAATACAAAAGTAGAACTCTCGAAAGATCTGACTCTGACTTTCAGTGCAGAGTACTATGCAAGTATCACAACTACAGTTTTAACACGATTTCAACTGGTTAGAGAAGCATGTGCGCTAGGAATAGTCAAAAAACTGGATGATCAACTGAAGTATATGGACTATCTGTGGTGTTAAATGTGTGGAAGTGGAAAAACGTTTGCCAAAACAAAATCCAAAACCATTTTTAATATAAACAATCGACTATATGGGTCACATCTAGAAATATTAATGACAAGGTAAATTTTCGTAATTAAATTGTGATAATATCATATAACGTGGGCTTTAGAAGGTTGTTAAGACCACTTGAAATAGAAGGAATTGATTACTCTCTACGTAGACTGAGAAATGCCAGCAACTTCAGAAATGTCTCCACAAGTATCTGGAATAGAAGTGCTGACGAGGAGGTTGACTAAATAAAGCTCAGATATTAACAAGAACGATTAAAAAATTTTCTAAGCTCCCAGTTTTAGTCGAATTACTTTGAACAAAATTTGTGAATGGCGACACATAATAATTTGTGTAGAACCATGCTGAGACTGTAAATGGCTAATTTTTGAAAATAAATTAAATTTTTTATAAAGACTTATCAACTCGAAATAACAGAAAAAAAAAGTCTACAATTTCTACTTTTTCAAAATAATTATTTTAATGATCTTAGTTTTTTTTCAAAATCTCTATTTTCTCTTTGTCATAATTGTTTTAACAATTATGACAATTATTACTCCAAGCTACAAGGAGTCGTTCACATTTCGAGAAAAAACTAAGAGAGAAACACAAAGAGCAAGGACCGATTGTATGAACGCGAATAGAAGATATATCTTAATATATAACGTCGTTTGTATTGTATGAATCACGATAGGACAAAATATGTATTCGAAAAATTTATTCTACTCTCTGTTGAATCTTCTGTTTTTCTTGTATAGAACAGTGGATAAAACAATTTCTTTTCTTTTTGACATACGCATAGCAGGATAGTTTTGTTTTGAATTTATAATTAGTTTTGAATTTAAATTTAGCTTTGAATATAAATGCAAAAAAAACCAAATTACAAAAAACTACATTCGTCACAATCGACGAAAAATAAAATTCTCAGATGAAGATTCTCAGATTTATTTCTATCCATCGTTGTTCATACAATCGGCCCTTTGAATTTGTATTTCGGTTGAAAGTAGAAAATTTAATAAAAAACTTCATAATGCAAAAGAAATTCTGAAGTTTTTGTCATAAGCGGAGGTTCGGCAATCAAGGGTCCTGATTGTGATACCAGGAATGGTTGTGGCACAATGGTACAGCTACGGTAAAACGAATCGTGATTATGGTTCAAGTATGTTCTTGACGATCTTAGTTGTAGTTGTGTCAGTTTAAGTTATTCAACTAATGGCAAACAAGCTCTTGGAATTAAAAAAAGAAGCAACTGTCAGTAGCTCTCAGTTTTGAAAATAGTTTGGACAAAGAGGAAAGGTTAACTGGCTACTAAAGATGTAAATGTTGTTTGTTGCAATTCGAACTTAATAGGACAAAACTGCCGAGGTGGTAATGGAAAATGGGTCTTGTATAAAACTATCTGTTATTTTACGACAAGCATTATATTACCAAAATTTTTTACGATATTATATGGTATAATTGGGTGGGACTAAATTTCTGTAATTTAATTTTTATAATATTCTACTTTAGATCCTTAATTGTTTATAAATAGTTGCCATTAACTAGGGAAATAGGGACATTATATATCGCAAAATCTAACATGTCAAGTAATGTTTTCTCTTCGATAAATTATTCGAATATATGTCTTGCAATAATGAAACCACATATTCCGAACATACACATACGTTCAGCTTTCTCTGTAAAAATTAATAACTGAACAAGCCCAAAAACCTCATCAAACAATCATTTTCCATATGCATGTTTGATGTTTCATTTTTTTCAAATTTTCTCGTAGATTTTTTCACTCCAGTTGGCAATTTGCCGATGTAATTCTAAGTCTGGTGGCTTTATTTTTTCTGGTATTTGAATTTATTTTGCCTGCAAATGAAGATTTAGTTCAAAACGCTGCATTAACGGGTTGGTGGAAAGCACTATTAACTGTAAACGATAAAGAATTTTCAAAGAAATTTTTTCGTTCAACAAGCTTCCACAAATTTTGTAATAAGTTTTCGAATGACTATAATTGGCGGACAATTTTTACTGCCATATTCTGTACGAAACTTTCTCATGTCGTGCATAACTTTTACCAACGTAGTTTTTTATAGAATAGATAAATAACAGTAAATTTTTAAACCAATCTCAAATCCACCACCTTTGTCCTAAAAGAAATAAATAAATACAGGAAGTATTTACTAATTTACTCAGCCATTCAACGGGGTGATCCAATAAGAGAGCACGACTAAAATTGGTCGCCATGTTTTTTTTTGTATGCTGCAGTTCTGAAGTTTGACAGTTGGCATCAACGATTGGTTCAATTATTAAAAATTGAGCGCTCGCAAAATTTGCCAAATTTGTGGTCGTGGAAGTGCACCTAATGTGTCAACATTTCAAAGCGGGACCAATAAAATTGAAGAAACTGGGTGAATTTTGGCCGGTATACGACTCCTGTACGTCGACGTACAGACCGGTTTCTCGAAAACATTTCTAGTGTACGAAATTTCACGAAGCGACATGCAGCGAATTTTGACTAAAGACCTCTACTTCACCCAGATTTCGCACAGTTTTAACCAGCAGACCATATATAGTGACGGTGATTCGTTCAATAGGTGACGAAGCAAAATGAAAAGAATGTTAATTTTTCGAAAAAAATCAACTTTACCGATGAAACGCGTTTTCATCTGACTTGGGTTCGTAAACAAACAAAATTGTAGAGTTTGGGGCTTAGAAACTCTACGCGTGATCCATGATAAACCAATTCCTCCACTTTTGGTCTGGCGACGTGATTGGGAATTAATCCTTTGAAAATGAGGTCGGAAATGCAGTATGCAAAATTGAATTCGTTACAGGAACATGATAACGGAGTTTTTGTAACCTCAACTGGATTGAATGGATCTGAACGACATGTGGTTTAAACAGAACGGCGCGCGCTACTTGCCACAGCACACACGAAATAATCCATTTATTCGAACAACGATTTTCAGACCGACATTTTGACGTCATTCACCACCAAGATCGTGCGATTCAACCTGTGATTTCTTTCTTTGGTATTTTTTGAAATCTTAGGTCTCTGTGATTTAACCACAAGCAATTCTTGAGCTCAAGAACGAGATCAAACGCGTCATCGGTGAAGTAGACTCATCATCAAAACTTTCATCAAATCATTAAAGGCCTGTGTTTAGAGCCACGGAAGCCATTTACACGTTGACTTTACAATGCAAAAAAATATCATCCCTCACTCCAAAAAAGTGTATTTTAGTTTTAAATTAAATCGTACACTCTTGTTTGATCACCCTTTACTAATCCAAAAACTTTCAAAATTGTCGCAAAACTTTATTCCGAACTATCACCACCCTTGTAAAATTCCTGCTGATAATAGTTTTTTGGAAAATTTCTAAATTTCTATTTTTGAATTTTTTTTATGTTTTTTGTTGTGCCTAGTTTTATTTTAAAGTTGTGCCTAGTTTTATTTTAAAGTTTTCTCAAGAAACCCTTGCAATTTTACCAATGTTCTCATCATTTATCCAGTTGTTTCAATTCTCAATGTTTTTGCAATTTTCCTCGAATTTAATTTGCCTACTATTTCTAATTTTACTTAGCCAGGGAGGATAAAATTTTTCAGATAATGTCGAACTATGTTTTCCTTATCTTCTGGTTCTATAGGGTCATTTTGAATTTCAGTAAGGCTGTTAGATAAACATAGAAGCATTATGTGCATATTTCGTGCACATGGTGTCATATTACTAATAACCCAGAATTACACTGTGCCAACTGCCGCGAAGTCAGGTCAGTTGGGTAGCTTCACCCTCAATTAAAATGCAGTGGGAGCATTCTGCCGAAGATTATCCACATCTAACAGCAATCACGTCACTCTAGATCCTTTACCTATATGGCGTTAAACAAACTTTAAACCAATCAGTTTTTGATTTTGTCTTCCCTCATTTATTGGTGGTTTTCCTTTCCTCTTTCTTGTATATTCAAGTACGTTAAGTTCATGTCTTTCTCTTTATCCTAAAGCATAATCAGTTTTAAGACCACATTTTACCACCTGGTCCAAAGTCAGTGCAACCTTACCGCCATCTCATTTTAATAGTAATCCCGACATGAGATGTTATCCGGGCATGGGACGTCCCCACGATTTGTAACGAAGCATATTTTGCGACTCACCACTTTTCTATCAAAAACGTGTTTTTACTGCTCACTCGTTTTTAACGTTTTTTACTTCACCACAATTTTAAATTGTGTGAAGCAATGTATTCCATCGAGAAAAAAAAATTTTCCATTTTCCCCAAATTTTGTTTTTTCTTTTGTTTTGGAACATTCTCTATCTAAATAGCCAAAAAAAATTTTGGTGTACGTCTGTGTGTGGGTGGGTGGGTGATATTCGTGAATAGGATCTTGATGAAACTTTGGCAAATGATCCAGTTGCACTTGAAAATGAAAGATCTGAATTCATTTCAAATTTGGGACAAAATGGCGGGGGTCTCCTGAACATCTCAAAGTTCACTTCTTTAATAAAATCTAATCCCGGCTTATGATCTTATGGAAACTTGGTATATAAGGTTTTAGTACTGTTTCCAATATTTCTGCATACCAACTCCGGTTTGTCATTTCCGGTTAAAAACTTTTCCTTTTCTGCTTGACAGTTCTAACAACTAAACCGGTTGCGCTAACAGCAAAGATTAGATTCTCGTTAATTCATCCAATAATTTCCATCTCTGACCTACCCTTTATCCAACTACACATTTTGCATTATCGGAATTTTACATTTAACCGATCACCATACAAATAACTTTTTGCCTAACCCTCGGCTATTATATGTATTTGTATTAACATTTTTATCAATAACCATTGGCACCAATGACTTTTTTCTGTAGCATCATTATAATTATTTTTGTTATATATACTTGCACTGTATTTGCATTGTTTAAATAAGAAAAAAATGAAACAAAAGTATTGCTATGATTAGATTTCTCTTCTTTCATTTTATTATAATGAAACGAAATATTATAAATAGAAATGAAATATTTCAATACATCAACGTTTTCAGTTTTTTTCCTGTATTCTTAATTGACAAACGGGTAGTTTTTACTTTAGTTTGCGTTTTATAAATCGATAGGAAAACAAGAGGAATGTTATGGAAAAAATGAGACAATCTGTTATTAACTGGTAACGTTCTAAATGTATTGATTACAAACAATATGAATAACGAGCATCTGTTTCATGCAATCAACTCTTCATTCCTTCCTGTTTACAATAATTAAAAATTATATGAGGAAAAACATTTTTAAATTTAAGTTGAGTTGTGTTTTAGAAATTGAAAATAAAAGTAGACTTAAACTCTTTGAGTCACGTTTCATAATTATTAAAATTAAATTTATTTTAATTATTAAAAAAAAATGAAAAATAAAGAAAAGCCGATTGAGTGTTGTTAGAAATTGTGCAAGCTTTTCGCTTTTCGAGTAATTTTTATATTACTATTATTTAAAACCAATAAAAAATTATTATGTGCTACCAGTTGATATAAAATAAAAATCATTTGATTAGCTTGTTTTGTTTTGAGTTCATAAACTTATATAAATGAATATGATAAATGCCAGTTTGTCAAATTGGTTTAAGAAAATTAGTAATTTTTTTGTGTTTGTGCACAGAAGTTTTGACACAAGAACCTGTGGGGGATGGTTTAACGAAGGTATGTTATAGGCCGAGGTCATATATACCATCCGCACGGTGTGAAGGTCATAATAATATAGAATTCAAAAGGCGACTATATGGTGACACTTTACCACATTGGTGCATTGCGAATAATAATGTGTTGGGTAGTAATAAAATTTAATACTATGGAATAAATTCTATCGTGCAAACTAACGTTGATGTTGTTTCGAATATATCGAAAAAGAAACGGAAGACGACATACAAGGACGAAAGTCGTCACAACAAACAAAATCCAGTCAACTATCAACTATACTATCAGCTAAGTTTTTTTATTCGTATTTCTATTTTATTAAATTCTTTGAATTTTGTTGAATTATTTTTATGACCATCATGGTCTTGTAAGCTAGTTGTTATAATAGAGATCTTTTCCTTGGAAGAGTCCGCGTTTGATCCGTACAATCATATCGTATCTATTTCTTTATATAGTGAAAAATCCTACGTTTCAATACAACAGGTGGTTTTTCCACCATGTTTTTTATGTTTGTTGGGAGCCTACAGCATTCGTTCGTTAATGAATTTTGATGACATTTTGGAAAAAGATGCAAATATGTATGGCAAGGAACTGATTGATTTTTGAGTGATAGTGAACAAAGAGGAGAGGGGTCCCCCCGAGCACCTGGTTTTGGAAAGCTCAATAACATCTGTATTTGATTCTTGAATTGGATGAAACTTGGTGCATAAACATTTAGTACGGTTCGCAACAGTTCTGCATCCCAAATTCCATTTTTTCACTTCCGGTAAAACATTTTTTTTGCAATTTTTTGAATTTTTTTCAGTGTGTATATGCACACTGCAGCCTACTATAATGAAGTGATTATGATAAAACTTATGAAAAGGTTTCAATTAGCGTGAGAAGATAAGCCGAGTGTGTTAAAAACACTAGTCTATACATTGTTTGGGTCGACGGTGCGAATCCAGTTAAATTCAATATATGGATTTATTGAATTGGAATTACAGAACCGACAAGCATTGTTATAATATATATCCTTCAAAGGACAGCAAATCTTTTGGATATATCAATACTTTACAAAAAAAAATAATTAATTATTTATCATCTTTTGGAACACCAACACATTGATGAAAGTGGCGGGAGGTCTACCATACAACTGCTGACTTTTCACACTTTGTTTTTAAAGTTTGTTGGAAGTATACAGACTTCATTCATTAATCAATTTTAATGACACTTCGAAAAAAGATGGAGACTTAAATGACAAAGAACTGATTAGTTTTTGGACAGTATTGAGATAAGAGGTGGGAACCTCTCGAACACTTGTTTATTGTGTCACCATTTCTTCAATATTTGTTGGGAGCATACAACATTCGTTCGTGAATGAATTTTGATGAAACTTTGCAAACAGATGCAAATTTATATGGCAAGGAACTGATTAGTTATTGAGCGATAGTGAACAAAGTGGTAGGGGGTCCCCAAGCACCTGTTGTTTTGAAAGCTCAATAACATCTGTACCTGATAATCGATTTGGATGAAGCTTGGTCCATACATTTAGTACGGTTCACAACAGTTCTGCATCCCAACTTCGGGTTTGTCACTTCCGGTAAAAATTTTTTTTAACTTTTTCTCAAACAACAGAATTTATGTTTGTTGGGATACTACTGCTTTCTTTAATATTTTTATAATTAGAACTAAACGCAAAATCTGTAACATTGGTTAGCTTTTAATTAAAGTATTTTATGGTTATTAGCTCACCATACATCCAGAACACTATGTTTCCAGAGCTGTGGTGAAGTCAGCCTATGGCCCATGCATTGGCGTCGCAATATTTTTATAAGTAAGCTCTAGACATGCTATCAAAATTAGCCAAAATAAGATTATTACCACATGAAGTTGACCAAAAATGGAATCAACTTAAGCAATCGCCTGTTTTGCGTACAACCAAATCAAATTTTATCTAGATTTCAGTCACAAGTTTTTTGTCACTTCCTATTTCGCTATTGCCAATTCCTACGGCTAACTTTCAAATAAAAAACATTCCATTCCACTATTTTGTATCGGTATTCATTGTTTGATCAGGCGGTCAAAAAAATTTAGTATGCATTGTTTGATCAGAAGGTCAAAAAAATTTAGTTTCCTGCAGACGTTATCTCGAAATCTCTTCTTTTGATTGCCGACTGTGCTGCTGAATGCTTTTATAGATGACATTAAAGAACCGAGCAAATTCTTAAAGTCGAATTAAAGAATTGCTGTGATGGCGTTGTATTACACGAGATAGTTCTGGTTGAAGAAGACGTAGCTTACTTGAGCACCCAGTAAATTACCGAAAATAACGAATTTTAATTTTTATTCATGAATATCTTTGAGTTTTGATGTTGACCGTGGAGCTGTTTTATTCTGAAAATATTTTGAAATTCAGTTTCACGTTTCCTTCCAATCTTCCAATCCATTTATATCATTCCAATCACAATCAAACTCAAATATAATACATCCCTTTAGTTGGTCGCAGAAATAATATTGAAAACAATCACAACAGAACAAAAATATTTCCTACAGTTAAATAAAACCCATAAAAACTTAAGAGGGCGTTAGGAATTATAATAAATACTAAAATCCACAAGAAGATGTCAAAGTCAAATATAAGTTTTTTTTTAATTCTGCTTGTTTTTTATCTTATTCTTATGTACATCTCAACAGAAGTTGTAAATCATTCAATTTTCGAAATAAATAAAAATGTCACATCAGAATTCGTTAACAACAACAAGACAACAAAACCAACAACAAAGTTTAGTTTATATATATATAATTTTCTTTTATCTTGATATCTTTGATTCACTACTCTTGAGTCTTACACATTGTTGATTTTGTTCTAAGTTTATTTTTCACATGTGAAAGGTTTATTTTTGGGTTTAGAAAAAAACAAAACAAAAGACTGTGATGTGATATCAAAAAAAAATCTATTAAAATAACCTCGATCAATATATCACAGAGAGAAAGAGTTTGTAAAATTTTCCAAATTCCTTAACCAACTGTCTTGATTCAACTTCATCATAAATTTTCATCATCGTTTTGTATAAATTTTTTTCTTTTAATTAAATCAACAAATCATAATAAAATATTTCATTTTAAATTAACACCAACAGCCTTCTCTCAGATCATCATCTTAACCAAAATATCAACAGAAACATCAATATAAGTCAAAAATATCTGGAAATTTATTTCTTAAAATAACAAAAACTTTACTTAAGATTACGACGCGAATTTTATTTGAATATTTAAATAAAAATTAATTTAGTTTTGTTGAGTTATATATGACAAATATGTATTGTTGTTGTTGCCGTTTTATGATGTAGAGATGTAATAAAAAATGTGATGGACAGACGACATGAATTTATTTATATTATGATATAATGTGTTTTTTTTTCGTAATGGATATTGTACAGTTGTGGTTTCAATGGTTACAAAAAATTCAAAATTTGATGTCGAACGGAATATTATATTCAAAAAGTTTCTTCGTCTTTATATAAGGACGAGATCCAGGAACATACTCAATGAACCTTAAACGCCAACATGCCAAATTTTTTGAGGTTAAAGCCCAAATCAACGTGCAACTTAGGAGTATCAACATAGAAAATACGCCTCATACAAAATATTATAATTGAAATAGCTTGATTGATTCAGCAAACTTTTCTGTTAATACTGGTGCAGCTACCTCTGCTTAACTATATATAAAATTCAAGTGTTTTTGTTTATGACTTAATTTCTAATCTTTTTCTTCAAAACTTGGCGCAGCCATTATACTTTTTATTTCAGCCAATTGTTTATTCAAATAACTTCGTTGATGATAGTTACATTGTTTGAAACCATAAACCTTCAAACCTTATATCTTCAGACGTTAAGCTTATATCTTGAGCCTTAGGCTTAACTCCTTGAGCCTTGTACCTTGAATACAGAACCTTAAATCTTGAACATTTAACCTTGAATCTATTACCTTGAACCTATATCCTTAAACCTTGGACCTTGAGTCTTAAACTATGCTCGTATATCCTTGTACCTTGGATCTTGAACCTTAATGTTGACCCTTTAACCTTGAACATTGACCTTTGCACTTTTAACCTTGAACGATAGTACTTAAAACTTGGACCTTTAACCTTGAACTTTTTTATCTTGAAACTTTAAACTTGAACCTTAAACCATGAACCTTGGACTTCGTACCTTGAACCTTGAAACTTGAACATTGTGCATTGAGCCTTCGACCTTGAATTTTTAAGTTTGAATTTTGCGGCTTGAACCTTGTGTCTTTATTAATGAACCTTATACTTTGAACTTTGTAGCATTAACCTTGAAACTTGAACCTTGAAAATTAAACCTTGAACCTTGAAATATGAGCCTTGAGCCTGAACATTAAACCTTCAAACTTGAAACTTTAAGCTTGTACCTTGAACCATGAACCTCGAACTTAAAGCCTTGTATATAGAGCATTGAACATTAAACCTAGAACCTTGAACCTAGAACCTTTGTTCTACGAGAATAATTCAAGATCCTTGCCAATATTTATCAATACGTTCTCAAAATATTATAATGCTCTTAAGGCATTGAAAATTCCCGTAGAACACTGGGATTTGTATTTGGTCTATCACATTTGTCAACTCGTAGATGCGACATCACGTCAATTGATAGAAATCAAAAAACCTGATAATAGGTTGTTGACCGTACAGGAAGTCATGGACATCTTGTCCAATCACTCTCGTCTTCTTGAAGCTACATCAAATGCACAAGCATCGAACCTTCGGGGTCAAAGCCTGATCAAGCTAACACATCCAACAATAACACAAACAAACGCGTTTCTTTTAATTCTAGCCGCTCTTTTATTGTAACGGAGAATCGTTTGTCCTGTTATTATTGTAATGAGAATCACTTTACTTTTAAGTGCAAGAGCTTCGAAAGGTTAAATTGGTCACAGCGAAACGAGTGGATAGTAAAGGAAAAGTTGTGCCGTAATTGTTTTAGAAAACATTGTGGAATTAATTACACTGAGTCAGGTTGCAGGATATGCAAACGCAAGCATAATACGTTGATGCATTGTAGCAGAAATGATTATGGAAATTCAAAATTAAATAGTCCAAGTAATGCTTCCATACATAACCCAAAGGCACTAATGAACCCGGAAATAATTAATACATTAACTTCCTCCATAAGCCTTCCTCAAGCGTCTAGTTCACGCAGTATTGTACATCTCCCAGCGGTACCGAATACTGCAGTTTCACTGAATGAAACTGATATGTTAGGTAATGTAAATAAAACTACAACTACTTCTTGTGTTCAGTCGTCTACAAATCAAATTTGTTAGCTACTGCTGTGATTTGGGTAAAATGTGCAATAATTTTGTAGCCGAAAACGTATGCCAGGTGCTGCAAGTTCAAAAAAGGTCTGTTAATTATCCTGTGAGTGGATTAGAAGAGAAATTGTCTTACGTTAAGCATGAAGTGAATTTGACAATTGGCTCTCGAATAACAAATTTTGAGGTCAATTTATATTTTTGGTTATGCCTCGAATTACAATTGAATTTAATAAAAATAATTTACCAAAACACATAATTTTGGCTGATCCTCAATTTTATTTACCACAGCAAATAGACATGCTCATAGGCGCAGAAACTTATCTAGCTCTTATGATAGGTGAAAGTGAGTTTATTGTAAAAGAATTACATCCATTTCAGAATACTGATTTCGGACATGTTCTCATTGTCAAGGCGGGAAGCAACCAACTAAGCCAATGGTATATTTAGTGTGTTGCAATATTGATTCGTTATCCCATGAGATTCAAAAATTTTGGCAATTGGAAGAAGTTAGTAATAAAACCAATTTCTCAATAGAAGAAAAACTATGTGAGCAACATTACGTAGAGAACGTTAAATGTGAGTCAAGTGGAAGATATAGTGTTGCTCTTCCTAGTAAAAATGACATTCATCAACTCAGGGACTCCTACAAGAGAGCATTAAGACTATTTCATTATCAAGAAAATAAATTAAATAAAACTCCCGAAATTAAAACGCTCTACGTAGAATTTATCAACGAATATTTATATCTTGGCCATATGAGGCTTGTTGATCCAAATCAAACCAGAACAGACATCTCTTATTTTATGCCACATCATGGCATTTTCCGCGATAGTAGTTCCACTACTAAATTACGAGTAGTTTTCAATGCGTCATCTAAGACGTCAAGTGGAGTCTCTCTCAATGATTGTTTGATGAACGGACCAGCAATTCAGCACGATTTATTATCAATTATACTCCGCCTTAGAAAATTTCGTATCGCTTTGTCTGCAGACATTACCCAAAATGTACAGGCAAATCAATATCCATAATTCTGACAGATCACTACAAGAAATTCTTTGAAGAAATGCACCTGAAGATGACGTGTCCGTGTTTCAATTAAATACTGACACTTACGGCACAACAAGTGCTCCGTTTTTAGCAATAAGAACTTTAAAGCAGTTAGCGTTAGATGAATATAAAGATTTTCCAGTCGAGTCACATATATTACTGAATGATTTTTACGTCGACGATTTGGCAACCGGTGCAAATGACGCTCAAGAAGCACAGCTGATCAAAACCAATTTAACCGCATTGTTAGCTAGGAGTGGCTTTGAACTAAGAAAATGGAACTCAAATTGTTCTGAGATTGTTCCTCAGCGTGAAAATCAAAACGTTTCTATATTGGGTCTACCTTGGGATTCCAATAGAGACACTATCAGAGTTATTTTAGATAAACTTGAGTTATCTAGAAAGTTAACGAAAAGGTTTGTGCTTTCCCAGATAGCGCAGCTGTTTGATCCATTAGGTCTATGTGCACCCGTCATATTTGTTGCGAAGTTATTCATGCAAAAACTTTGATCTAATCATGAAAATACGCATGGGATGATCCTCTCTCACATTCACTTCAATCGGAATGGTCTGTATTTGTAACGGAATTACAGTTACTACAATTTATTGAAATACCTAGATGCGTTTGTCCATTTGAAAAAATAAGTAAAGTTGAGCTGCACGGATTCGGTGACGTTTCTGAGAAGGGATTTGGTTGCTGCATTTATGTGAGAACGATTAATAAAGACAGTAAAATAAAATGTCAACTTCTGTACGCCAAATCGAAAATAGGGAGGCTGGAATTATGCGCTTCATTGCTTTTAGCATTAGCTCAATTATATACAAAAGTAAAAGATTCTATGAAAATCGAATTTGATAAGATAACGCTCTGGTCAGACTCAGAAATAACACGGTATCGCATTAATTCATGTCCTTCGAAATACTTTGTTGCAAATCGTGTGTCACAAATTCAAGAATTAACCAATCCAAAAATTTGGTCCTATATCCCAAGTCAATTAAATCCTGCGGATGTTGTGGCTGGTTTGATGCCGTCAGTATTAAAATCATGCGAATTATGGTGGAATGGACCATCTTTTTTAGTCAACACTGACGAACCCTGGCCGATTGAGAAACGCAATGGACACGGAAATGTCGAAATCCCTAAATCTTTTAACAATGAAAAAACTTGATGAACAAAATTACCTGGTAGGTTTGTATTCGAATTATAAAAAGTGGCTTCGTATGGTAGCACTTTGTTTACGATTTGCGAGCAACTGTAAAATTAAACAAGAAATGAGAGATAAAATTATTGGAGAGTTAACGGCATAGGAAATTGATTTAGTTCTTAAATATGTTCAAGAAAAGGATTTTTCGGCTGAAATAAGGCAATTAAAATCTGGAAAGGGCGTTTATAATCAAAGCGCGATTAAAGTTTTAAATCCGTTTGTCAACTCCTCCGGTTTATTGCGCGTGGGTGGCCGATTAGGCAATTCGAATTGGTTAGACAAAGATTTTGACTCATAGGCGGCCGTAACCTATGTAGAAAAATTGTACATGGTTGTATTAGATGCTTTCGAATAAAACCCAGATCAATAGATCAATTAATGGGAGAATTGCCTCAGAAAGAGTTCAACCCTGTAGACCCTTTGAAACAATAGGAATTGATTATAGTGGGCCATTCAAACTGTGTCTTAAAATTCGCTCAAAGGTTACCATCAAGGCATACATTGCATTATTTATTTATTTTTCAACCAAAGCTATTCATTTGGAGGTTGTACCGGACTTCTCTACGTATGCATTTTTGGCTAGTTTTCGAAGATTTATTGCTAGACGAGGTAGATGTGCTAATGTTATCTCTGGTAATGCCAGTAATTTTATGGGTGCAATACGAGAATTACGCGAGCTCAAGGAATTATTCAATTCTGAAGTGCATAAGGTGGAAGTTTTAAGATTTTGCGATTCCGAAGCTATAAACTGGCGAACGATACCAGCACGGTCCCCACATTTTGGTGGTCTGTAGAAGGAAGCAGGTATTAAAAGTGCTAAATATTTGTAAAGATGAATTCTTGGAAATTAGCGGTGTACATTGGAAGAATTATTTACTATCGTGGTTCAAATCGAATCATGCTTAAATTCAAGGCCTTTAACGCCAATATTCAATGATCCTTCAGATTATTCGGCGTTGTCACCAGGACATTTTATAATTGGTGGTTCTCTAAATATGATACCTGAACCATCAATAGTGGATTTCAATTTTAATCGTTTGTCGCGATACCAGCGCTTGAAGCATTGCTTCCAGCAATTTTGGAAGCGTTGGTCTAACGAATATTTAACGGAATTGCAAGGAAGAGGTAAATGGACTGAGTAGAAACCCAATGTTGAACTTGGAGCTTTAGTTATTTTAAAGGGGGACAATGTTCCTCCGATTCAATGGGTAATGGGTCGTATTATAGCAGTTCATCCAGGGAATGATAATCTAATTCGATCGGTAATCGTAAAAACACAATTTGCTGAATTTAGGCGTGCCATCACTAAAATCTGCGACCTTCCGGTTGATAATACAAGCGAGATGTTACACATAACTCCGTAGTTAAAATTTGAAATAAATGTTTGTACTTCATTGTAAATAAAAGTCATACATGTAAAGCCGGGCATTCACATACAACAGAAACAGAAACAGAAACAGAATTTCATACAAATTTGACAGATAAAAATTCGGTTTCTGTAAAATTTGTATGGAATTCTGTTTCTGTTGTATATGGTTTCATGCCTTTAGTTTAAATTTTGCTGTATTCTTGATGTTAAATAAATTTTAGTTTAGATATTTCTAATTGTCATAAATTTAATGTAGCTTGAAAGAATATTAGAATTAGCATTTTTAAATCTTAAATGTATTGTTTTGAAATGGGGATTTTAAGGTGGCCGGTATGTTGCGGCGCACATAAAACAATTTAATATTATTTATATTATTGCACTTATTTAAAACGATTCATATAATTTGCTATATTTTGCTATAATTATAGATACTATAATTATAGCAAAATATAGCAAATTATCTAAATCGTTTTAAATAAGTGCAATAATATAAATAATATTAAATTGTTTTATGTGCGCCGCAACAAAGCTTGAGCCTTGAACCATGAACCTTGAACTTGAAACCTTGACCTTTTAACTTTAAATATCCCACCTTGAACCTTGTGTCTTTAATCATGAATCTTGAACCTTGAACCTTGAACCTTGAAGCTTGAACCTTAAACCTTGAACCTCGAACCTTGAACCTTGAACCTTTTACCTTGAACCGCGAAACAAGAGCCTTGAGCCTTAAACATTGAACCTTGAACCTTTGAGCTTCTACCTGGAACCTCGAACTTTAGGATTTTGAGCCTAGAGCATTGAAGCTTGCAGTTTGAACCTAGACCCTTGAAACTTGAGCCTTGAACAATGAACCTTGACCTTTAACCTTAACATTCTATTTTTAAACTTCGCACCTTGAACCTTGTGTCTTTAATCATGAACATTGAACCTTAATCTTTGACCCTTGTATCATAGACCTTGAATCTTGAATTCTGAACTTTGAACTATGAACGTTGAACCTTGAACCATAAACTTTGAACCTTGAACCATGACACATGAACCTTGAGCCTTGAACCTCGAACCTTGAATCTTGAATCTCAAATCTTGAACCTTGAACTTTGAACCTCGAATCTTGAACCTTGAACCTTGAACTTTGAAATTTGAACATTGAACCTTAAACCATGAACTTCGAACCATGAACCTTGAACTTTGAACCTTGAACCTATTACCATGAACTTTAACCAATAGACCTTGACCTATGAGCTCTGTACCTGGTTCATTAAGCCTACAATGTAGAACCTTGAACCTTGTAGTATTTTTTTTTTTTTTTAATAAAATGTGATGTGTAGTAGGCATTACAATATGTGTCACAACAACACATAAAAACCTTTTAAGATCAAGGTCCCACAACAACATGCGTTCTAAGGATGTTAATGGACGCAAATCTGTTTTTTTTTTGTTTTTTTTTAATTTTTTTTTGTTCAATAATGGATAACTAAACCATAAATTCTATCACATATAAAATATGACATAAGCCAATATTTCGTGATAGGATAGAGAAAATAAAAATAAAACTAGTAGGGTAGGGTGTGACCATAGCGGACACGCCAAGAACTTCCCGTTAAGTTAAATAGGTAACATAAAAATATTTTCTTAAAACTTTAATAAATTGAAATTCTCTTTCTACGACTTGCAATTAGTCGTCATTTTTTCATCTTTTGGTTACACTGGAAAGAAGATTTTCATTGCACCATATATTTAAAAAAAACTAACGGTGGAGTCTACTTAAAGTCTACTTTGTCAACGTTGCTAAATTTTTTTCGATTTTTCTCAAACAATATCACAATTTTTAGGGTTCCGTACTTTGAAAAAGTAAAAACGGTACCCTATTGGTGAGACTTCGGTGTCCGTCCGAATTTCTACATAATCCATTTTCTCAAAAACTATAAGTGCTATCAACTCGAATTTTTTTACAGTTATACAATGTATTTGTCCACGCCTACTGACAACAAGAAAATTATAAATATTATTTTTTATCAATATTTTATGAACATTGATAAGGAGATAGTAAAACAAAAGTTTGTTTTAAGGCATCGAGTTTGGTTTAAAAAAATCAAAAAAAATCCGAATATTTCTAAAAAAAATTTCAATGAATTATCGACTGCTTAGTTTTTAAGGGGCTGGGCTGTAGAACTGGGCTGTAGGTTACGCCAAGATATATCGATTGTGACCATTGAAGTTGAAATCGGATCATCCGTTGTGAGAGAGCGTTGCATAAATTTGTGTCCACATACATACATACTGCCAGCTAAAAATAGCCTAAACAGCTTCAGGAGGTCTTGAAACGTAAAGATATTATAAAAATTTCGATTTCAAAAATCGACCCAAAAACAATAACTTTTCATATCGGGAAGATATAAACAGTTGACCAGGCAATCTACTCTCGAACCTCTGACCTTTTTGTCAAATTTAGAAACTAGCTCAGGTTTTTGATATTCAAGTAAACCCGGATGCTGTTGCAGCTCATTTACATACAAAAGTTTCATCCAGATATCATTCGTTTGCATAAAGAAAATAACACGTCGTTTTTTCACATTTTGTTAAAAATCTCAAAAACTAAGATAGCAATTGTTTATACAAATGTCATTATAAATGTCTGACATGGTGACAAACAATATGGAAGCTTCATGACCTTGATAGCATTATTTATTAATCTCATGATATTTGCAAGAGATGATTTTCAGTTTTTTGGAAACCACTAAAAAACAAATGATTTAATTTCGCTAGAAAAGGACTGGGCTCTAAGTTACGACAAGATACATCGATTGCGACCATTTTCGTTAAAATCGACCCATCCGTTGTTAAGAAAGCTTTGGGCAAAAATTCTTCACACAGCGATATACACATACATAGGGGAGAGTGAGGTACATTTGACAGGTGGGGTCAATTTGACACCAGCCAATTCGTATATTTCCTCTTAACTAAACTTACTGACATCTACCATATATTTTTCCTTTCTAAAACGAAATATTATACACGAAAATTCTCAGTCGTAATGTAACCGTGGAACGAGGTACACGTGCTTTTAATTTTTTTAGTGTTTTGTTGTAAATTTTACGGTAAGTTTGTAAGACTATTTCAAAGTTATTTTTAGTGATAATTCGTTCAATATTTGTGTAATTACAGTAAACTCTATTGAAAAAATATTAAATAAAACGGATTAATTAAATTGCGTAATGTTAATAAAAGAAAAATATTTTTTGGAAAAAGATGCTTGTGAGGCACATTTGACACTGAGAAATGGGATACATTTGACGTTGTCAAATGTGCCCCAGGGGTACATTTGACGATGTTAAATGTGCCACACTGTTCTACATTCAACAATCGTCAAATGTACCCCTTTATATGAAATTAAATTTGACTTTTTATTTTTATAAATATTTAAAGAAAATGGTGCGAAATTATAAACGTAAAACACAACGACATTTAATCGACGAAACAGCAATGAGACAGGCAGTAAGTGATATTGTCAGAAATAAAGAAACGCGAAGTAGTGCAGCTCGGAAATTCGGTATTAACAGAACAACATTGGTTATGCGATTAAAGAAAATTAAAAATTTTGACACTGGGAATGGTGAAGATTCGGGAAACAGCAGTGACGATGAAGTTCTGGTCAACTCCGGTAGAAAATACCAATCAAAATATACAGCAAAACAAATACTAACCAAGGAGCAGGAAGACAAATTGGTACTGTATATTAAAAGATGCAGTCGATTGCAGTTTGGACTTACATATGCTAAAATTCGTGAGTTCGTCTACCAATTTGTAAAGGCCAACAACATTAAACATTCATCATCTTGGGATGATAATAACCGAGCTGGGATTGAATGGTTGCGCGGTTTTATAAAAAGAAATAACACCATTTCATTAAGGAAACCAGAGAAAACTAGTTTGGCCAGGTCAACGGGGTTCAACCAAGCTGCTGTTAGCGATTTTTTCAGCAATCTAGAATATGTTTTGAAAAAACATAATTTCCAACCGAAAGACATATACAACACTGATGAAACTGGCATTACGACAGTCATGGATGTGCCAAAGGTCTTATCTTTGAATTATTTTTAATATTTATTGATATTTTTGAGTTGGGTATTCATTTTATGTTTCTTCTAGGTGCTATCCGAAAAAGGTATTAAACAGGTTTCCCAATGTGTTTCAGAGGAGCGTGGTTCACTTGTCACATTTGTTGGCTTCATAAATGCAGCTGGTAACCATCTCCCACCAGCGTATATTTTTCCCAGACAACGAAACAAAGCAGTATTTATCAACGGCGGGCCATCTGGATGTGTGGGATTTGCGACAAAAAGCGGATGGATGGTTGTGGAAGTATTTTTAGATATTTTAAAACACATCAAAAGGAACGTTAACTGCAGTATACAAAATCCTATTTTGTTACTTTTGGACAATCATTCATCACATTGCAGCAACGATTCTATTTTATATTGTAGAGATAATGGCATTGTTCTATTGTCGTTTCCTCCACATACCTCTCATAGACTTCAGCCATTAGATGTGTCTATATTTGGACCATTTAAAAACTACTTAAAAGTTGCATTTAATAATTTTATGGTTAATAATAGTGGAAAAAAGATTAACATTTATGACGTGGCTTCATTAACGGATGAACCTTTTAAGAAAGCTTTTTCAACCGAAAATATTTTAAAAGGTTTTAGCTCAACAGGAATTATGCCATTTAATTCAATGCATTTCTCGGAACAAGATTTTATTGTGCACAACGAAAACGCTTCTCCCAACGTTAACAGTGAGCTACAACCACATGAAGCAGAATCAATAAATATAACAGCCAATGACAATCAAAATAATATATCTAATCCAGCTGCCTATTTAAGTCCAGAAGTGTTAAGACCAATTCCCAAACTTCAATTTAAGCCGACAACAACTCGAACGGGAAAATCACGAATTTACACAAATACGCCAGAAAAAGACCGGATTGAAGAATTAGCAAATAAAAAGAAATCAAAGGAACAAAAAACTACTAAGAAGAAAGAGCCCAAACTCAAAAAAATTAAGAAAGCAATAGATTTCGAATCAACTTCCGAAAATGAATCCGATACAAATTTATTACTTGTGGACTCAGATGATTCTGATTGTTTATTTGAAGAATTTACAAATTTTGAATCCGACGAAACAAAATTAACTAAACTGGCTAAACTATGCGATGGTGACGTTATTCGGACTGGAGATTTTGTTTTAGTAAAATTTGAAAGCAAACAAAATGTTTATTTTACTGGGGAAGTTATAGAAATTAATGACGTAACTTCGCTCATAGTACGATTTTTAAGGAAATCTCGTACAGAAATGGTGTTCGTAGATCCAGCTATCGAGGATGTGAGCATGGTTTTGCGACGTGATATCGAGGGCAAACTTCCAATGCCGGTTCATCCACCCGGAACATCGCGATCAGCTAAAAGATACATTTTTAATGTAGATTTAAATAATTATCTAGTCAGATAATGTGATAAAATTAAAGATTAATTTTTTATAATTTTATATTTTTATATTTTTTATATTATTTTATTAAATGAAACTAAATGAATTATTTAACAATAAATGAATTAAAATGAATGATTTTCTTACGAATTGAGATTTTTTTTTTGAAGAATACCAACTGTCAAATGTGACCCTACTACTGTCAAATGTACCACCACAATGGTCTACATTTGACGTTTGGAAGACATGTTTTCAATTAAACATTTATCATAAAACAAGTATAAATAGAAGATTAAATCGTCGATAATGTTAAGCAGAAAACATCTTTATATGATCTAAAAACGGTTTGGGACATTTAGTAACAAAAATAAAGTTTTTAGGCGACATTTTACAAATTCGTGTCAAATGTACCCCACTCTCCCCTACACACACACACACACACATACAGACTGCCAGCTAAAAATAGTCTAAAAAGCTTCAGGAGGTCATGAAACGTAAAGATATCAAAAAAATTCCGATATCGAAAATCGACCCAAAAACAATAACTTCCCATATCGGGAAGTTAATAAGAGATAAAAAGCAAATTTGTTTTAAAAATTTGCAGGAACAAAACTAAAATTGGTTTGCCAATAGTCCAGCTAATGACATAATCCTTGATTATGGGACGTAGTATATTTTTCAATGATTAAAGCCCAGATATATAGTTATATGGAGGCTCGTTTCTTCGTGCAAGCTACAGCGTTCCAGCATCAAGGAATATTCATTAGCTACGAATGAGAGTGCTACCGTTGACTGAATACAGTTCATCCGCCAGCACCCTTAAGATATCACCTTGTCTAGTGATATCTCACTGCTATTGCCAGTGGTATATAATATCTCAAGTTAACTCATATGCCAATAGCAGGGACTGGAGTACGCGGGGTTGTCACACCCGTGGATCAAAAAATAGAAAAAAATTAACAAATTAATAAAAACTTATCCCTCCATGCGTGAAGTATAAACTTGAAGTTTGAACTTTAAAACTTGAAACACATGAGCCTTGAATCTTGAGCCTTGAACCTTGAACCTTGAACTTTAAAATCGCTTTTGTTAGTTTGATTTTTTCAATATACGGACAAATGTTTTAAGTTCATTAAGTTAGTTTGAATTTCATGGTGTGTAATTCTTTATTCGACGGTACATCAGATGACTTTTTCAATCAAAATTGCGACCTAGATAAAATTGAGTTATAACGGATTGGTTGGCAACCTTAAAAAAAAAAATATTCAAACGAATTATTTGATGTTAAAAAAACCAAAAAAATGTTACAAAAAACAAATTGATGTCTTAACACCTCCAACACCATGTTATCAATATTTTTTTTGAAAAATTTGCCTAAATTCAATTCGACCATGATTGATGATCACACAGATATTAATTTTTTAAAATTTCAACAACAAAAATTTATTTACAAATTCAGTTGTGGAAATTAGATGTTCAATTTTAACGATTAATTTTCTACAAAGAAAAATAGATAAAATGATTTACTACCGCTAAGTTTTATGATTAAATTATATATAATACTTTCACAATCTATTTTTATATATAGAAAAACTCTTTTATAAGTTATTTAAAAATGTTGTGTTGTATAATATATACGTCCTGTATTATAACCAAAATTTCATAATTTTAATTTTAGTTTTATTTATTCTATAATCTTTCTTGTTGATTTGTATTTTACTCGGTTGTTTAATCGTAAAAGAGAAAACATTGAAATAATTAAATAATTAAATTATTGATCTTTTTTTCTTGCATTTTTTATATTGAAATATAAATTTGTTTTTACTTTGAATATATAAATTTTTCTTTTTTTCGTGCAAGTGTTTAAAATTTGTTTGTGTTAAACAAAACCAATTAAATCGCAAGGTCGGCATGGCCGACTCGGTACTCTCAGTACCGTATTCGGATATCGTTGAAAAACCTTTTGGTTCAAGGTTTAGTGTCCTTACAAACAACACAAAAATGGATAGTGCAATTTATAAAGATAATCGGCGTAGAAAATTATCTACGTACTCAAATACAAAAAATTACGAAAAAAACCCTCGTTTGGCAGAACCAGATAATGGATCCCAATTTCTGATAATGAAAAGACAGGATACAACTCAATCTATGGCTACAATAAGCGTCTTTCTGATACATAAAGCAATTTCCAGCGCAGTTGGTCAAATTCACTCTGCAAAAAAATTAAGAGATGGAAGCCTACTTATACAAACTTATACTAAAAAACAAGCAACTGCATTGCTTAAAATCAAAAAACTAGGGCTGTTTGATGTTGAAGTTTCTGAGCACGGGTCTCTTAACACAACAAAAGGAGTTATATACAGCAGAGAACTAAATATTGTACCTATGGAAGAAATTAAAGAAGAATTTAAAGAACAAAATGTTGTTGATGTCCACAGAATAGAAAAAAAAGGTGAGCGAACTTATTTTACTGGTTTATATATCCTAACCTTTAAATCCTCTGTCCTTCCCGACAAAATTATTGTCGGTTATGAAAGTGTCAACGTAAAACCATATATACCAAATCCTTTGAGATGTATGAACTGTTTGGCTTTTGGTCATAAATCTGAAAACTGTAACAAACAAAAGATTTGTGCTAATTGTGCTGATACTTTTCATGAGTCTAATATATGTGATAAACCACAAAAATGTGTTAGTTGTCAAGGTCCACATTCTACATTAGATAAACAATGTTCTGCTTTTCTCAAAGAAAAAGAAATAAATAAAATTAGGATTATTGAAAGATTGTCTCCGTCTGAAGCACGGAAAAAATATTTTGCAACATATTCAAATACTAGTTTAAATTCAAACACCAGATTTTCTGATTTATTTAAAGAACAGCAAAGAACTTGTACATGTGTATGTAATTGTAACCAAAAAAATATATCTAATGAGAAACAGTTAAAGCCTATTACAAATATTACAGCAACTTTAACCAATATAAAAAATATTATTCCTCAAACAGTTTTCGAAACTGATAATAAAACAGAAAATAAAATAAAACAAATTTCAGAAAATACAATACATTACAAAAAAAACAACAAAATACAGAGCAAGAAACAGAAATTAAACAGAGCAATCTAAATATTGAAACAAATAATGAACAAATAAAACACAAAGAAAGAGATGACCATGAAAACTCAAGGATCAACTCTGGAAATTTAAATCCACAATTACTTACCCAGATTTATCAAAAATCAAATAAAACAAATGTGCCTTCCGATAAAGTTAAAAACTTTAGAGAAAAGCATGATGGAAATTTGGAGGATGATGAAATGTTATAATTTCGTATTTTTATTTTATTTTTTTTTATTTTTTTTTAGTTATGTCTTTTATTCTTCAATGGAATTGTAATGGATATAGAAATAATTACGAAGAGTTGAGACAATTAATTAACAATTTCAATCCCAATTTCATAGCTTTACAAGAAACGCATACTCGCTGTAATGATCTACCATCTTTAAAAGGCTATAAAAGTGTTTTTAAGCATAGTAACCTAAATCAAAGAGCATCAGGAGGAGTTGCAATTTACATACAAGATAAAATTGAGTTCAATGAAATCCGTTTAAACTCCAACCTTCAAGCGGTTGCAATAAAAACAAAATATCCAATTGAAACATCCATATGTTCAGTCTATCTCCCTCCAAATATTACAATTCAACCAAACGAACTGAATGATTTATTATGTGAAATTACTAGACCATTTATAATATGTGGTGATTTTAACTCTCACAATCCCATCTGGGGCTCTGAAGCAAAAAACAATAAAGGTAAAATAATTGAAGATCTCATAGATAGTATGAATTTGAACATACTAAATGATGGCAACCATACCTATTTGCACAGCGGTTATGGTACATTTTCTTGCATCGATTTAACAATAGTTACACCAGTTTTATTTCCTTATCTTGAATGGATCACTCATCCAGATTTACATGGTAGCGACCACTTCCCAATCACAATAAATCTGTTAAATGCAACTCAACAATCAAATAAAAAATCACGATGGTTAATTGATCACGCAGATTGGAAGATTTTTTCTTCGACAATTAATTTAGACATAAAAATGGCAAACCTATCTACCGATAACCTAAATCAATACATTGTAAATAATATTATTTCAGCTGCTACAAATTCAATTCCAAGATCTAAAACAAATACTAAACCAAAAGTTGTTCCGTGGTGGAATTCTGAAATTAAAGAGGCAATCATTGAGAGAAAAAAAGCTCTAAATGACTTTAAAAGAAACATTACAACAGCTAATTTTGTCAAAGTAAAACAAACTCGTGCCAAAGCTAGGATGTTGATTAAAGCTTCAAAAACTAAAACGTGGGTCAAATATTTAGAATCATTAAACAACGAAACAACCGATAAAGAAATATGGGCAAAAATCCGAAAGATAAATGGAACATATAAATCGACTGAAATTTCCTTATTAGAAAAAAACGGAATAAAATTCTCAACTCCTGTTGAAATTGCTAATTGTCTAGCCGATAATTTCAGTCAAGTTTCCTCAACAGAAAACTATTTACCAGAGTTTAAGGAAATAAAAACAATCGAAGAAAATAAGCATTTAAATTTGGACGAAATCGAGGGATATGATTATAATTATAATAATAATTTTACAATTACTGAGTATCAATTGGCTCTAAAAACTTTCTCGGGCTCCTCCCCAGGAATAGATGATATTCACAGTGAAATGATCAAGCATCTGTCGTTGAATGATCAAAAATTTATTTTGAATGCATTTAACACATTCTGGCATAGAAATGAAGTACCAAAGCAATGGAAAACATCGTTAATTGTACCAATACAAAAACCACTGAAAAGAAAATCTGATCCTGCAAGCTATCGGCCAATATCGTTGACTTCAGTACTTTGCAAATTATTTAAAAAAATGGTGAACAAACGCCTTATATGGATTTTAAATGACAAAAATTTCTTTCATAAGTCTCAATGTGGATTTAGAAAAGCTAGATCTACTATGGACCTTATTGCACAATTAAAAGATGAAGCTTTGAATACGTTTCATAAAAAGGAACAGTTAGTTACCATATTTGTAGATTTAGAAAGAGCTTATGATACAACTTGGCGTCATTTGGTAATAAAAATTTTGTACGAAATGGGGATCAGAGATAATATTATAAAATTTATTGAAAACTTTATGAGGAATCGTAAGTTCAAAGTACAAATTGGTGATATTCAATCTAATGAAAAGATTTTAGAAAATGGTATACCTCAAGGATCGGTTATGAGTGTAACGTTGTTTCTGATTGCTATCAACCAAATAGCCAGCTTGTTCTCACCTTATATTGGTACAATGTTATATGCAGATGATATTACGCTTTATATGTCCCATAATGATTCCTTAATCTTAGAACAAAATATTCAAGAAGCATTAAACATACTCGAGAAATGGACAAAAGAAAATGGCTTTAAAATCTCTATTAGTAAAACTGAAGTAATGATTTTTACTAGACAAAGGAAAAGGTCACACCACCCTAAATTCAAACTATACGGACAAGAATTAATAGAAAAACAGACCCATTCGTTTCTTGGCATGCTGTTTGACCACAAGCTTAATTGGACGCCTCATATAAAAAAATTAAAAGCCATATGTATAGATAAATTGAAGATATTGAGAACGATAACCAACACCTCATGGGGAGCAGACCGAAACACTTGTTTAAAAATTTTTAATTGCTTGATACTCTCCAGGCTAGACTATGGTTGCATAGCCTATGCTTCTGGTAATAAATCATCTCTTAAAAACCTTGATAGTGTACTAAACTCTGGAATCAGGTTATGCACAGGTGCATTCAGGACTAGTCCAGTAACTAGTATGCTAGCAGATGCATCGTACGACACACTTAAAAACCGTAGAATGAAAATAATTGCACTTTATGGACTCAGCACAGCATCAAAAAATGATAATCCAGCTTTTAAACTTCTTACATCTCACTCTCCTGATCAACACTTTCCTTACAATAAACAATCCTTCTCGCAAAACTTTCAGTCTGCAATTTTCCCTCTCCAGCTTAATTCACTCCAAATAATCCCTGAAGTTTTTCTTAAAAAACCACCCTGGCTACCAAGTAAAATAAGCTTTGCCTTAGATCTTTTGAAATTTAAAAAAGAAACTACTAGTCAAATTATTTTCAAAACGGAGTTTAATCATATTCTAAGCAGGTACAGAAACTACTATATTATGTATTCAGATGGATCCAAAACTGAAAATGGTTGTGGTTTCGCCTTTTGGACAGCCGATAAACAGATTCAAATAAGTCTACCCAGTTTTACAAATGTGTTTACAGCTGAAATGTTGGCAATTCTGCAATGCATCAACGAAGCCGAAAAAACAGATCACATCAATATATTAATCTGCTCAGATTCTCTCAGCTCAATTCAAACAATAAAAAACGAAACTAACTTGAACCCAATAGCGTCAATTATATCCAATACAGCATTTAATTCAAACAAACACTACACGATATGTTGGATTCCAAGCCATATTGGAATAGAAGGCAACGATAAAGCTGATGAACTAGCAAAATATGCCGCTGAAGATATTCCCTGTCAATATATAAAAATCCCAGTTTCAGAATACCGCAACTTTATAAAAAAGCATTATCATGCTTCCCGGAATGCAATATGGGAGTCATCAAATGACAAATTAAGAGAAATAAAACCGTCTACTGATAAATGGCTTCCAATCCCTATAATTTCTAGAAGAGATTCTGTTGTTTTAACCAGACTTCGAATAGGACATTCTGCCTTAACACACAAACATCTAATAGAGAGTCTTACACCTCAATCTTGTTCCTTTTGCAACTCAAACGAAGCACTAACTATTAAACATATACTTATAGTCTGCCCTGCCTTAGCAGCTAACAGACTTAAATGGAAATTAAGTAGTACCATGCCTGAGATTCTAGGAGACAACGTCAACGAATGTTTTTAAGCTCTAAAATTTGTTAGAGATATTGGCATTTACAATCTATTATAAAAAGTAAATTTGTTTCAATTACTTCGGTCTGAAAGACCTAATTACTTCGGTCTGAAAGACCTAAGTATTACATTCATGAGCTCAAAGTGAAATTCTTACCCCCACTTTTTTTGACATTTCTCGACGTTTTAGGACCTCCTGATTCTAAAAAAGCAAAAAAAAAAAAATGTATGTCTGTCTGTCGGCTGGCCGTCTGGCCGGCCGGCCGGCCGTCATTACCTACGCTGCAGGGAAAACTACTGGAGGGATTTCAAAATGTTTTTTTTCTAAAAATAGGTATACTCAAGGGACAGGTCCGAAAGGACGCTGTGTTCGATAACTGTACCGGAAGTGTGTCAAAAAAATCATTAAGTGTGTCAAAACAAGGAAATTTGCATATTTTTGGCTTAAAAAACGTTCATTTTAAGTGATTACGAGTAGGAACATTGAATTTGGAGAAATCTTGATGGTCGGAAGTGGTATGTGAGATCAAAAACTAGATTATTGCATTATAAGTTTGTCAAAAAAAAGTTGTCAAGTGTGTCAAAAGAAAGATTTTTGTTTATTTTTTTACCTAATTTTTTGGAAAAAAATATAAAATTAATTGTTTGTTTGAAATGAAGTTTTATTATTATTATTCAGAATTATGGCATTATAAGTTTGTCAAAAAAGTGTTGTCAAGTGTGTCAAAAGAAAGATTTTTATTTTTTTTTACCCAATTTTTTGGAAATAAAATTGTTTGTTTGAAATGAAATTTTATTATTAATATTGAGAATTATGGCATTATAGGTTTGTCAACAAAATGTTGTCAAGTGTGTCAAAAGATTTTTATTTAGTTTTTTACCCAATTTTTTGGAAAAAAAATAAATTGTTTGTTTGAAATGAAATTTTATTATTATTATTGAGAATTATGGCATTATAAGTTTGTCAAAAAATGTTGTCAAGTGTGTCAAAAGAAAGGTTTTTATTTATTTTTTACCCAATTTTTTTAGAAAAAAATAAAATTAATAGTTCGTATGACATGATATTTTATTATTATTATAGAGAATTATGGCATTATAAGTTTGTCAAAAAATAATGTCAAGTGTGTCAAAAAATTATTTCATTTAATTTTTTAGCCAATATTTTGGGAAAAAAATGTAGCTGTTTTTATGACGTAAATGTAATTTAAAATGAAATTGGACATGGAAATTTTTGAATTTGTTGTAGTTTTTGAAATATTTTTGGAATTTTGAAAAAGTTTGTATTTTTGATTTCGTAATAATTTTTGCAATATTTTTAGAATTTCGGAAAAAGTTTTAATTTTTGATTTTGTAAGAATTTTTGAAATATTTTTAGAATTTTGAAAAATTTTTAATTTTTGATATTATTATAATTTTTGGAATTTTGAAAAAAGTTTGAATTTTTGATTTTGTAATAATTTTTGCAATATGTTTAGAATTTTGGAAAAAGTTTGAATTTTTAAGAATTTTTGAAATATTATTGGAATTTAGAAAATATTTAAATATTTGATTCTAATATTTGGAATATTTTTGGAATTTTGAAAAAGTTTGATTTTATTTAATTTAACAATATTTTTGGAATTTTCATTATAATTTTCCGGCAACGTATTGATGTTTCGTGTTAGTTTTGTAATAAATTTCTAAACAGAGATAAAAAATACTTGTACTTTAACAAAGAGTTATGTTTGATATACATCGCTGCCCAAAACTAAAAACCATGTCCTCATAAAAGTTTTTTGCCGAAAACTATATCAAAATCCTTAACCCAGACCGAAGTCTTGATATCTCAGAGCTGTGAGATTTCAGCCCCTCCATATTTTTAAATTATTTTTATTAATTTTTCTTCTTTTTTCATGTTTTATATATAATGTTTTTTCTTTTTGAAATGGTAGAATACCTTTTTGTTTAAAATTTCCGAAACCAAATTGTTTGAATTTAGAATAGAACTGAAAGTTGAACTTTATATTATTATCTAAGTAATGAGTTAGTATTTATAAATCTTATACTCTGAAGTATGAAGATATATTATGTAATTAATTATAACATTTGTTATTTTTGAATTAAGACACATATGACTTTATTGTTGGTGTCTATAAATAAAAAAAAAAAATATATTATTATGTATTTTACTCTACGTTTAAGGAAGACATGTTGGAGCATGTTATGATTTTAATAATGTTGATATGTTAACAAATACAACTATTATGTAAAAATCGTTGTTTTCAGAAATCAAGACGAAAATTTGATACAAACAAATGTCATTCAATTGTCTGTTCCATAAAACTACAAATAAAAAAAAATTGTATTAAAATAAAAAACAATAAAAACAGTAACAAAAAAACATAAACAAATAAAAATAATATAAACATATGTTTGAGGTTACACTATTTATTATATTAAACGATCATAAAAGTTTATTATTTTTGTTCAGTTTTAAATGAATGAAGATTATGTTGTTGTTGTTGTAGTTAAAAATTCCTTGATCTTTTGTAGTAAGAAATTTGACTTAAAATAAAATTGTTATCTTGATATTATTTTTTGGTAATGTAATTATATACATAAATGAATTTTTTGAATGAGATTTTGCTGTCTCAAGAAAAACAAAACTATTGTTCTTAAGGGTCAGTAATGAGAGGTCGGAACTACACGACTACACGAAGTATTATTACACGAAGTGCTTAGTATTTTACAGGTAAACAACCGTGCTTAGTTGAAGGATTTCAAAACATGTTTGTCATATTTTGCAAGACTGTGATATTATTGTTAAGCAAGTCAGGAGTTGATTAGAACACAGCGTAGTAATCAAAGTTACAAAGGTTGGAAGAGAATAAATCACTAAATAAGACAAACAATTTTATAAAAAAAAATGTGAAGTATAGATGATTTGAAAATCAGCTTGTTCTTACTGTTTAAGCGCAAGAGCAGAACTTCGAGATCCAGATCCACTGCTTATTGACTATCAAAAGCGATAGATATAGTTAGCGCGATAGCTATCCCGTTCGTATGTTTGTGTGCCTGTCTGTTTGTATGTAGACAAAATATCTTATAAATTATTTAAACCATTGACCCAAAACAGCGTCTTAGGGCATCGTATTGATTTTCAGAACCACAAGCTAATTGTGATATGGAGGTCAAAAGATACGTTTTACTATTTTTTATTTTAACACAGGAAAAAATTTAAAATACATACTTTTATTCAAAAAAATAAAAATAGTTCCAGATTTCTTTAAAAATTGTGTTATGCGTCATTACTAGAACATCTGAGAACATTATTGGAACTGAGGACATTATTGAAAACCTTGAAACTAGAATTAAGATAATTAATAATATGTATGAACAAGCAGAATATAAGATTCAATACTGAGAAGGCGCTCAATAAAGAACAACCTAAAGACAATTCAGTGATCAACTCCAAGAATCAAAGAATAAAGGGCTTAAAATCAAAACCAACCAATAGTTTAGATTAAGGCAGATATAATGGATGAAGAACAAACAAATAAACCGATAAAAACATTCTTGTTCGATATTCTAAAGAGTAAAGTCATAAATATTTTATCCAGTGCTCAATAAATCAATTATTAAAAATTTATTTTTTTGTATCGAAAAATTATATACTGTTACGGAGTTAAAAAAAAATAAAATTCTTATTGAAATTGTGAAACCAAAAACACAAGAAACACGTAAAAAATGTGAATTGTAGTTTTTTTCTGAGAAACTTCAAACCATACCTTTGAATTGAAAATATTCCAATTACTTCTTTACTTTCTTGAGTTTAATTGATCTCAAAAATCCAAAATAAAATTGAAATTCCCTTAATGTAGTCTAATGTTAATACATATAGAACTACACATTGACCAAGTGTCAGCCATTGATTTCACATTGATTGGAAACAATCAATAATGACTATACAATCGTGACTTAGGATGTTAATTAGAATAGAAATGTTCCCCATTCTATGAATTCACACAAAGTATTGTTCTAGAAATTTAATGCAAAAAATCCCATATAATGTAAAAGCATTTCCATAATATGGTGTCTAATGACAGTGGAAAAATTCAACTTAAGTAAAATAAATAAGTGATGAAGAAGTTTCAACTTTGAAATTGTCATCGCCTCAACGGCGTAATCGATAGCGTGTCTGCCCAAAGATTCGAGCCGGGCACTGACGAGGGTAGGTTCGAATCCGATCCGAAACACGTAAAAAATGTGAATTGTAGTTTTTTTCTGAGAAACTTCAAACCATACCTTTGAATTGAAAATATTCCAATTACTTCTTTACTTTCTTGAGTTTAATTGATCTCAAAAATCCAAAATAAAATTGAAATTCCCTTAATGTAGTCTAATGTTAATACATATAGAACTACACATTGACCAAGTGTCAGCCATTGATTTCACATTGATTGGAAACAATCAATAATGACTATACAATCGTGACTTAGGATGTTAATTAGAATAGAAATGTTCCCCATTCTATGAATTCACACAAAGTATTGTTCTAGAAATTTAATGCAAAAAATCCCATATAATGTAAAAGCATTTCCATAATATGGTGTCTAATGACAGTGGAAAAATTCAACTTAAGTAAAATAAATAAGTGATGAAGAAGTTTCAACTTTGAAATTGTCATCGCCTCAACGGCGTAATCGATAGCGTGTCTGCCCAAAGATTCGAGCCGGGCACTGACGAGGGTAGGTTCGAATCCGATCCGAAACACGTAAAAAATGTGAATTGTAGTTTTTTTCTGAGAAACTTCAAACCATACCTTTGAATTGAAAATATTCCAATTACTTCTTTACTTTCTTGAGTTTAATTGATCTCAAAAATCCAAAACACAAGAAACTTGTTTTTTCATAATTGTTGTTGGACTGCATGTCCAAAACATGCGGCTCTAATAGTTGGAGAGACAAAAGTCTCCTCAGAAATTTGAGTAGTGCGTCACTAGCTACAATGAAGAAGCGATCTGTTCGAGGACGATCATCTTTAAATTTGGCTAACCCGATATCTTTAAGTGATCGATTCGATCCACTATTCAATAACAACACGGCTGTAAATACAAACACCAATGCTACAGGAGTGAGAAAAATCAAAATTCCACCGATTGTGGCACACTGTAGTGCAAACCAGATTCACGAATTAATGATCAAATTAAAAATTAAAAACTACAATATCAAGAATACTAATAAAAACACACTACTGTTTACGTACGGCTTAATAAGTAGGCCAGCTGTCAAACGGAACGGCTGTGTATTATTTTCGAAAGCAAGAAATTTTGAAAAAAAAAATAATAATAATTAATTTTTCTTTTATATTTATTTTATATTATTTTAATATCGATAAATTTTTATTTTGACTAATTAACGCTATTTATTACTTCACCACAATTTTAAATTGTGTGAAGTAATGCAATCTATCGTGAAAAAAAAAAATCTTACATACCCCAAATTTTATTTTATCTTTTGTTTTGGACCATCCTCTATCTAAATAGCCAAAAAAATTTTGGTGTACGTCTGTGTGTGCGTGGGTGGGTGGGTGGGTGAGTTTTCTGCATAGGATCTTGATGAAACTTTGGCAAATGATACAGGTTCACTTGAAAATGGAAGATCTGGATTCATTTCAAATTTGGACAAAATGGCGGGGGGTCTCCCGAACACCTCTAAGTTTAAATCTTGAATAACTTCTGATCCCGAGCTATGATCTTATTGAAACTTAGTATATAAGGTTTTAGTACTGTTTCCAATACTTCTGCATACCAACTTCCTGTTTGTCACTTCCGGTTAAAAAGTTTTTTTTTCAGGTGTTTATCCCTACTGTAGCCTACAATTACCAATCGATTTTCATGAAACGTTGCGAAAAGCTTTTAAATAACATGAGAAAGATTTTAGCAGCTTTTGGAGCACATTGAATAAAGGGTTGGGGGGTCCACCATACAACAGGTGGTTTTTTCCACAAAGTTTTTATGTTTGTTGGGAGCATAAAACATTCATTCGTGAATGAATTTTGAATGACACTTTGGAAAAAGACGCAAACATGTATGACAAAGAACTGATTAGTTTTTGAGCGATAATGAACAAAGTGATGGGGGGTCCCTGGAGCACCTGTTTTTTTGAAAGCTCTATAACTTCTGTACCTGATAAGCGAATTGGATAAAACTTGGTACATGAGTATGTAGTACAGTTCACAATAGTTCTGCATCCCAACTTCCGGTTTTTCACTTCCGGTAAAAAAAATTTTTTGTACTTTTTTGAAGTTTTTTCAGTGTCTTTATGCACACTACAGCCTACAATAATGAAGTGATTATGATGAAACTTATGGAATAGGGTTCCAATTAGTGTGAAAAGATAAACATCATGTTTTGGGACACATTGATCAAAGTGATCGGGGGTCTACCATACAAATGCTGACTTTTCACACTTTGTTTTTTAAGTTTGTTGGGAGCATACAGACTTCGTTCATTAATTTATTTTAATGACACTTTGGAAAAAGATGGAGACTTAAGTAACAAAGAACTGATTAGTTTTTGGATAATATTGGAATAAGTGGTGGGGGTCCTCCCGAACACCTGTTTAATGTGTCACACTTTTTTCAATGTTTGTTGGGAGCACACAGCATTCGTTCGTGAACGAATTTTGATGACACTTTGGAAAAAGACGCAAACATGTATGACAAAGAACTGATTAGTTTTTGAGCGATAGTGAACAAAGTGGTGGGAGGTCCCTGGAGCACCTGTTTTTTTGAAAGCTCTATAACTTCTGTACCTGATAAGCGAATTGGATGAAACTTGGTACATGAGTATGTAGTACAGTTTAAAATAGTTCTGCATCCCAACTTCCAGTTTTTCACTTCCGGTAAAAAAATTTTTTTTGTACTTTTTTGAAGTTTTTTCAGTGTCTTTATGCACACTACAGCCTACAATAATGAAGTGATTATGATGAAACTTATGGAATAGGGTTCCAATTAGTGTGAAAAGATAATTATCATGTTTTGGGACACATTGATCAAAGTGATCGGGGGTCTACCATACAAATGCTGACTTTTCACACTTTGTTTTTTAAGTTTGTTGGGAGCATACAGACTTCGTTCATTAATTTATTTTAATGACACTTTGGATAAAGATGGAGACTTAAGTAACAAAGAACTGATTAGTTTTTGGATAATATTGGAATAAGTGGTGGGGGTCCTCCCGAACACCTGTTTAATGTGTCACACTTTTTTCAATGTTTGTTGGGAGCACACAGCATTCGTTCGTGAACGAATTTTGATGACACTTTGGAAAAAGACGCAAACATGTATGACAAAGAACTGATTAGTTTTTGAGCGATAGTGAACAAAGTGGTGGGAGGTCCCTGGAGCACCTGTTTTTTTGAAAGCTCTATAACTTCTGTACCTGATAAGCGAATTGGATGAAACTTGGTACATGAGTATGTAGTACAGTTTAAAATAGTTCTGCATCCCAACTTCCAGTTTTTCACTTCCGGTAAAAAAATTTTTTTTGTACTTTTTTGAAGTTTTTTCAGTGTCTTTATGCACACTACAGCCTACAATAATGAAGTGATTATGATGAAACTTATGGAATAGGGTTCCAATTAGTGTGAAAAGATAATTATCATGTTTTGGGACACATTGATCAAAGTGATCGGGGGTCTACCATACAAATGCTGACTTTTCACACTTTGTTTTTTAAGTTTGTTGGGAGCATACAGACTTCGTTCATTAATTTATTTTAATGACACTTTGGATAAAGATGGAGACTTAAGTAACAAAGAACTGATTAGTTTTTGGATAATATTGGAATAAGTGGTGGGGGTCCTCCCGAACACCTGTTTAATGTGTCACACTTTTTTCAATGTTTGTTGGGAGCACACAGCATTCGTTCGTGAACGAATTTTGATGACACTTTGGAAAAAGACGCAAACATGTATGACAAAGAACTGATTAGTTTTTGAGCGATAGTGAACAAAGTGGTGGGAGGTCCCTGGAGCACCTGTTTTTTTGAAAGCTCTATAACTTCTGTACCTGATAAGCGAATTGGATGAAACTTGGTACATGAGTATGTAGTACGGTTTAAAATAGTTCTGCATCCCAACTTCCGGTTTTTTACTTCCGGTAAAAAAATTTTTTTTTAATTGTTTGCAGTTTTTTCAGTATCTTTATGCACACTACAGCCTACAATAATGAAGTGATTATGATGAAACTTATGGAAAGGTTTCAATTAGTGTAAGAAGATAATTATCATCTTTTGGGACACATTGATCAAAGTGGCGGGCGATCTACCATACAACTGCTGACTTTTCACACTTGGTTTTTAAAGCTTGTTGGGAGCATACAGATTTCATTCATTAATCAATTTTAATGGCACTTTGAAAAAAGATAAAGACTTTATTGACAAAGAATTGACTAGTTTTTGGACAATATTGGGATAAGTGGTGGGGTCCTCATGAACACCTGTTTATTGTTTCAATGTACCGACAATGTATCGCCAATTATTCTAAAAAATTGTGCTATATCACTTGCGCTTCCACTGCAACTACTTTTTAATAAATCAATAAATCAAAACAAATATCCTGAAAAGTGGAAAATAACTCATATTCTTCCACTTCATAAAAAGGGTAATAAAAATGAAGCTGAAAATTACCGTGCTATAAGCATTGGATCAACTATTGCAAAAGTCTTTGACGGATTAATTTCACGATACTTGCTAGATTGCATTATTTCAGATATCTGTATCCAACAACATGGTTTCGTGAAAGGAAAATCTACATTAACAAACTTAATGGAATTTCACCATGCAGCTTCAGAATCATTGGCAAAAGACAAACAATTAGATGTTGTATACTTAGATTTCAATAACGCATTCGATAAGATAAAATACAATGTAATTATCACTAAATTGTCTAATTATGAGTTCTCTAATGCAACGTTAAAATGGTTTTTATCATTTTTAACGAATCGTGTGTCCTACGTAAAGATTGAAAATCAACTATCTTGTGAATTTATTCCAACATCTGGTGTGCCTCAAGGGAATCCATTGAGTTCTACATTATTTTTAATCGCTATTAACGATCTACCTGCAACTGTACCAGAAGTTGGCATACTGCTTTTTGCTGATGATGTAAAATTGTTTAAAAGTATTGGAAGTATTCGTGATTCGATTTGTATTCAACGCGCTATTGATAATGTGTTACACTGGTGCGATGTCAACTGTATGTCATTGAACATCCGAAAATGTAAAACAATGAGTATATCTAAGTCTTAGTCGCCTATAACAACATCATATAAAATAATGAATGAATAGATTGAAAGATTAACCGAATACTCTGATTTGGGCGTGTTATTTACAACATCTTTAAAATTCAATAAACACATCGAAATGATCATTTCAAAGGGGATGATTACTTTGGGTTTTATTCGACGCCTATGTAAAACATTTTCCCCGAATACGCTTAAATTATTATATACATCGATACTACTACCAGTACTTGATTACTGTTCACCTATTTGGAATCCCTCTGAAGCTAAATATCGTAATAAAATCGAGAGTGTACAAAAACAGTTCCTGATGTATGCTTTAAGAAGCAGTGAACAAAGAGATGAAAATTTTAAGTTTAGACCTTACAAGGAAAGATTAGCTGTACTCAACATTGAATCATTGGCAAGAAGACGAACAAACAATGGATTGATGTTCATGTATGATATTGTCACACAAAAGCTCATCACAAATCTTCTACACGATGTTATAAAAATTGCGCACAATCCATCTGATGCAACATTGGTTGAAGTGTTCAATAAGGGACTCTATAGACATAATAAGAACCCTCTTGTTATTCTTTGTAGGCATTTTAATGCATCAATCAATGAATTTTTGGAATCCACAGGTCGTCGTTCCTATAATAAACAAATAAGGGAAATGGATGATATCAATTTCGGCCTTTTTTTTTAATTAATAGAACTATATACGTTTGTCTAATTTGTCAATAATATTAGGTTTTTATAAAATTTTATGTAGTCTGATGAGACGGTAATAAGATAAATAAATAAATAAATGTTTGTTGCATACAACATTCGTTCGTTAAGTAATTTTGATTACACTTTGCAAAAAGATGCAAATATGTATGGCAAGGAACTGATTAGTTTTTTTAGCGATAGTGAACAAAGTGGTAGGGGGTCCTCCAAGCACCTGTTATTTTGGAAGCTCAATAACTTCTGTACCTGATAATCGAGTTGGATGAAATTTGGTACATACACATTAAGTACGGCTTACAACAGTTCTGCATCCTAACTTCTGCTTTGTCACTTCCGATAAAATTTTTTTTACTTTTTCTCGTACAACAGAATTTATGTTTGTTGGGATACTACTGCCTGCTTTAATATTTTTATTATTAGAACTACGAAGTCCATAATATTGGTTAGCTTTTAATTAAAGTATTTTATGGATATTAGCTCATTATATATCCAGAACACTATGTTTCCAGAGCTGTGGTGAAGTCAGCCTATGCATCAGCGTCGCAATATTTTTTTTTTTATTTTTAGGTAAGAAAATTACAAAATTAGCAATAATTAATTTCAGAAAAAAATTTGAGGAAAATTTAGGAAAACAATAATATATCTAAAAATTTGAAGCTTATATAGCGGGTGGTGATTTTAATTGTCGTCACACTAGTTGGAATTGTTTTTGAAGTAATAGAGGTGGCAGAACATTATACGATTACTCTGTTAAGAGTGATAATTGTATCGTGGTAGCGCCAGATAACCATACAAGACACAGCACAAGTGGTATGCCGAGTGTATTGGATTTGTTTCTTTCTAATAATCTTTACCCCATTGTTAAAATTGATACTGTTTACGAGCTATGTTCTGATCACTTTCCTGTTATTTCACAGCTCAGTTTCGATTACTCTAGCCAATCGGTAGGAAACCAAAGGTATGATTACAATAAGACTGACTGGACGGCTTATGAAAACAAAATTAGTTCAAGTTTGCTCAACAACACTATTTATACGGAATTAAGAAGTACATCAGATATTGATTCAGCTATAGAGTTTATAACTGATTCCATCATAGACGCTAGAAGGTCTTCAACACCCTTGACCAGGGTCCACTATAACGATAAATTTATATTAAGCAATGAAATTCTACTTTTGATTCGTCTAAAAAATACTCGCCAAAGACAATTGACAAGAACTCGTGATAGATATCTCAAAACAATCGTAAACGAATTGAATACTAAAATTAAATCTGAAATATTTTTACTTATTAATCAAAAATGGCAAACAAAGCTTCAAAATCTAGAAAAACAATCTAAACCTTATTGGAAAACTGTTAAAAGTATTAAAAATAAACCGAGACCTTATCCACCCTTACGAAATTCTCTCGATCCTGATGGTGCTAGACTGTTTTTAAATTCTGAAAAATGTGATGAATTCGCTTCGACTTTCTCCAACACTTACGTGACACAAATACAATCTCCTATTTCTACTGAAGTGGAAAGCGGCTGTAAATCAATAGATGATACGGTTCTTAATGTTGACTCCATTACGGAATGGACTTTTCCAAATCAACTTAGTGGTATACTTAAGAAAGTTCGTCCATATAAAGCACCTGGATTAGATGGAGTTCCCAATATACTATTAAAACGACTCCCCCAATCAGCATTGTGCTTTTTAACCAATATTTATAACAGTTGTCTTAAACTTAGTTACTTTTCCACCAAATGGAAAACTGCTAAAGTCATCCCGATACTAAAACCGGGGAAAGATCCTACTCTTGCTGGCAGTTATAGATCAATCAGTCTTCTGTGCTCATTGGGTAAACTTTTCGAGTACGTAATAAAAGAATATATGCAAAATTTTATTGAGGAGATCTCTATTTTAATAGATGAGCAATTTGGGTGTAGATACTCTCATTCCACCATTCATCAAGTTAACCGAATAGTTAATTACATCAAAAACTCACGTTCTAACAAACAATCAACAGGTATGCTACTTTTAGACTTAAAAAGTGCTTTTGATAAAATTTGGCATGACGGTTTAATCTACAAACTATTAGAAGCTAATTTCCCCATCTTCATTGTCAAAATCTTGAGAAGCTATCTTATTAATAAAAATTTTTTTGTAAATGTTCTTAATTCTAATTCAAATCTATTCCACATAGCGGCAGGTGTTCCCCAAGGGTCCATTCTGAGTCCTCTTCTTTTTAATTTATATATCAACGATATCCCAAAAATAGTTAATTGTGAAATTGCACTTTTTGCGGACGATACTGCTCTTTACACATCAGACGAACTGGCTGCTCCTATCTGTAACAGATTAAACTCGTATACGAATTTAATTACAGAGTACTTTAAAACTTGGAAACTCGAGATCAATGAGTCTAAATGCCAAGCAATATATTTTACAAGATGTAGGGCCTTGAGAAAAATCCCCCAAACTGATATCATGGTAAATAATACTAGCATTAAATGGGAAAAACAAGTTAAATATCTCGGTATAGTATTAGATCAACGAATTACATTAAAATCACACATCACGTATATACTCTCTAAATGTGAGCTGCTACTAAAAACCCTATATCCATTGTTAAACAAAAAAAGTCTACTAAATTTCGACAACAAATTGCTTATTTATAAATCGATCGTCCTTTCAAATCTTCTTTACGGAGCCCCCATATGGTGGGATAGTGCAACAACAAACAAAAACAAATTCCAAGTAATCCAAAATAAATTTTTAAAATTAATCAAGAAGGTTCCAAGAAGATATGGAACAGAGCGGCTACATCGCGAAGTCCAAATGCATTATGTAAATTTTTATGCCAATGAAGCTAACCAACGCTATAAAAACAAGTTACATTCTGTAAACAACCCACTAATCAACAACTTGTTAACTAGTGAGATTTATCGCTGAATAAATTGATAATTATTGATGGTTTTATTTAGTTATAGTTAGGTTAAGTATTAGTATAAGAGTAGTTTAGGGTTGGTGTCTAACGATTATAATCTCTTTATGTATAAATTATACAAATCAATGTTAATTTTAAAAACCTAATCTTTCTGTTGTAAAGTCTAATGTAAAGACTGATCTCAGAAATATATTTACTGTATTACTTAATAAGTGAAATAAAGACTTGAAATACCAAAAGAAAACAAAAAAAAAAAAAAACCGATAAAATAGCAGCATGGGTTGAAAAAGATGTAATGAGGTGGTTTTCGCTAGGATAATTTCTGTTATCTGCGGTAAATTGGTACTTTACCGATTCAACGCTGTCGATATAATTCTTATCGTTTGTTATATCCATGCGGAATCATAAGTTCAGAGCGGTTTTTTTCTCTCCTTCTTTTTGCTGTCTTTCGTTCAGTTTTTGACATATATACTTATACATGTGTACAATACTTGCAGTTCTTGAATATAATCAACAGTGAAAGTTTTACATTTATTTGGCCTAAGATTCATAACCAATGCTATGATAACAATTTGTTGTTTTTCTTTTAGAGGCAAAGTTCCCACTATTGATTTTACGGTTTAAAAAAAAAACACTATTTATAATTTATAATATTTTTCTTTTTTATTTACTATTTTCTCTTACATGTTTCGAAAATTAATTCATCTTCAGAGAGATTGAATTTGCAACTGATCTTACAATATTACATCTTTTTATATTAATATTATATCTTACATTGTAAGATCAGTTGCAAATTCAATCTCTCTGAAGATGAATCAATTTTCGAAACATGTAAGAGAAAATAGTAAATAAAAAAGAAAAATATTATAAATTATAAATAGTGTTTTTTTTTTTAAACCGTAAAATCAATAGTGGGAACTTTGCCTCTAAAAGAAAAACAACAAATTGTTATATAGTGATTTTACCGCACTCCGAAAACAAAAATTAAAATTTCAATGCTATGATATTCTTATTTTTTTTTTTGATAATATATTTTTTTTAATTTAAATATTTGGCTAAATTTGTTTTTGTTTGATAATAATAAAATTGAAAAAAAAAATTAGAAGATTTTAGTGAATAAGTAAATAAATTTTCAATTGGATTAATGAAAAAAAATTAGAAAATTTTTTAACAATTGTATAAAGAAAATTTCTTTTGGTTTGTTTTGTTGGTGACTTAATTCAATAAAAAATACTTTAGTTTCTTCAATTGAAAACAATTAAAGTAATTTAATAGTAAAATTGAATTGCTTTTAATTTATTTTAAAATTCTGGTATAACTGCGATGATGAACAGGCTTTTACTGATTAGTATTATACACCAATATTTGGAATTTAAATGAACAACTAATCTTACACCAGCATATTAGAATACTAGAATACTAGCCAGAGTGTTTTGCAAAGGAGAATGATGCTTGGTAGTCAATAACTGACAGGCAAGGACCATTCTCCAGCGCAAATCACTAGTTCATCTATTATGCCGCAATATTATATGTCGCAATATTACTCCTCCATCTATTATACCGGCACACACAATTCTTACATAATAAATTAAAAATCACACATTCATTTAAAACATTTCAACGCGATAAATGCACTAATATATTTTTTTGCATTTTATCATATAAATCAATATGATGACATCATTGGTTTTTATGTAAACAAAAATGAGCAAAATCTACACGAAATAAACAGAAGAAAAAAACGAATTGTTTCATTTCTATTTTATCATACATTGATTTCTATTGCAATTGTTGCTGTAACAATACTTGTTCATGATATCATTACAGATTCATCCTGTTTTTTTTACATGAAATGTTTTTTTCCCAATGTAGAACTAATGATGCCTATTGATTTTAATTACCCTATGATCACATGATGAAAATATTAGCGACAACTATAAATAAAAAAAAATATTGCGACGCTGATGCATAGGCTGACTTCACCACAGCTCTGGAAACATAGTGTTCTGGATATATAATGAGCTAATATCCATAAAATACTTTAATTAAAAGCTAACCAATATTATGGACTTCGTAGTTCTAATAATAAAAATATTAAAGCAGGCAGTAGTATCCCAACAAACATAAATTCTGTTGTACGAGAAAAAGTAAAAAAAATTTTATCGGAAGTGACAAAGCGGAAGTTGGGATGCAGAACTGTTGTAAACCGTACTAATTGTGTATGTACCAAATTTCATCCAACTCGATTATCAGGTACAGAAGCTATTGAGCTTCCAAAATAACAGGTGCTTGGAGGACCCCTACCACTTTGTTCACTATCGCTAAAAAAAACTAATCAGTTCCTTGCCATACCTATTTGCATCTTTTTGCAAAGTGTAATCAAAATTACTTAACGAACGAATGTTGTATGCTTCCAACAAACATTGAAACAATAAACAGTTGTTCGGGAGAACCCCACCACTTATCCCAATACTGTCCAAAAACTAGTCAATTCTTTGTCAATAAAGTCTTTATCTTTTTTCAAAGTGCCATTAAAATTGATTAATGAATGAAATCTGTATGCTCTCAACAAACTTTAAAAACCAAGTGTAAAAAGTCAGCAGTTGTATGGTAGATCCCCCGCCACTTTGATCAATGTGTCCCAAAACATGATAATTATCTTCTCACACTAATTGAAACCTTTCCATAAGTTTTATCATAATCACTTCATTATTGTAGGCTGTAGTGTGCATAAAGATACTGAAAAAACTGCCAACAATTAAAAAAAAATTTTTTTACCGGAAGTAAAAAACCGGAAGTTGGGATGCAGAATTTTTGTAAATCATACTAAATGCTTATGTACAAAGTTTCATCCAATTCGATTATCAGGCACAGATGTTATTGAGCTTTAAAAAAAACAGGTGTATGGGACACCCCCACCACTTTGTTCACTATCGCTCAAAAACTAATCAGTTCTTTGCCATACATGTTTGCATCTTTTTCCAAAGTGTCATCAAAATTCGATAACGAACGAATGTTGTGTGCTCCCAACAAACATTGAAAAAAGTGTGACACATTAAACAGGTGTTCAGGAGGACCCCCACCACTTATTGCAATATTTTCCAAAAACTAATCAGTTCTTTGTTATTTAACTCTCCATCTTTTTCCAAAGTGTCATTAAAATAAATTAATGAACGAAGTCTGTATGCTCCCAACAAACTTAAAAAACAAAGTGTGAAAAGTCAGCATTTGTATGGTAGACCCCCCACCACTTTGATCAATGTGTCCCAAAACATGATAATTATCTTTTCACACTAATTGGAACCCTATCCCATAAGTTTCATCATAATCACTTCATTATTGTAGGCTGTAGTGTGCATAAAGACACTCAAAAAACTTCAAAAATTAACAAAAAAAAAAAATTTACTGGAAGTTAAAAACCGGAAGTTGGGATGCAAAACTATTTTAAACCGTACTACATACTCATGTACCAAGTTTCATCCAATTCGCTTATCAGGTACAGAAGTTATAGAGGTTTCAAAAAACAGGTGCTCCACGGACCCCCCACCACTTTGTTCACTATCGCTCAAAAACTAATCAGTTCTTTGTCATACATGTTTGCGTCTTTTTCCAAAGTGTCATCAAAATTCATTTACGAATGAATGTTTTATGCTCCCAATAAACATAAAAACTTTGTGGAAAAAACCACCTGTTGTATGGTGGACCCCCAACCCTTTATCCAATGTGCTCCAAAAGCTGATAAAATCTTTCTCATGTTATTTAAAAGCTTTTCGCAACGTTTCATGAAAATCGATTGGTAATTGTAGGCTACAGTAGGGATAAACACCAGAAAAAAAAACTTTTTAACCGGAAGTGACAAACCGGAAGTTGGTATGCAGAAGTATTGGAAACAGTACTAAAACCTTATATACTAAGTTTCAATAAGATCATAGCTCGGGATCAGAAGTTATTCAAGATTTAAACTTAGAGGTGTTCGGGAGACCCCCCGCCATTTTGTCCAAATTTAAAATGAATCCAGATCTTCTATTTTCAAGTGAACCTGTATCATTTGCCAAAGTTTCATCAAGATTCTATGCAGAAAACTCACCCACCCACCCACCCACACACAGACGTACACCAAAATTTTTTTTGGCTATTTGGATAGAGGATGGTCCAAAACAAAAGAAAAAACAAAATTTGGGGTATGTAAGATTTTTTTTTTTCACGATAGATTGCATTACTTCACACAATTTAAAATTGTGGTGAAGTAATTAACGAATATAATTGAATGTGTGTGTATGCTTTCCATTTTCTTTTTAGGTAAATTCTTATTTGGCAGTCATAATTTTATAAGAAAATATAAAAATTAATCAGTTGCTAGTTTCCATCAATAGAATCAATTTTTAAGTTATAACTAAAAAAAAAAATTAGTTTTTGATCGCGAGAGAATTTTCAAATTTCAAAGCGTTTGTTTCGGAATATTTTTTAATTTTTGCAAGTGCCAAATATAAATGCAAAAAAAAAAAGATTATATATGGTTAGTTTTTTTATAACTTTCGCAATTGTTCTGTTCCGAAAATAGAGCTTAATATTTAAAGAGCAAAGTTTTCAATTTCACTGAAATCGAAAAGAAAAATTTAAAATTTAATACAGTCTTGGACTATAATTATGTAAATTTTTTTTTTCTTTCGAATGTTTTGCTAAATTAGTGCTAAAAAGAAAAAAGCAAAATTACTAGTGATTATTATCTGAAACAGATTATATTGTTTATATTTTTAACTAACAAACTAACTTTAACTTATCAGTGGATGACCTACAGATCTACTTAACGGTGAAAGACCGTTTGTGATCAATTGGCAAGGAATTAGTAGATAGTAAAGTATTTGAGTTCCATTGGGAGTTCTATTCAATGAAGGAGATTTAGATTAGGAGATTTTTCTTTTTTATATATTTTGCAAGTTTCCTTTGTTCTTAGTATATATTTTTTCTGGCATTCTATAATAGATGAGACGGTAAAAGTATTTCTTGTATAAGAGATTTTTCCTGGGCCAGTGGCCATATGTTTATTTAGTTTTGGTTGTTTTTTTTTATTTTAAATCTCGGCATAACTGAATATAACAGTTATAACATTAGGAAAAGTGGAAAAATCACCTGTGACTTATGGCGCAACAATTGGCTATGATATTGATTTATAGTTGTTATTTTCAAAAGTCACATGTGGCTTTGATACACCGAATTTTATTATATTCATTTATTATTATTCATATCTAACATTCTTCGGCATCATTGGCGCAACGATTGCTGTTATATTGATTTATTTTTTGTCGTGTTCAACAATCACTGGCACCATTGATTCAACGATAACTTTTATATATATTTGTTATTATTCATATTCAACATTCGCCAGCATCATTGGTTCAACGATTACTAGTTATTCATTTGTTATTATTCATATGCGAAAATCGTCGGTACAAATCGCGCAATAAATGGTGGATGTTTTTGACTAATTACTATAATTTATTCACTATGCTTGGCTCAAATTCAAATAACGGGGGGTGAGTGAAACATTGTAATTTTTAAATGTAATAATTATATTTGATGTGATGTGGGTGATGGTTTTGGTTTCTTTGGCTTTTGGGGTCGTCAGAGACCTTGTTCTTCAACCATTTGAATCCGTTTCCTTTTGAAATGTTTGCGTTTAATTCAGCATTTGTGATGGGCTGAGAAAAGGCATAATTAAACTCACAGACTGCAGTCAGTTGGAAATTTAAATTTCATGGCACACAATTCCTCTAATGTTCCTGATAGTGATTTCACTATCTAGTGTTTGTTCATCACAAAAAATTAAACTGTTTACCATTTAGTAGAAAATTCGATAGACTTCGTAAATTTTATTGAAAATATTGTAACACTAAAGAATAAGATCATGGTTTTATGTGACATAACAGCGCTGTACCCCAATGTTCCAGTAGATGTGGCCATAAAAACCATCTACATCAAGAATGTGAATCAAAACAAGATAAATGTCCTGCGTAGAGTATTCAAAATATGGATGAAGCAGAATTTCTTCTAGTTTCGAGGAAATATTTACAAGAAACACTTCGCAACAAGCATGGGCAGATAGATTACATCACTATAAAGTAACGAAAATGTTGGTAAATAAATTGCCAAAAGTTCTGTTGTGTTGTGGTTAGTGCAACCGAAAATAAATTGAGGTAATGACAAACATTCACGATCAATTATTGAACAACAGCGTCAACAGCTTTGTCAGAAGCATCGACCATAGAAGTAGGCGGAATTCAAGAGATGGATGAGCGAGCTCTGTTGCAACGTTTAGTTGCAGCCTTTTGCAATTTGCTAAATCTTGAAACTTCGATGCCGACTAATTAATTTATGTTGTTTGTCGTTCTTTGTTTGAGGAAATCGTTTAAATGGTTTGGTCACCTCCGTTATATAAAATGAAACGGTGATAAAAGTTAATCATTCCAAGAAATCGTCAAAGATCTTTGACCATTTGAAGAATAGGCAAATCGGCAATCATGTTTATTTACGCTCGTTTTTGTTTAATCCCCTTTTGTACGAAATGGCGTTTATCGAGGCTAATGACCGATATAATGATTTTAAGGTGTCTTTTTTCTTCGTCATAAAACTAAATCGTTGTGCGTAAGTCGCTAAAACGTTTTACCAGCGCGTTTTCTATAAACTGAATCCCTATAAACAGAGGGTAAATTCGAAAAATTCGAATAGTATCGAAACTAGAAATAACTGTCTTAAGAATGTCAAATGGCTCAATTGGGGTTTGACAGAATTCTCCCACTAAATCGATAGTGGGTATAGTATTGCGACCATTAAGTTGTTGCAAAAAATCTTGTAGATTGAAATGGAATATTGTATTTGTCGGGGTTGGTAGCTTTGTTGAAGCCGTGGTATAATCCCCGCAAAGGATTATTCTACCAGTTTTCTTTTCGATTAAATTGACTGCTAGGAGGTTTACAGATACCTTGCTGTGCCATCAGGTCAGCATTCAGTCTTGGCAGATTTGAGTTTCTCAGTGGCCAACTTAACCTCAATTATTGAAATTTTAACATTGGCAATAATGAAATTTTGAACAAATGTACGTCGACGTGCTAATGTCAACGTAAATGTTTTCATCCCATAAGTCGACACAGTAATATAACAAGCTGTGACTAAGAAAAGGTAAGGAGAGGCTATGATTTTTGATTTGAAGTAGCTGGGCGAAATGATACTTTGACTCCAGTCTCAATGAAGGATTTTAATGGTTAATGGAATAGCAAACAAGTAAGCTGTAATATTTTTGGCTTTTACCGAATTCTTCTATGGCGTGAGACATTTTATTTACATTGTTAACAAAAGAAGTGTATTTGGTAGAATTAAGATGGCATTTTTTAGCTTAGTCGATTCAAATATAATGGTAATGGGGAGGTCGAGAGTTAGATCGTGAACGAGTTCTGTGTCTCAAATGGTTTTGCTGAAAATTTGTAAGCTTATTGCCAAAACATTTAGCTCCAGTTTTGTTAGTCTTAATTGTGGAACTTCTGTTGAATTAAATTTATATCGAGACCGGAGTTACTGCATTAGAAATCAAGTTTTGGAAATGTTGAAGCCTGAAGGGGTTATGATACATGAAAATTCGATAAGTATGTTAAACACATCATCGGTTTTGATGGTTGTTGCATCAAGGGGTTCATTGTTGATTACGATAGCGGTTTGGACTAGTTTGGACGACAAAGAACTCTTAGTGTATCGTCGTTAAAATTATCAGTTGCTATAGATTGCGTAGCGAATAGTAATTCGGATGAACGTCTATCAAAAACGTTCATTATGCAAAGTAAGTGAAAATTCTGTCCTGACTATAGCTGGGAGTTATTGCGCGATACTATAATATATGTTTCGTGAACGGCTCTTAATGCATAATATTGTCAGTGTTGCTTAGACTGATGGTGTTAGAAAGGTTGAGGACGCAGGTGTAGGCTTCAACCTCATTAAATTTGTTGTCGCTTTGATTAGAATTAGTCATGTAACTGCAAGTTTTGAAAAAAATTCAAGTTTCAAGTTTAAGAAATTGCTAACAAAAATATTGCGAAGTGTCAAATAAGTATATATCTATGTCTTAAGGTCATTGGATTGGAAAAGAGCAAAAAAGTGTGTGGTGACATTTCAAAAACGACTTAAATTAAGAAACAGTGCAATTGGCTTAAAATTTTGTAGCGCATAGTTTTTGAATTATTGTCAAAAAAATGCAAATTTTAGTATGTCTACCTCCCTCTCCCTTGGATCTCAAGTTTGGTTCACAGAAAATATTAAAAAAAATTCACAACGATAGGCAGTTTTAAAAATAAAGGAACTGTCTAATAATTTTATTTCTGAGTTTTGAGGCAGTTGAATTTGGTCCAAATAATGTCTGGCATCTGATCTTACCTAACATAATACGGTTCTAGAATCATACCATAAAAACGGCTCGTAAATTTAATTGAGCATGATGTATGGACTATACAGAATTAATTTTTCTTTTTGATCCTCCTGGTATACATTCCACATATCCCACTTGTTTCACTTGCAGATATGGAAACGCAGTATATGCATTCTTACTCGCGTCTACGAAGACATGTAGTTGAGTTTCACTGTCTTCTATATTTGATAATAGTTAAGCATCGCATCTGGGGATTATTATTTTTTCAATATAGTTCACAATGCTTAAAGGGAAAATGAAGAAGAATATGAGGCCTAATGGAAAACAGTTACAATTATCCACAGAACTTCCTTTATAGTTGGTTGATGTGTGACAAATAAGAGTTTTCAAATTCAGTTTGATTCGAATTACCATCGATGTGTCATCTGTTGTTGCACATTACCACATAACCAACATTTTCACAGTTTGCACTTCCGCGTAAATCAAGCTTTTTTTATTATGATCTGATGTTACGCCTATTGCCTGCAACTCTTAGAATTAGTCTTAGAATTTTGCAACCAATTTGTAATGTTGAAGCCTGCTTGAGAATAGATATGTCTTGTTCTTGGGATGCATGATGCAGTAAAAAAATTTATTTTACTGCATCATGTAATTGGGCATCATTGCTGCAATCACAATTAAAGATTCTGGAAAGACTTACAGACCACCCAATCAAAGCAAGTTTTTGTAGAAATTTTGTCTTTCCAACTTCGTTCTCGTACCTCAAATGGCAAACCATCTTTGCAGTTATTTAATTCCTCGGATATGTGAGGTGTTGTATATTGTGGGGTTCAATGGGTAGATTTTTAAAGAACGAATTATTCCAGTATTAATTCTCTATCTTTCTAGCTTTCTAAGGTTCGACCATTATCTCAACGATGTCGCAGATTATCCATCATCTTAAAAAGTTACTTTTCTTTCGAAGATAGTCTCACTGGAAAGTTGTAGTTTCACTAAAATCCCGTATAGTTTGACAAGAGATTTTTGAACTCTTCGCATTTATCTCTCGGTTGATCTAAAAAAATAACCTTTGGAACTATGTGGGGAGAAGCATCATCTTACTCGATGTTGTATTCGCAGAAGATTTACCTCAACACAACGTGCTTTAAATTGACAATACGTACCTCGATTCAGGTTTTCTACATCTGGCTGTTTTTTTATTGGATTTATAGGCATTGTATGATTCTTTACCACAGTATACGACTTTTCGTACAATAGTTTTGTTCTCGTTGAGTTTCTATACCTGATAAGGTACGCCTTTGACTTTCATTTAGCTGTCGTTCGGCTTCACTTAAATTTGCTGCACTAGTATTCGAACCCATTATATCATCAGAAGTGCGTATTTTTTGTCCAAAAAAGTTGACCTTGTGGAGGAAGAGGTTATACTATAAGTTAAAATCAACTTAAGCTGTGATAGGGAAGACGTTCATGAAGTTAAAATCACATAAATTTAAACCGATAATAAATCAAAACCCACTTTCAGCTTTTATTATATGATTAAAAAAAATTAATTAGTTTTGCCTTTCTGTCCCGTTTCCAAAACTGTTGCATGATTGATGAAAAGAATTTGATGTCCATTGAAAATTTGAAAGGCAATCGTCATCCAAACTCATATAAATGTACTTGAATTTATACGATCGTCAATTTTTTTAACAATCCGATATAAAAATATTACGATCAATTAATTGTTTATTTATACATCAAAAGTAATATTGTTTTCCATTTTATTGATCGTTATGTGCTCAAGATCGCCATCATATTTAGGATGAACGTTAAAAATTTTGTGTTTCTCCTGTAAAATATATTTGATTATCTTCACATTATTGTGTTTTTTTGTTTAATAAACTTAAAAATAAATAAATCTTTTGGACATAAAAATTGACATATTTCTTGTTATTTATGATTATTTTATTATTGCCAAATATGAAAAGGAATCAAAGCTATAAAACAAAAATTTTATTAATTTTTTTTCGCTGTCGAAATTAAAGTCCAAGAACAACAACATTCTTTTGAGAGTTATTGATAATTTATTTGGTTTTCCATTCCGGATTTATGATTAAAATTTGAAATTTGGAAATATATGTATATAAGTATATCCCCTACTTGCAGAACTGAGTCTGTACCCAACAAATCATCCAGATAAATTATTCAAAATTCATAAAAAAATTAAAGCGATCATCATCATGATCATCATCATTCGCGTTATAATTTAATGATGAAGAAATAAAGTAAGATATATACAACAACAACAGTAAAAAAATTTTATATAAATAAACATGAGAAGAAGAAGATGATTTAAAAAAAAAATTAAACGAAAAATGACAGCAATAAATCAATATGATTCATTTGACGCGCCAAATTATATGGACAGTTACGGCCACATAACCAATATTATGTATTTATATTATAAAGTGAGATCCCTCGCAAATATATCACTATTATAAACTATAACTTATAAAATGACATCATTTTGTGTTTAAAAATTATAACAACAAAAACAATAAATTTAAGTTTAAGACAACAACGATCTCAAATTTAAGTGTTTTTTTTAAATTTTTGATTGTGGCTTATATTTGTTATTGGTGATTAGTGGGTACAGTTGGAAAATAATCTGTCATTTGAAAGTTAACGTAGATTATGTGATACTCTACTCAAAAACAAACTATATCAGTTAAAATTATTACTATAATTAAGGTATATCTGTCAAACGGTCTGATTTCAACAACATAAACTCTATGACTTCACCACAGCTCTGAAAATAAAATGTTCTGGATATAGAGCCTATTTTCATCAATTACTTTAATATATGGCTAACTATTATTATATATTTCGCGTAGTTATGACTATAAAAACAGGTGCTCCAGTAGCCCCCAACATCAGTTTGCCCATTATCGCTTAAAAGTTTATCTGTAAATCTCCGCTCAAATTTCATCAAAATTAGTTCATTAAAGAAAGCTGCAGTGGCTCAACAGTCTTAAATTCTGTTTTTCGAATAATAAAAGTAAAAATAAACGTTTTCCGAAAGTGACAAACCGGAAGTTATCAAATGAACATGTAATCGGGCGACGCGCCACCACCAATGCTAATATCATTCAAAAACCAGAGTCTACAATTTTATTTTATTCGAGCACTCATTTCACACCAAAAATAGTATACATAAATTAAAATATTATAATTTTCAAAATCGTTCTCGAAGAGCAAAAATGTTTAGTTTTTCGATTTCACTCCTTTGGAGTTTTTATTTTATTTATGTTCTTTTTTTTCTCTTTTGTTCCATCTGCGAAAAAAAAAATTAGTACCTTTTTATATATTTTCATAACAATACTTGCAAAAATGAACAAAAAATTCACAAAAATGATCTATTTTTTAAGTTAAAAAGCATCAATTTTGAAGCAAAAATAAAATGTGTGAGTATTTGAAAGAAAATATTTAGTTTAATTTAGGATTGCGAACGATATTTAATTAATGTAACTCCTGTATCTGGTAGGTAATATTTTTTTTAGGGTAATCGATCCTAAGGAACGGAGTAAAAGAGCGATATAAAGAGCGTTTCAAACTCTGCCAAAAACTAATCAAATCTTTGAAAACACAATTCCTTATGCTCAATTCATAATCATCTGTTACATTTTCGTCAGCCATCATCGAGTTAATTTATCTTACAATCCTTGGTAGTGCAAAACAACGGTTTTGATTTCCTGGAATCCACTTTCTAAAGCAAATACCCTCAAAATCAAGAATTACAAAAATGCATAATATATTTGTAATAAAAATTGGTCTTTTATTTGTTTTTTTTGTCTGTTTTAAAAAACGTTACCACTTAAAATACACAAAATGCCACTAAAATTACTAATTTAAATAAAAAAAATTAAAATACTCAAGTGGCATAATAACACTCTAGATCTCTTAATTGAATAAAATTTACATAATCTCCTCGATGGATATATGAAGTTGGATTCTCCATCTCTTGCTTCCTCTATTCTTTTCTTTTTATCCTACACAATTAAAAACATTTCTAATCCGAATTTCCATTTCCATGTATCATCTCAATAAAAATCTATACAAACGAGAAAATATTCCTATCCAAATACAATCGTTCTTATTGTTTATAAATGCACAACTGTATTCTGACTACATATAACATTATGACTAAGCTTTACATAACAAAAATATCTATGTACACACAAGTATTATTAATTATTGTATTGAGTGTAATTAATTAAAAAATGTTAAAATATTATTGACTAGCTTGTAGCACACATAAAAGCGTTTATGTTTCTTTAAATTTAAGGGACGGAATCGAAATAAATTAGCAAATAATTAACGAATTTTTTAAAATATATATTATCTTATTTTTAGATCAGAATTCAAAATAGTCAGTCATTACAAGATGTTATTAACCGTTCAAAAAACATGGGCTTCAAGAACCCCCACCATTTTGTTCAATGTCACTATTAGTTCACTATCGTTGCATATAACGACGAAATAATGGAAGCACTACTAAAACCTTATATACCAAGTCTCAATAAGACTGCAAGCCAGGATGAGAATTTATTCAAGATTCAAATGAACTAGTGTTTGTGCGACCCCCTGCCATTTTGTCTAATTTTGTAATGAATCCTAATTTTCAATTTTCAAGTGACCTTGGATATTATGCCAAAGTTTAATCAAGATCTCATGCGTTTTGGGGTTATGGTACGTTTACGTATGACAGTATTGCATTTTATTGCCAGTAATTCACTGTGGAAAATATAATTTTAACAATATAAATTGGAAAACCGTCTACTCCTGGACATCCTTTTGGAGAGAAAACATTCAGAATGTTATTAATTAAAGGTAAAGCTTGGTACGTCTCTGCTGGAAGAATTCGAAACATTACACCAATTTTTCCGCCTCACAACGAGATTACATCCCTTAAACAAATCAAGCTGAATATAAAATACTATATACATATGCGTATACTCTCCAAATGCCACACATATGAAAACTGGCTAGAATCATCCCGATTTTAAGCCTCTGCAGCAAACCGGGGGAAGGACAATTTCATACAGGCAGAATTCTTTTATTTTACCGGTAGCAGAACTGGTCGAAGTTTTCCTGGCTGACAAGTTATTACAGTCTAGGTTCACACCAAAATGGCCGCTAGACATCAAATAACACAAATGACCGTCCGCAGAATTCAAAACATAATCAGTTTTGCTCTGATCGAAAATTCCCCGTCATGCAATAATGTTAGTCTCACCTGATCTGACAAAACCTTTTGACACAGTGTAACACGCTACTATTAATGATACCATACAAATATATTTGGAATACCGCTTATCTGGTATAATTAAACACTGTTTGTGCAACTATCTTAAAGGTCTCCAAACATTTACCACCAGTTAGAGTTCCCTTTCCGTCATTGTTAAATTAGTGACTAACATATTATAATCTTATGTCAATAGTGTACATGAGCTAACAAGTGGCATTCAGTTGCAATACTGCAAGTTCTAAGTAAAAAACCACCAGTAGCAGAAAATCAACTACCTCGTTTTGCCAGAGGTAATCTATCAAAATTAACAACCGCTTGAGTTTCGAGATTTCAGGCCACACAATGACAGTTTGACCAACTAAGTTCTGGGTGAGGCTCCAAATAATATATTGACGTTTTTCATACACCAATATCAGATCTGCAGCAAACTCCAGATCGGCAACAATTCGTACTGGAATATTTGCAGGTACTATCTGAGCGAATGATGGAGAGAACTTCGCCACAACAGTCGTCCTTCATTTCAAATTATGCAGTTGAGTTGAGTCAGTTGAGTCAAACTTCATGCAAATTTAAAACAATGCTAAATGCTGCACAGCACATTTCAATTGATAAATCAAGAACATCTTATTAAAAAATCAAAATCAAAATTATAGACTTTGCCAGTGAAGCTACATAACGATCTACTTTGCTCGTTACAAGAATAAGACTAAGCTATTATAAAAGATGTAGTCAGTGAGTTTAAAACTACAAAGAGAGCTCAAGTAAACAAACAATCCAACTCAGAGGACAACAACCATCCTGCTTCCTGGAGTCAACTAACCGCACAAACCGTAAATATGAATAAACGCAGTCACCAGCAAGCAACGCCTGCTATATCTACCACTTTGAATCATCTTTGGGAGGATGGAGAGTTCTTGGTGAAAAGTGGAGTGGATAAGTGGAGTGAATATGATCAACGACAACTACCTAGGCAAAGACAAGATCAACAACAAATTAAGAGTAAGAAAATTAGAAATAAGCAAAATAAAATCAAAATTAATTTAATACATACAAAAAATCATGCGGAAACCTGTAATAATAATAAAACCTCCGTTCAGCGTTCATTTTTCAATATTTCAGATAGTAAGTTCAGTGTCAAGCACAGATCTAGTTTTGCACGATCCACTTTACGTGGTATAAAAAAACAGTTCTCGTTGACAGTTCTGTTAATACAGAAGCCAATGTCCTCTACCCTAACTTCGTTAGAGGAAAAATGCTCAATCCCGAACCACAAAGTAATCATACCAAACTAGCACAACAAAAAACTTCATTTATAGACCCACTTTTTCCACCTCGCGTTCAATTAATCAAGAGTTCCATTGAACAGGAAGTAGATAGTAGATATTGTCTTTCAAGACTTCGCTCGGAAGCCGGTTTACGAGAAGCTGTGCGTGACTATCGCGCTTATTTCATAGAGCAACCCTATGATATATCTAGCAACGGAAAAACTAGAGCGAGCACACAAGTAATAATTTCATCACAAGGTTTTCCTACAGACTCTGACCGTTTGTTATCGTTCTACAAGCAGTTTCACGAAGCTTACGACATTCTTACACCATCACAAATAGAGAAAGATCTTAAAGCACCCTTAAAGCATGTAAAATGTCGGCTAAACGTTTTACCCAAACTAAACGAAAAACAACATGGATTTGTTAAAGGTCGATCTACTGTTTCTAATTTAGGAATCTTTACGTCCAATATTTTACTTAATATGGAATTAGGTTATCAAATTGACGCTGCCCATACAAGGTTGTACAACTGGTCCAGTAATGGTCCATTATTGGCCGCCAGTAATGCAGCAATGGGCGAGTACTGGCAACCACGACTGGGCCATTAACATAATTTTACTGGATGATAACTTCGGACAGTAAATGGTTGCCATTCTTGGGCCAAATACTGGCGACCATGACTGGGCCGTTAAAAAAAATATACATTATTATCATATGTAAATTTAAATAAATTAAATACAAACTAATTTAAAATAAAATAAAAATGACGGAAAAAATTCAAAACTCCCCATACAACTGGTTCATTTGCAGGAATGGCTGAGTAATGGCAAACTCCGCCCTGACTCCCCCAGTACTCCGCCAGTACTCCACCATTAAAAAAAATATAAAATAATATTTTTTATACATAAATTTAAATTAATTATTCACAAAATAATTAAAATAAAATAGAAATGAAAATAAATTAAAACGTATACCAACCTTTTCTTTATTACCACAGTCTTTCAACCGACAAGGCGATAACTAAACTATATGTGAAAATTTTCAAACTATGTATTTCTAAAAGGGATAATACTCTAGTGAAATTTAAAAAAAATGACATAGATTGGCAAATTTATGGCTACAGTACTGGCCCAATAACAATAGCCAAGCAAAATTTACCATTCATGGGCCAGTGCTTGGCCGTTCAAAGGTAACAATATACTGGCTATTTTCTGTAAACCATAGATCGGCCAATGATTGGTTCTAGTATTGGCCCAATAACGATAGCCAAGTACTGTTAACCATTAATGGACCAGTGCTTGGCCGGATGTCAATGTCTGGCAAAACCTACTTTACACAGATTTTAGTAAATCATTTGTCAGAGTTGACCATAAGATTTTCTGTCAAAAACGTTAACATAGGTATTAGAGGTCACTTGCTGAAGTGGGTTGTATCTTACTTAACCCAAAGAACCCAGCAAGTTAAACTTCAGGGAACATTATCAAATACCATTTACGCTACGACTGGAGTTCCTCAAGGTAGCCATCTAGAGCCTCTTCTGTTCAACATATTTATTGCTGATTTATCAGAAACTTTGAGTGATGTTAAGCATCTCTTCTATGCTGATGATCTTAAAGTTTATCAAACTATATAAAATAATTCCGATTCTCAGTTCCTTCAAAACAAAATCACTGCGCTTGAAAATTTGTGCTAACAAACTTGAATTAAACGTAGACAAATGCTCAGTGATATCCTTTCATCGTAAGAAAGATCCCGAATACTACACGTATTCTCTGAATGAAAGAACACTAACTAAGACCCACCGCCATTTTGTCCAAATATGAAATGAATCCAGATCTTTCATTTTCAAGTGAACTTGTATCATTAACCAAAGTTTCATAAAGATCCTATGCAGAAAACTCAACCACCCACACACTGAACGGCTCATACGGTCTGGACACAGAGAGTCTTATACCACTAACAGGACTGAATTGAGAAGCAAAAAAGGACACTTGAAAAAAATACACAGAAAAGCAATAAAATATATATTAAATGAGTAGGACAAAAACATAGTCCTTTTTGATCAGACACCACAAATGGAAAAGAATTGAACTTCCCCAGCTTTGGGCGGTTAAGTGCCGTTTGTTTGTTATAATGTTATATAGGTAGAATTAAAAACATACAACATCATGATTGATACCTACCCTAGCTGTAATCTTAAAGAAAAAAGTGTTCATACAAAAACCATTTTGGCTATTTTCACTTCGTCCTAAAAGTAATAAATTCTCGAGCCAAACTGCCAAGCATTGATCCCAAATATTAACGGGATCAATTCCCTCAATAGGTTCATTGTCGCACATTCATATTTGGTTTTTTCATAATTTATTTGTACAACAATTCTCATGGAACTGAAATGTCTAACCAATGTAACCAATGCTCATGTAACGAAACGATTGATTCGAAAATATTTACCAGTATCTGCGTTGAAATGAATTAAATTATTCGTCCTATTTCAAATTGCAACAATAACTTCAATAATTTTTTTTTGGTATTTTCTTTCGTTTCGCCTTCATTATAATTTACGAATATGACATGTGTAAAACTATAATATAAGTCGATGAGAATTATCGGATGAGAATAATTCTCGATCAAATTTTTTTGTAAAATTGAAACAGTTTAATTTAATTAAAGAAAATTTTTGAGAAAAAATAAATTTTGAATGATCTAACAATTCAATTAAGTTACAAAAAAAAAATACAAAAATACAAAAACTATTCATATTCGACATACTCGCTATTACTGTCCCAAGTAGGTTTTGCCAGACATTGACATACGGCCAAGCACTGGTCCATTAATGGTTAACAGTACTTGGCTATTGTTACTGGGCCAATACTAGAACCAATCATCGGCCGATCTATGGTTTACAGAAAATAGCCAGAATATTGTTACCTTTGAATGGCCAAGCGCTGGCCCATGAATGGTAAATATTACTTGGCTATTGTTATTGGGCCAGTACTGTAGCCATGAATTTGCCGATCTATGTCATTTTTTTTAAATTTCACTAGAGTATTATCCCTTTTAGAAATACAAAGTTTGAAAAATTTCACATATAGTTAGTTATCGCCTTGTCGGTTGAAAGACTATGGTAATAAAGAAAAGGTTGGTATATGTTTTAATTTATTTTCATTTCTATTTTATTTTAATTATTTTGTAAATAATTTATGTATAAAAATATTATTTTATATTTTTTTTTATGGCGGAGTCAGGGCGGTGTTTGCCTTTACTCAGCCATTCTTGCAACTGAACCAGTTGTATGGGGAGTTTTGAATTTTTCCCGTCATTTTTATTTTATTTTAAATTAGTTTGTATTTAATTTATTTAAATTTATATATGATAATAATGTATATTTTTTTAACGGCCCAATCATGGTTGCCAGTATTTGGCCCAAGAATGGCAACCATTTACTGTCCGAAGTTATCATCCAGTAAAATTATGTTAATGGCCCAGTCGTGGTTGCCAGTACTCGCCCATTGCTGCATTACTGGCGGCCAGTAATGGACCATTACTGGACCAGTTGTACAACCTTGTATGGGGTATGAGTACTTCTTTTTGTTAATAATAAAATCGGTAGCTAAATCAAAATTTGTTATTTGATTAATAGTAGAATTTCGGAGAACATATATTGACGTAAAAATAATAAACTCAAGAAAAGAAAAACTTTTAAAAAAAAAATAGAACCGACTTCAGAAAAAATAAAAGAGGCACAAAAAAGTGAAAAATAACTCAATTGTTGCTTTTAGAAACAAAAATACGTTACATTTTGATTAATTTAATTTAATTATACCTTACTATAGACAAAAAAATTACGCTAAATTAAACAAAGTTACTATATTAAAATAGTTACTTTTTATTATAATTATTATAGTTATTATAGTTGTTATAATAGTTATTATATTTTAAAAGTTATTTGTAGTACAAAACTGTTGGAAATCGGTGCCAAGCCCGAGACATATTAGTCGGTTTTTCGTTAATGTGGCACCGACTTCGAACAGTTTTGTACTACAAATAACTTTTAAAATATAATAAATATTATAACAACTATAATAACTATAATAATTATAATAAAAAGTAACTATTTTAATATAGTAACTTTGTTTAATTTAGCGTAATTTTTTTGTCTATAGTAAGGTATAATTAAATTAAATTAATCAACATGTAACGTATTTTTGTTTCTAAAAGCAACAATTGAGTTACTTTTCACTTTTTTGTGCCTCTTTTATTTTTTCTGAAGTCGGTTCTATTTTTTTTTTTTAAATTTTTTTATTTTTTTATTTTTAGTGTAGTCATAAAGCAAATGTCGGCTAGAAAGCGTTCTAAAAGTAATAACTTCAAATGCTGGAAAAACTTTCATCAGTGACAATCTATTAATTATGGTTTTGCGATTTTTTGCACAAACGGCATACATATTTCCCGTGATAGAAAATTATTTACGATAACCTCGACAAGTATAGCAATATAATACTGCCCACAACAAACAAACAGAATAATATGTTTTGACGAAATCAACGAAAATGCATAAAAAATATGGTTTTATCCAATTTTCTGAATAACGGTATTTTTCAGTTCATAAAAAAAATTATGGGACCCTCTGTGAATAAACCCAAATAGAAAACAATTTAAATCATCCAAATCGAACGAGCCGTTTTTGAGAAATCGGTTTACATACATAAAAAAACCCTGCAGTGAAACACATAACCTCCTTCTTTTTGGAAGTCGGTTAAAAAGTAAAACATGTCATCGTCGTCATCACTTGATAATGGATTATTATTGAATGAATAAATAGCTGGTTTTCAATAATATTCAAAAACTAATTTTATTCACTAAATTACTTTAAATTTAATTTTAATTTATTTACAAAATATTAATTTACAACTTTAAAAAACAATGTTTAATATTCGGATGTTTGAACTCTAATGGTAATAATATTAGAAAAATAAATATTAACAATTAAAAACAAAACATGTTTTCATGTACAACATGTAAATGCAATAAAACTTCTTTTGCATACACCGAGGCCCATGTCTGCAAAATTAATTATTTTGCGGCGTTCAACATTCTCCATCACCTTGAAGTACCTTGGTTCTTCAATACAATTTGGCGCATCACCCTGTAAGCTCTCTAATGCCACATTATGTTTGATGTGCTTAAAGCGGCACAAGCCCGCTGTTGCATCAATCCGTTATAGAACTCATGCAGGACTTTTTATAGTCGTAATTCATATTACCACATCCTACGTTCTTGGTGGAATGTGCCTTATCCTGAGTAACATAATGTGATCTTAAAAGGTAAATTATGCTATTGTGATGTTCCATTGAAGATGATGGTAAGTGCAGATTGTTGTAACTGGTGTGCATTTATAACATTTACATATTTTATATTTTTTTTATATTTTGTACTCAATCAAGTGGAAGTTGAACCAATTTTGCAACCGGTCTCTTTAATATAGTTTTATTCGATGTGATGATTGTAACCACACGCAATAAACCGTCTTGACCTGGATGTGTGTCGGTAATTTTGGCTAATGCCCATTTAGTCGGAGGTGTATTCTCATCTTTCATTAAGACAATTTCACCAATTTTTAGATTGTCTTTTACACTTTTCCATTTAGAACGTTGTTGAAGTGTGTGTAAATACTCCTTGGACCAACATTTCCAAAAACCTTGTACTCTTTTTTGTACGTTTTCCCATCTTGACAATCGATTGGTTGATATATCTGTAACTTCTGGTTCAGGTATGGCTGTTAGCGAATGTCCTATTAAAAAATGTGCTGGAGTTAACGCTTCAATGGCATCTGTATCATCGGATGGCTTAGCGCACAGTAGTCTTGAGTTTAAAATACACTCTATTTGACATAACAGTGTAGTAGATTCTTCAAATGATAAGTTTTGATCTCCAATAACACGCTTCAAATGAAATTTGGTTGATTTGACAACTGCTTCAAAGATGCCACCAAAATGAGAACCAGTTGGAGGGTTAAATTTAAAGTTAATGGAATTCTGCAATGAAAAATCAGATATTAATGAATTGTCAAATTGTTGTTTGAATTTTTTCTCTAGCTGTTTTAAGTCTTTGTTCCCTCGAACAAAATTTGTCCCGTTGTCACAATATATTGTTGAAGGTTTTCCTCTTCTGGATACGAAACGTTTCAAGGCTGCTACAAAACAAGTAGCGGTCATATCGGACACAATCTCTAAATGAACTGCTTTTACTGCCAAGCAAACGAAAATACAAATATATCCTTTTGCTACTGGTGAGTTTCGACGATTGTTTAGTTTAACACTAATAGGACCAGCATAATCCGTACCTACATTGACAAAGACGTGACCAGGAGCAACTCTTGGAGTAGGTAAATTTCCCATTAATTGTTTCGATGTTTCAGCTCTTATCCTAGCACAGCCGACGCATTTATTTGTAATTGATTTTATTTCGGTCGTTGCATTAATAATCCAATATCGTTGTCTCAATGTAGTGTACTACGATTTTAGACCTACATGTAATAGCTTCAAATGAGTTTCTCTAATTAGCGTGGACGTAAAGTGACTTCGCTTTGGCAGAATGATAGGATGAATTTTCTCGAATGGATAAGGTGCATTACTTAAGCGTCCTCCAACACGTAAGATTCCTGAATCATCCACGAATGGAGCCAAATTAGATAAATAATGATTCACAGGCAAACTTTTGTTTTTATTCAACAATTTTATATCTTCGGCAAAACGCTCATTTTGAACATATCTAATAAGATGACTTTCAGCAACTGTAAGTTCATAAGTGGAAATCCAGCCAACGTTCTGGTTGCGTTTTGAACAACTCATAGTAATGAAACGAAGTATATAGCAGAGAATTAATTTCATTCTAAGCACAGAAGAAAATTTAGTTATTATAATTCCAACAATGTTATCATCCTCAATTTGAGTATTTGAACAAATATTTTTTGTTAGAGTTCTTTCTTCCAAATCTGCAGTTTTGGTGTCTGATTTGTAATTTTCATTATCAAGAGGCCAGTTTTCCACGGGTTCTTTCAAGAAATCTGGTCCATTCCAATAAGATTTTAGTGTTTTGAGAAAAGAAATATTCACTCCTCGAGAAACAGGATCAGCTGGGTTTAATTTGGTTGGTACATATGACCAGTTTTCTCTTGGCATAGTTTCTAAAATTTGTGAAGTCCTGTTTGCCACAAAACTCTTCCATCGACGCGGAACATCTGAAAGCCAGTGTAAAACGATTTTGGAATCAGTCCAACATTGGTTTTTCTTTGTTGTTATTTTTAACGAATTGAGAACATATGTGAATAACCTTGTAAGTAGCACTGCAGCACATAGCTCTAATCTTGGTAAAGAAACTTGTTTCAAAGGTGCTACTTTACTTTTTGCTGCAATGAGACGTATTGTTATATGACCGTGTTTTCCTGTATATTTGGAATAGACAGCGCAACCATATGCTATTTCTGATGCATCACAGAAGCCATGCATTTCATAAGATCCCTCACACTGCTGGTCGCTTAAACATCGTGGAATCTCTAATGATGAAACTTGATTCAAGCTGGAGAATATACTATTCCACTGTTTAATTATATTCTGAGGCACTGGTTCATCCCAACTTAGCTTAGTAAGCCATAGTTTTTGCAAAATGACCTTAAGTTGAATTGTTAGTGGTGATAAAAGACCAAGAGGATCAAATATCCTTGCTGCACTGCTCAACATTTGTCTCTTTGTAAGAACCTTGGTTAAGTCAGGGTTTATAGTAAACAGGAAACAATCAATTTTTGCATTCCATACCAGGCCTAGGACCTTTGATGTTGGATCTTGATCTAGGTTTTTTATTTCTAATTCGTTGTCAGGAATTGTTTGAAGAAATATTGCATTATTTGATTTCCACTTACGTAGTTTAAAACCAAATTTCTCCAACTCATTTGATACCTTTTCCTTTAAACGAATTGCTTCTTCTGCATTATTTGCCCCTGAAAGTAAGTCATCCACGTAAAAATCCTGGCTGATAGTTTGAGCAATTTTGGGTTCCGAAACCTCTAGTTCTTCGGCAATTCTTTTAAGTGACTTAATTGCTAAAAATGGAGCAGAAGATGTTCCATATGTAACCGTTTTGAGTTCAAATGCTTGTATAGGATCGTTCATGTACGTTCTCCATAAGATTTTTTGATATTTTCGATCATCCTCGTGGACTATAATTTGTCTATACATTTTAGCAATGTCACTAGATATAGCCACTTTATGCTTCCGAAAGCGTATTAATATAGATAAAATATCATCTTGTAAATTTGGTCAAACCATTAACATGTCATTTAAAGATGTGCCATTTGAACCTTTTGCGGACCCATCAAACACAACTCTCAACTTCGTAGTGGAACTTGTTTCTTTTAAAACACTATGATGAGGCAAATAGTAGCCATCTCTATTAATAATTGAAGACATAGTTACTAGTCTCATGTGATCAAGATTTTGATATTCTTCCATAAAATTTCTATATAATTCATTTAGTACTGTATTTTTGGATAATTTCTGTTCTAATCGGGAGAATCTTTTATTAGCAATAGAGAAGGTGTCTCCTAAATCCTTATCGACATCAGGTTTAAAGGGAAGCCTAACTACAAATCGTCCTTCGGTGGTTCTAGTAGTTGTGGCAGTGTAGAAGTTCTCACATAGAACCTCTTCAGGAGTATGACTTTTAGCTTGTGGAACTTCCTCGATTTCCCAGAAGTTTCTTAATTGTTTACTGATTTCTGTTTCTTCTGGTAGAGTTGTGATGATGTGAAGCCCAAGAGTTGATAAATTGTTGGTTGATACATTTCCTACTATTAACCAACCGAACTTTGATAATTGTGCGATTAGATGCCCTGGTCTAGTAATTTTGTTTTCGCACAAGACTTGAAAGAATAATTCACATCCGATCAATATATCTATTTTTCCGGGCTGATTAAACATAGGATCTGCCAAATGCATTGTTTTTTCCCAATTCAGTGTTTTGATGGGAACTGATGGAATGTCAGATGTAATTTTTGTTATGATTTGAGCTTCTACATCTGCAACGAAGCCTTTCTCCAGCCGTTCATACAATGAAAAATAAACTTTTCCCTTAGTATAAGCAACTTGTGTTGCGCCTAAGCCTTTAATTTCCATACGACTAGAATGTCGTTTTAATCCTAGACGTTGAACACAAGAATCTGTAATAAAGCTGGACTGCGATCCAGAGTCTAAGAGAATTCTTACGGGGAGCATTTTATTAGATGGAGTTCTCACATATGCTAGGGCGGTAGGTAATAATGAAACCTTAGCATCTTTGGTCAGCAAAGATTGTGATTGATTCACACTTATGAGTGCAGTTGATTCTATGCTGTCATTGTTATTTGGTAAATTCACAAGTTGTACATGGGACTGAGACGATTGACCTGACTGTGGTACATTATCTGAGTGTAATAAAGTGTGGTGCTTTCCAGTACATATCTGACATGATGGTCGAAACTTACACTTTGTATTATAGTGTCCTTTCCGTAGGCAGTTGAAACAGCAACCTAACTTAGCAGCAATGTTTCTCCTACTAGAAGAATCAAGATTTTTAAATGTAGGACATTTTCCTATAAAGTGACTATGACTGCAATGTAAACAGATTTCGACCTTTTGATTATGTGTGGGTAGTGTATGAAACGATTTTATACTAGACCTTGAAGTTTTGCTTGAGCTTATTGCGGCGCCTCGCTCTAATGAACGACAATGATTATTCAGAAATTCTAAAAATTCATAAATTGTAGGAAATTCTGAATTAACTGTTTGTTTTGCCCACTCTGTTTTCGTGTTGATATCCAACTTTGACAAGAGCAGAAATATTAACCATGGATCTCTGTTTTCACACTCCTGTCCCATAATCTTTAAACCACGCAATACCTGATCCGCTGTGTCACCAATTTTACGAATTTCGAATGAAAGACCTTGGGATACAGATTTCATATTAATAAACATAGATATTAGTTCTGTGCTAATGGACGCCTTATCTTCATATCTGGTTACTAAGCTTTTCCAAGCTTCTTCATAGCCTGGTGAACTAAATGGGATGTTCCTAATCCTTTCTTTCGCATCACCCGTTAATAGATTATGCAATATTTGTAGTTTACGAATAGGAGTAATTTTAATATTGTCATGTATAGTTGTTTTAAAGAAATCGTAAAAGGTAGGCCACTGGCTAGAGATTCCAGAAAAAGGTTCAATATTAATCTTTGGTATCTTGACTTGATCGTTTTTACAACCTTCGACAGAGGAATAAAATGTTTTTTGTTGAGAAACGAACTCCTGCAATGTGTGATTTGAGTCGTCACTACCTTCTGCATCTGTGTTGATAGATTTAAGATGTTCCTTCAAACTCACGCAAGCTTCATAATATAAAGTCTCGAATTTGTCAAATTGCTTTTCAACATCTGCATAACCGCCTAAGGCTTCTTCCGAATCGAGCATATTTTTATAAGCTACTTCTAATTTTTCTAAACGAACTGAGAATTGTTCATTTGAAATGTTTGCATCAAAAGGCCCTTTACTAAATTTATACACAGCCTTAGCGGTATCAAACGCCAACGCACGCTTTCGTAACAATTTTTCCATATGGTTACTCAAAGTTACTCAACGAAATCAAAATGATATTACGTAATCAAAACAACTGGTAATAACTTTAATTAATTTGCTATACGTCTGTAGTGGAACCGACAAACAACCAATTCTACAGTAAAATTCAATTTAAACAACCACTACTAACTGTATTTAATTAACCACACGTCACTAATTAACAATAATTGCACAGTAATATTACAGTTTTATTTAAAATAATTTTAATCAGATTAAAATAAACAAAATTCAGGAGTCTATCTATATGTTAAATGTTTGTTAATAACCGTAACTTTACTTCTATCTTTTACGTTTATATTTTAAACAGTGATTTGCGTTATCAATTTCACTTAAATTGTTTAAATTATATTGAAAATTAAGTTTAAATGTTTTTTAATAATTCACACAAAGATTTTATAAATTTTCAATAATACGGTTATACTTATCTATGATTCTAGATTCTAAATGTCTCCATTCCCGGGTTTCGGTACCAAATATTGAATGAATAAATAGCTGGTTTTCAATAATATTCAAAAACTAATTTTATTCACCAAATTACTTTATATTTAATTTTAATTTATTTACAAAATATTAATTTACAACTTTAAAAAATAATGTTTAATATTCGGATGTTTGAACTCTAATGGTAATAATTTTAGAAAAATAAATATTAACAATTAAAAACAAAACATGTTTTCATGTACAACATGTAAATGCAATAAAACTTCTTTTGCATACACCGAGGCCCATGCCTGCAAAATTAATTATTTTGCGGCGTTCAACAATTATCGTCCATCTTGAATGAGGTACTTTTCGTGGTGCCGTGCTATTTGTATTATTGTTCAACAATTAACTATTCTATTTTTGTGTAACACATTTTTTTATGATTATCTTCATCCATCACCTTTTTATTTTGGTGCAACAATTTATTAATGATATTATTCCTCAATCGCCTATTTATTATGCCGTCACGATAATTTTTTTGATAAAATTTTTCTACAATTGCCTTTTTATTTTGTGCAACAACTTTTTATGATGGTTTTCAACTTAACCGTCTATTTATTTTGGGAAAAATTATAGCAAAAAAGGTAAGTCTATCACTCTCAAAGGAGGCAAGCGTTTCAGATAGTTTTTAAAAATAAACAAAACAAGACAGGATATTGAAAACGACCTGCATCCACCAGAATATTTTTGGCAAAATACATGTTCTCTATATTTACAATTAATCATGTGTGTTTGATACGTTGACTAAAACATTTTGTTCATTCGCAATTATTCGACATTGCTACTTTTTTCGTGTGTTTCTATAAGTTAGATGGCAAGTTAAAATTCTTAGTTGACAAATTTTAAATTAATTCTGCCTACTGTCAAACCTAAAAAAATTATATTTTAGGAAATTCGTTTAAAATTATAAACGGTTGAGTATGAATATAGGCGTTTACGCACAAACCTAAAAATACTGTAATGAATTTATTATAAACTCCCCAAGTAGGTTTTGCCAGACATTGACATACGGCCAAGCACTGGTCCATTAATGGTTAACATTACTTGGCTATTGTTACTGGGCCAATACTAGAACCAATCATCGGCCGATCTATGGTTTACAGAAAATAGCCAGTATATTGTTATCTTTGAATGGCCAAGCACTGGCCCATGAATGGTAAATATTACTTGGCTATTGTTATTGGGCCAGTACTGTAGCTATGAATTTGCCAATCTGTCATTTTTTTTAAATTTCACTAGAGTATTATCCCTTTTAGAAATACATAGTTTGAAAAATTTCACATATAGTTTAGTTATCGCCTTGTCGGTTGAAAGACTATGGTAATAAAGAAAAGGTTGGTATATGTTTTAATTTATTTTCATTTCTATTTGATTTTAATTATTTTGTAAATAATTTATTTAAATTTATGTATAAAAAATATTATTTTGTTTTTTTTTAATGGCGGAGTCAGGGCGGTGTTTGCCATTACTCAGCCATTCTTGCAACTGAACCAGTTGTATGTGGGGTTTTGAATTTTTTCCGTCATTTTTATTTTATTTTAAATTAGTTTGTATTTAATTTATTTAAATTTACATATGATAATAATGTATATTTTTTTTAATGACACAGTCATGGTTGCCAGTATTTGGCCCAAGAATGGCAACCATTTATTGTCCGAAGTTATCATCCAGTAAAATTATGTTAATGGCCCAGTCGTGGTTGCCAGTACTCGCCCATTGCTGCATTACTGGCTGCCAATAATGGACCATTACTGGACCAGTTGTACAACCTTGTATGGGTAGTAGTAAAATGTTCATTATACACTAGTGCATAATTAAATATGTAATAATAAATCTGATATTTAACTGTAATAATTGACTGTTAACAAAAAGCATAAACCTAAAACATTTGATATATTTGCGACTGTCCAAATAATTAATTATCTTGTTGCGTCAAGCCAGTTTTAGTAAAAAAATACAAAATAAATTAAAACTATGTTGTTGTTTTGGGTTGTTCTTGTCGTGCTCATTGTTCCATATACTAATATCAATTCTTTTAGTTAATGTGAGAAGTATTGTCGTTTTCACGTAGTCGAATGTAAAACCTAAAATGAGTTAATAAATAAAACATAATTCTTCCACTGTTTTTCTATAATATTATATGTCGTGTGCTTTACGCGATTATTATTATTATTAGTATTATTATTATTACGATCACGAAACATAAAACAGCAAAAACGTAGAGTAAAAAAAACTATAAAATAATAAAACTAAAAATAAATAAATAATAAAAATAAAATTAAATAAGAAATAATTTTGTGTTACAAATAACTCGTTTTTTTATGAGCGTAAATAATTTCATTTATGTTGTTATGTTTATAGTGTTCAGCATAAGTTTTTTTTGTCAAGACATAAAATTCATATTTTTTATAAAGTGATGTTTGTGGCGCTAATTTTTCATAAAATGTTGAGACTTATGTTTTACTTTTATGAGATCTTTAATAATCGTAGAGATTATAGATTTTATATTTTTAGCAGTCAATATGTTTAACTTAATTTAGCTAAAACAATAGATCTCGACATATTGAAAGGTCTTTCATTAACTCTCGTTAATGAAAGATGTTCATCAATTCATATTCAAACGAAGTCTGCAGTCAGAGCATCTACTGAAAATAGATTATTATAATTAGTACCTTCATTCTAAGGATAGGGTACCCCTGATGAAGTGCCACAATAACATACCATTTATCTGCAACGAGCTACAAACCAATGTGAATTTTCATATAATTCACACTTTAACCAAGATTTTTATTGTGAAACTTTATCAATGCTATAAAAATAGTTCAGTTTGGCAGGAGAACATGTACTCAGATAGCATTAAACTAGATAATGTATCGAAATTGATTACTGCTGTAAACATCAAATTTTGTTTCATTTGATAAATGGGTTACATATAGTAAAATGGGTGGCTGAAGTGAGATTGTAGGCTATGAAATACTTTTAATGGTTTAAAAAAAACAGAAGGAGGGCAACCGATTTTTTCTCGTATTTTGGCAATTCAATGAGTACAACACAGAGGTTTTAGGTTTTAGAGTTGATGTCATTCTCCAATATTCCAGTTACGAGCCAGAGTTCAATTGCGCCAAATTTATATTTTGACATCTTCTCATTCTGTTCGTGTTTTTTAATACGAATACCAAATTAAAGTCTAAGAAGCATGTCTCTTTTTGTAGCAGACAAAATAATGATGAGCTCACCACTAACAAAATTTTGTCTATCTCCTTTTAAGATTAATATAAGAAAAAGTTGTAGCATGTTATAATTTTAATGATTTAAAATATCGATAAATTAAATGATTCTGTAATAATCGAAGCATTATTTTTTAAGAGTCGGGCAGTCGCAGACATTTTCAAAATTTTTTTTACAAATTTGGTATCAATCGATCGGGCTTGGCCGTCTCCCGAAAACTTTATGAGATTGGGATGGTAGGACCCACCCCCACCCCTTTACACCCTTTTTAAGTTTTAGCATATAAAAATCTATATAAAATAAATGGGAAGAGATAAAAAAAATTTAATGGCACCATTATCTTTTATTCAGACTGGCGCAACTTTTGAGTCCAAAAGTTGGTTTGCACCCCCCACCCTCAACCAACCACGTGGGTGGGGTTGATATATTAAATGAGTAAAATATGTCATGTGGGGTATTGTTAGAATCAGAATTTCATAAAAAATACAATCCTCCATATTACCCTCTGATCGGTGACATAACCATTTTTTACACCCAAGGGACCCTATCGTCGAAAAAAATATTTTTTTTGCATGTCATGTTTGGTGTTGATTTCAATATAATCGGGAATGCTGAGTTCAATTATGATGATAAAAATGGGGGCCGGACTCGGGGTAGTCCAAAAAGGGGTGGAGGTTGGGGATCGGTTGTAAAAAATATCGAAGCTCATAATAAAAATTAGGGTCGGACTCAGGGTAGCCCAATAAAAGGTGGAGGTTGGGGGGTCAGTTTTACAAAGTATCGAAATTATTGTTATTATTATCGATTTTTACATAATTGAGGATGTTGCGTTCAATTATGATAAAAAAAATTGGGGCCGGACTCCAGGTAGTCCAATAATACGTGGGGGTTGGGGGGTCGGTTACACAAAGTATCGAAATTATTGTCATTATTATCGATTTTTACATAATCGAGGATGCTGAGTTCAATGGTGATGGTAAAAATATTGACCGGACTCAGGGTATTTCAATAATGGGTGGGGGTTGGGGGTCGGTTATAAAAAATATCGAAATTATCGTCATCATTATCGATTTTAACATAATCGAGGATGCTGCGTTCAATCATGATAAAAAAAATTGGGGCCGGACTCAGGGCAGTCCAATAATACGTGGGGGTTGGGGGGTCGGTTACACAAAGTATCGAAATTATTGTCATTATTATCGATTTTTACATAATCGAGGATGCTGATTTCAATGGTGATGGAAAAAATGTTGACCGGACTCAGGGTAGTTCAATAAGGGGTGGGGGTTGGAGGTCTGGTCATGAATAGTATCAAAATTATCGTCATTATTATTGCTTTCTACATACTTGAGGACACTGACTCCAACAGTGATGTTCGCTATCGCCATTGGATTTAGCATTCTCGATTCATAGAAAAACCAATATTTATTATGTATATTTGAACATTAATCCAATTTTAGACCCAAACTCTTATCCTCTAGTTTCTTCCCTAGAGCCCAAATACTAATTTGAGCATCACCATTGAATTCAGTGCCCTTGATTTATCCAAAATCAATACTCATAATATATATGCGAACATTTTCAGCTTTCAGCCCCCAACTCCCACCCTATAGTGACACCCTTATATTTTTGATCCCAATTTAAACATCACTGTTGGATTCAGCGTCCTCAAGTATGTGGAAATCAACACTAATGACGACAATTTTGATACTATTCATGACCAGACCCCCAACCCTCACCCCTTATTGAACTACCTTGAGCCCGGTCAACATTTTTACCATCGCCATTGAACTCTGCATCCTCGATTGATTAAAAATCGATAATAATGACAATAATTTCGATACTTTGTGTAACCGACCCCCCAACCCCCACGTATTATTGGACTACCCTGAGTCCGGCCCCAATTTTTTTTTATCATAATTGAACGCAGCATCCTCGATTATGTTAAAATGGATAATGATGACGATAGTTTCGATATTTTTTATAACCGACCCCCAACCCCCACCCCTTATTGAACTACCCTGAGTCCGGTCAACATTGTTACCATCACCGTTGAACTCAGCATCCTCGATTATATAAAAATCGATAATAATGACAATAATTTCGATACTTTGTATAACCGACCCCCCAACCCCACCTATTATTGGACTACCCTGAGTCCAATCCCAATTTTTATTATGACGATAATTTTGGTATTTTTTACAACCGACCCTAAACCTCAACCCCTTTTTTGACTACCCCGAGTCCAGCCCCCATTTTTATCATCATCATTGAACTCAGCATCCCCGATTATATTGAAATCGACACCAAACATGACATGCAAAAAAATATTTTTTCTACGATAAGGGTACCCCCTTGAGAGTAGAAAACGGTTGTCACCGATCAGGGGGTAATATAGGGTGGGCCATTTAAAATTTTAAATTTGAATCGGCTGTAAAAAAAACTACTTATAAGTTTTTCAAATTTCTGGTTTTATTGGAAAGGTTGAATTTTGTCATTTAATAATGGAACACAATGTCGTTCGTGACCACCACGACTGGCTCGGCAGTACCTCATCCGATCAACCCAATTTTTTAGTACATTTTCGATTGTTTCGGGTCGAATCTCTTCAATGGCAACTTCGATTTGATGTTTCAACGCTTCAATTGTCTCTGGATGCTTTGCGTAACATTTTTCCTTAATGTTTCTCCACAGAAAATAATCCAAAGGGCTCAAATCACAGCTCCGAGGCGGCCAATTGACATCACAATTTCGGCTGATTATTCAATTTTCAAAAACAGTGCGTAAAATATCGATGGTTGCGTTGGCTGTGGCCAACATATGGCCCCGTCTTGTTGAAACCATATGTCGTCCATGTCATTCTCTTCAATTGAATTCTCTTGACAATCGAAAATGTACTGAAAAATTGAATTGAATTGATATGAATGAAATTGTGTTCTATTATTAAATGACAAAGTTCAAACTTTCCAATAAAAAGAAATTTGAAAAAATTACAGGTAGTTTTTTTTTATAGCCGATTCAAATTTAAAATTTTAAGTGGCCCACCATTTATAAAGGATTGTATTTGTTACGAAATTCTGATTCTAACGACATGACATGTTTTACTCATTTAATGTGTCAACCCACACACGGGGTTGGTCGAGGGTGGGGGTGCCAACCAACTTTTGGACTCAAAAGTTGCGCCGGTCTGAATAAAGGATAATGGAGGCATAAAATTTTTTTATCTTTATTTTATAAAGATTTATTTATTTATTTTATAAAGATTTTTATATGCTGAAACTTAAAGAGGGCGTCAAGGAGTGCTGGTGGGTCCTACCACCCTAATCTCATAAAGTTTTTGGGAGACTGTCAAGCACGATCGATTGATACCAAAATCACGAAATCGTGTCAAACAAATTTCCAAAAACCACGTTTTCTGCCCGATTCTTAAAAAAAGCGATAGTTAAGGAGTTTCAAAAAAATGCCAATCAGGGCTTAGGACTGGTGTTAAACATAAAACCAGTTAAACTGTAAATAGCAACAAAATAGTAACGCCAAACAAAAGAAACGACAAATTGTAGTTTTTCTATACAACCCAGAAAAAAAGAAAAGAAAAAGATCAGATATTTTTGGGACGAACATAATATTGCGAATATGAAATTTTCGTTTTAATTATTTAAGCATAATTATTAAAATTTAAATAATCAGCATTTATTATTTGTGTTCCAAAGAGTTCCATCCACCTACACATCATTTTTGATCTTATGTTTTTTTATTCAATTATGCTACATTAATACACTACAATGCAAGGTATTCGAAAAGTTTTGATGTAACCTTTAGACAAATTTATGTCTTCCTTTAAATTGTTACAAAAAGAGTTCTTACGGATCCGTTAGGTAAAGTTTTGCTGCTGGGCCAAAATTATTTTACTAAACAAACAAGAGTAGATGAGGCATCAAACTTGTTTTTGAAAGCCTGATTCAAGCAAACAGGTAGCATACCCTATGGGACTTACAAATAATTGCAAAAACGGCCTCTAATAACAATATGGGAAATATTCTGCCCTCTAGTTCAAATAAAATTGAAGTCACTAAGAACTGTGTAGTCTCGAAAAAGTCAACTAAATAACAACCAACTAAAATCAGAAAACCCTAAAAACTATTTAACTAGAAATCGAATTATCCAACAACGCACTCAAAATTTCCTCAATTTCCATCAAACTATTATCAATATCAATTTTAAATTTTTAAACTTTCAATCATTTTAAAACCAACCAACAAAATTTCAAATTAAATTAAAACCAAAAAAAAAATTTCCAATATGATTGATTTAACAAAAACCAAATAGAAACAAAAAAAAATTAATTTTGAGGTAATAATTTCATTAAAATTGTCAAGTTTAATTTTATTTTTCAAAAAAAAAAAATTAAACAAAATTTGTTCGTCGGTTAATGTTTTATAAACTTCAACTATGAAATTTATATAGGGAAAACGGTTTATCATACAACTAACAAGATAAAACCACAACAATGAATTTTGTTATCAACCTGTTTATGATGACAGAATGATAATCATCATTAATTTTGGATGGTATAACTCCGAAAAAAAGGGAAGAAATATGTATTGTTATGTTACAGAGCTGATGCAACTATTTATATTATAACCCACCATCGTACAACACATAAACACCCGAACAATTTTTTTTAATTCAATCTCATAAACAAAAAGCTTCATAAAACCACTTTTTTTTTATATAGTCCAACCTGTTGTTGTTTATTGATGTTGATGTTATTCATCTCAAATTAAATAATATTGTTTTCGTGTTATTTTTATTTTTTTTTTATTAAACAAAAAATAAAACTATTAAATAAAAAAAGCGAAACGATAAAAAAAACTACTATAACAAAAAAATCCACTCGAAAATTGAAATTCAACGTCAACATGCAACATGCAACACCAACCAACCAAATAAAATACAAATTTACGAATTTAACACAGCAACGGAGCAAAAAAAAAAGCGAAATAAAAAATAATATAATAATAATAAAATTCGCGGGACTATCTGAATTACGAGTTGGAAAAAAAATGATGATAATTTTATGGTATAAAAATCGCGAAATGTGTGTGGATTAAAATTTAAGAATGGGGAATTGGTTGGGAGGTAGATTTTGTAAGTTATGTGAGTTTACATGTTTTTGTAATTATTTTTTAAGTCACTTGTCAGAAGTCGTTGTAGATTTTTTGTATTTAAAATCTACGGAAGAGCACACCTTTTTGGAGCCGTTCGATGTCGCAACAGTTCAAAAAATAATGATAAATTAATTTCGACTATATCTATTTCTAACAAAATTTATTACAGTTCCATTAATTCTTTAAAATCTGGTACTAAATCTCTCTTCTTTTCGAAACTCCTAAAGAAATACCCAAAATCAAGTTTCCAGGAGTTTATGAATAAGCTTCATTTCAAATTTAAAAGTTGTCACGAAACAGTTGTATCTGAAATAACTCCATCCGCATTTATCGATATGATTTCTTATCGATTTGTCTCTCCATGATACACAATAAATTTAATGGTTGTTTCTTTTTCATTTCTTTCCTCGCGCTTTTTTCGTAGTTTTTTTGTTGTTTAGTTTTAATATTTTTTGGTTTAAAAATTCCAACCGAGTGTTGCGACTTTCATGTTTTTTTTGTGTAAAATTTTATTTAGCTTAATATAGTTAAATATTTGCAGTTAGAGTTTTTACAAACTAAATTAAAAAAATTTATTAGAAACAAAAATTTCTTTGTTTGTAATGTTCGATATTAAATTTATAGTTCAAAATGATTTTTGAGTGAAATTTTGGTTTTGTATAAATGTAAACAAAAAAAAAAGAATAATTAAAAGAAAAATTGGTTGGCAGAAACCTGTATATCTCTCATTTTCTTATATCAAATTATAGTTTTTTTTGTCATGGGAAATCAAACAAACTTCTTGGCGAGTTAGTATCAAATATAATTTTAATTATCAAATCAATATCTGAAACAGGGAATTAAATTTATGAATGGCAGTTGTGGAAGTGAATAAATAAATTGAAACAGCGCATGAGTGTTTTTTTATATAACTAAGAAAAATTGTACATTTAGTATTTTTAGTACTATAGGCTACTCAGTATAATTGACTAGGGCGAAAGAGGGTGAAGAGTGAGATCAAACATGAACTCACCCCATGATGAGTGAAATATATCCATTTTTCGTTTTACATGTAGTGAATATATATTAAAGTAGTGAGTGTGACGGTCTTGATTCCTCCGTCTTTAAGGGTAGTCATAGGACTCCACGTTCCGTATTGATTTAAATCCATTTTCTGTTAAATATTGTTTGTATTCAAATCTGCATTTGTACTGGGCTGAGGAAATACATTTTGGAACATACATAGTTGGAATTGAACTTCGCAAGGCATGCAGTTCCCCTAATGTTTCTGATAGGAATTACACTATTAGTATCATTATTCATTACAAATTGTCGCGAAACTTTTAAAGAGTTTAAGTAACAGTCGTGAAGTTGTTTCAAAATGTTCTATCTTACCAATATATTTCAGTACTTATACAGATGGCTATTCTTCTGAGTCTAAATTAATTAACACTGGTTTATCCCTATAGTCTCAGCTTTATCCCCAATCTATTTTTAATTTATATCAACAAACTGTTGAAAATCATTAGTAATCCTATAAATAGTGTAACGACTCAGTGTTTCGAATATTTCTCTAAACGTAGTAAATTTCTCCAAAATATTTCTCATACTCAGAGAGAGAGACTTCTTTGTCCGAACTGCGTACAAATGGAATAGTTTGCCGGAACACTTAGTCTCAGGTGGCTTCAACCCACAGATGTTTAAAAAAAGCGTTAATCTACACCTTAGAACGACAGTTGTTGTGGGACCCAGGTCTAGACCTAAGTCTTAAAAGGTATTTATATGTTGTTGTGGCACATATTCTAAACCCTATTACACAACACATTTTATTAAAAAAAAAAAAAATACATAAAGAAATTTGCTAATAATTTGCCAATTTATTTCAATTCAAGCCAGTAAAATGAAATAGACATAAAGCGCTTATGTATATACAAACGCTTATGTTAATTGCACTCAACACTGCTTAAAAATACTTCTTTGTGTCTGCATGGAGGTTTTTGCTATGTAGGCTTATTTATAGTACATATTACATGTGGATGTAATACAGCTGTTCAAAACTATTGAGTTTTAGAAAACTTGTTTGATCGGATGATATATAGAAGTTTAAATGTATAATTTTGGTACGAGAAAGAGACAATAGCAAAAATAACTAAATACTGAAGAGTCTCACTATTTATACTGGTTCATTTTTAATTGGCCAGGTTATAATGTAAATTTAAATCAAAGTGTGCAATGTTATTGTGGCACAACAAAATTGTATATTATTGGAACGAAGTTTCTAATCACGCGTTGCGAAAGGAGGCTAGACGGAAAAAATTAAGACCAAAAGTTGTAACGAAGTTTTTTTTTTGCTTTATTAAAACTTAAAAAAAATTAAATTTTATTACAATTCCTTCACTAATTAATCGAAAGGAACTTGACACCCTTTACACTCTTGACACCCTTGACACCCTTGACGCCCTTGACACCTTTGACACCCTTGACACCCTTGACACCCTTGACACCCTTGATACCCTTGACACCCTTGACACCCTTGACATCCTTGACAACCTTGACAACCTTTGCACCCTTGACACCCTTGACACCCTTGACACCCTTGACATCCTTGACACCTTAACACCCTTGAAACCTTTGACACCCTTGACACCCTTGACACCTTGAAGCCCTTGACACCCTTTGCACCCTTGACTCCCTCGACACCCTTTGCACCTTTGACACCTTGACACCTTGACACCTTGACACCCTTGACACCCTTGACACCCGTGACAGCCTTGACACCCTTGACACCTTGGACGCCTTGACACCCTTGACACCCTTGACCCTTGACACCCTTGACACCCTGAAAAATAAAATTTTATTACAATTCCTTCACTAATTAATCGAAAGGAACTTCGTTCCATCTGGGTGTCCCTTGACACCTCTCTACTTTTTTTTTATTAATCGTTCATATTAAATTTGGTAAATTGATTTATTTTTAAAATTGGTGTTTTTTTATTCTAAGAATGTTAAATATTCGTTGCCATTTATTATGTTTTGTGTGTTAAGAAGTTTGACTAGCAACAGTTTTTTTTAAACAACTAATCCAAACAAATTTCAACATTTGTTTTGAATAACATATTTTTGTTGTTTGGATTAGAAAACGGCTTCATAGATAGCGAAACCGTTGTGTTATCATTCCAGTTACTGAAAAAAGTTAAATCGATGGTGGGTGAAGGGAATGCTACGGATTAATATGAATTGGATGTCTGAAATTGTGGTCGAAGAGGTGAAAATAACCATCTAAAGTTCTTCGCATAAAAGTAAAAAAAAAAAGTTTCATAAAAATAATATATTTAGCCTAATTTGTATGTTAGCGCATACAAATTTAGCTTGTCGTAAATATTTGAACGTTATAGATTTATTTCAACGTGAAACTTATATGTACAAGGCAATATTTGAGGAATTTATAGCATCAGTACAACAGTGAAACTTTTTAATGATACAAATGAGTATTATATGTATGAATGTCATGCTGGTTCATCGTTTGATTTTGTTCATCTTTGGTGTGATTTACATAGTGTACATTCTACAAAGCGTCTATGGATGACGCTCTAGATTTTTGGATAAATGATTTATGAAATGCAATTTGTGACAGCCTACAAAAGACATATGTTCCACGGGACTGGTTTTGGAAGAAGACAACTAAATAGATGTAAGCTTATGTATTTTAATTTATTTATTTTATATAATTTTTCTTCTGTTCTGGCATATAATTTGTTCTAAATTATTATTGTTTGTTAGCTAAATTTTTGGTTTGTGAATTACTATCGATAGTGTTTTGTTTGTTGAAAATTAGTGTAAAGTAAATAAGAGATTCTTTTAGTCAAGATTCAAGTGTATTCTTTATAAAAGTCCAAATCACTACAACAGTTTTGCAGATGATAGTACATTCCCCAAATTATTCATTCTCCTATCTTTAAAGGGTAAAATGCATGAACGAATAAATCCAGCCCGGACAGATGTTGTCATTTCATAAACGTAAATTTTAAATTCACCTAAACAAAGCTATTGATTGTTACCAGATCAAAGATAAAGTTTGAAACGACGGATTATTTCGAGTTTTACTCTAAAATAATAATATTCATATTGAAATAACTCCGCTAATAGTTTGCTAATTTATTTCGGTTCCGGCTTTTAAATTCAAAGAAACATAAAAACTTTTATGTGTACTACAGGTTAGTCAATAATTTATTAACATTTTTTTAGTTAATTGCTTTGTTGCTTCACTCAATATCAAATAATAATGCTTGTTTGTGTCTACACAGAAATTTTTGTTATGTAAAGTTTGGTCATTATTTTAAATGTAGACGGAATACAGTTCTGCATTTTTAAATAATAAAAATGGTTGTCTGTATTTGGAGGGGAATATTTTCGCGTTTGAATAGAGATGTTTTTGAATAGAGATGATACATGGAAATGGAAGTCGGGATTGGAAGTTTATTTATTGTGTACTTTGAAAAAGATGAGTATAGAGGAAAAAAGAGATGGAGCATTTAGTCCGATCGAGGAGATTATTAAATTAAATCCAAAAGATAGTGTAATCGTGCCCACTTTTGTAATTTAATACTATTAGAAAATTTAAAATAAAAAAAGAATACATTGTGGAATGTGCAAGTTTCTTTTTGTAAATTCATTTTTTTTAAATGATTTGAGAAAATAAGTAGATAAATATATTAATAAAATGTAAAATGATCTCAAAAGATGTTCGTTGCATTATTTATTTTAAAATGATTTGTTGTTTAAGTTAATGAACACAAATTCAACAAAGCTATAATTGAACATGTTACAAATAAATCAGTTTTAAGATATTCAAAGATTAATCGCCATCTAATAATATTGAAAATTATTTTGGGAAAGATTTGCATAAGTTTAAAATTTCAAAGGGAAACAAGGAAATGTGGATAAAATATTAGAATCAATAGTAGAGAGGGATATGAACTCAAATATTACAATGGAGGCAAAAAGGATAATGAACAAAAAAAAAGCAAAGGATAATGGATTTATTTAGCGTATGGTACGTGAAAATATGATAATATAAGAGATTTCTGCAGTCAGGGTTCCCAGTGTTGTGTGTCTAAAGTCCGAATTCCAAAACAAGTTCCCCAACGATACTTCAACGATTAGTATGTGTGACGAACAAATAGACTAATGTAAAAACATTCATTTATTGGGATTTATAATTTCCAATGAATTACTCTTAAGCGAATATTTAATAGCGATGGTAAAGAGCACGTCAAGAAAACTCGGCCTCCTCAATAGATGTAAAAAATATTTTACTCCATATCAATTACTTCATATTTATAAGTCCTGTATTCGTCCCTGTATGGAATATTGTTGCCAAGTTTAAAACACTCCATATGTTTCTATCCATGCTCTTATGGACTTTGTTTAAACGCGTACTAAACGAATTATTGAAGATTGAAATTAAACTTAAAATCTTACATCCCTACAACGTTGTCGCACTGTTGATGGTCACGTTGTTTTTTCGTCTCCAACTAAATATCGTCACTTACAGTGCTCGAATGAAATCAGATGCATCATGTCCCAAATTTTTTTTTCTCACGTGTTACTTATCAATCAGTTTGTGCAAACAAACAAACTGTTGAGATCCCTCACTGTCATTGTCACAAAATGCAAAGGGAGTTTTGAGACAGAGAGATCTTGACTTTAATATCACTTCAATTCGGCATAATAGTGTTGACAACTCCTGGAACGTGGGGTGAATATATGATACAATATTCTTGTAAAATGGTGTTTTGTTGATTTCATTGCAGCCTCACGAAGACCACTGATGTTTGGAGCAGCTGTAGGAGTAAAATTCTAATGCAATTCGATTGTTGGTTAGAAAATCTGAAAAGTGGTTGATTTGATTAGTGTTGCCATAAAGACTAATACTGCGCTCCGAAAAAAATTAGAACCTCTCTACGAGCAAGAAAACATTACAACGCAGCAATAAAATTAGCAGTTATATTCAAGGACGCAACTGGTTGTTAATAGACAGCCTTCTTGCATAGACAAATAATAATTATTCCTTTAACAAGCTTTGTTCTTCGACTCGCATTTGTCACAGTTTAAATTGGATCAGCAAAATCAATACCTGCGGTTGTTAATCGATTTGCAGAATTGAAAATTAGGTTAACCGAGAATTAGGTAGCTGACCCATTATATTGTTGTAGTTTTATGTCAAAAACAAGTTATGCAACAACATTTCTGGCCAGTCTTCGTCCATCTATAATCCAATATATTTGATATAACAGGTGGGAAAGTAATCATGGTCCAAGATGGACAAATTTGACATGAAACTAGAGATCAATTTCTTATATATGATCTTTTTGCAAAAATAGTTTTTAACGATGAATGACAACAAAGAATTTTGCAAACAACGCCCCTTTTTTATTCCTACAGGATCTATAGGAATGGAGTGAAAGATATAGTAATCGACTCTTTGGTCGTATTGTACGTTGCCGTGTTACAGCATCTTTAGTTGAATTAGAAACATGCTCTGTTGTGCTCGTTTGAGACATGTTTCCTCTGCTTCCACAATCTCGCGTGACATCAGAAATGTTTCAAATTTGTAATTGCTATTTTTCAAACAGCAGATTTTGATAAATCACCGACAGAACCCGACAGAACCCGTATAATATTAATGGACGATGAAATATTTGTAAATTCTATCGTATTGGATAATCAGAGAAACAGTGTAAAACGATGGTAGCATCAGTGCTAGCAAAACTTTAAATTTTATGATTATGAAGCGCTTTAAATAATGATTTAATAAGTGTAGTCAATAAATGCGCACCTCACAATTCTAGACGGCGTAACGAAAACTGTTTTATCGGCGAGGCCTTGATCTTGGATTTGATCAAGTTAGTTTACCTCTCTCCATTCGATGATATTATCCGACTGTAGACAACGGCAGTCAAAGCCATTTCGCTAGCATCACCGAATCCTTATAGGTCAAATGTACCACCTGCCAGTTGGCATATATATCTGGAATAGAGCTTTTTTTCAAATTCAGTGCTACGATCTCAGTCAAATTAATTTTATGGCTTGCCCGATGTAAATTCGTCATCCCAATTGAATTTTCGAATCCACGTTACCTGAATCTGTAATTTGACAAGAATTATCGATGTTGGCAACCTTCAGAGAGCATTGTTCTCTTAGTGTATATATGGTCATTTGGAGGTTTTACCATAAAGAAAACTTATCTTTGGCTGGCTTCCAATTAATTGCCAGTATACGAACGGTTTTGATGTTTGGTAAATTCCATTAACGATAATTCTCTTCCAGGATCATTTTTATTAATTCGGGGGAATCGCCAAATACATCGACATCAACTTTTTGCAAATTGTCTGTTTAAGGAAAGCCAATTATTTGTTTAACAATTAACTAGAATCTTAATATTTTCTAACGTATACGAACCACTAAGTTAGGCATCCATACAAACACGAATTACGAATCATACGGTCCGGATTCTCACGCTAAAAAATCCTTTGATATCGATAATGATGTTGGTTAACTTGAGTCGATGGCGATACATTTTTTTTATATCAGCCACAAAGGCTATGTATGAAGTCGAAAATGCATCAATGAAACACATAGATCTGATTGAACGATCTCTAACATCTTATCAATCAATGAAATTGAGTTAGAAATTTTTGTCGATTCATCAAAAAAGTCTTCCTCTTTGTAGTTAGTACTGCTGCCTTTGATTACAGCGTGATGTGGAACATAATAATGTTCAAGAACATTAAATTAGATTGTGGTAACAAGTTCCATTTTTCCCAGGTCAAGGTATTCTGGCATGAATTTCAAATGCACCTTTTGTAAATTTGTGTTGAGTTTATATATGAGTTCGATAGAGAAAAATCTTCTCTATCTCTATCTTTAAATGTGAGATAGACGAAATATTTTACAGTCCAGTCTCTATAGTGAGTACTCTTGAAATGAGTCTCACATAATTCTTCATCTTGAGTATGAAGTTTTGGTGAAGTTGACTAAATTGTTCCCAGAATCTTCGAAGAGTTAAATCAATATCAATTACGCTGTGAAAGCTATTTATTGATCGTCTTCGAAAAAAAATGTTAGCGTAAGTGCCTCTCACTCTTTGTATGTCTCGTTTTCTACCTCTCGCTACATCAAATTCTCTTACTTTTTCAAAGTTTTTTCAATAATCTTCCTATCCATAAAATAAACTCCGTTCATTCTAAAGCTTTTTCGTTTGAAAAATATTAAATTCTTGTATTAACTTTATTTAATGACATTAATTTAATCCTATTCCAAGATAAATCAAATTATAACAAACGAAAAACAAAAATTTCAATTTCATCTCATAATTTTCATTTTCTTTTGTTCATCAGCGAGCGCGCCCTCATTTTTATGATTGGACTAAAAATTTTAACCAATCAAAAAAAAAATCAATCACTCAAAGCTTAGTATTTTTTTTGTCATTTCATTTCATCAATATTTCGATTTTCTTTTGTTTGAACATTCTAGAATTGATATACATAAGAAAAATATCATCCAGTTTCAAAAACATCATTTTTCATCGTCGTCATCATCATCATCCACATCATCGTCATCGAAGAAAATTTTCGATCGATATGTTTTGATGAAAAAAGGGAAGAAACAATGTAACAAACAGAATATAAAGGAAAATTCAGAGAATGAGATGGAAGAGAATATAAAATTATAACAGAAAAATACTAATAAATCCTTCTCCATCCAATTGTTTTTGGATTATAATTTTTTTCTTCTGTCATTTTTAATTTAAGGATCCCTCTTAAAATAAAATGAAAAAAGGTCACCTGAGGCTTTTAAATTAAAGGATTCAACTAACTTTGTTCCGTTTTCGTTTGTTTTGATTATGTGAAACAGGAAAAGGATGTTGTTAATTTTTCTTATTTAACCGCGCCCATTGTTTTGTTTTGATTGTCTTGAAGTATTTCAAAGAAGCTTTCAAAAAACAAAAGAACTTAGGTTCATATTATAAACTCATTGTAAATAAAATTTCTCGTTTTTTTTTCAATTTTCCGTCACACCACCACCAGCACAAAAAACAATCATAAATCAATCAAAATATAAAAAAAACTTACCCCAGAAAAAAAAAATAATCCAAGCAAATACATAAACCTCCCTGGTATCAAAAATAATTTCATATTACAATAGAAAGAAATGAAAAGGAAAAACAAAAAATAAGAATCTTTTCTTCAATTGTGACGTCATCAGCTGTATGTCAAATATTTTTTCTGTTAAATTATAATTTTGATTTATAGAAATTTTTATTCAAAATGGCGTCGTCATACTTTATTTTATTATTTTTTTTTTTCTGTTTGCCGTTTTAGTGTTTATTTGTGATTTATTTTAATATGATTTATGTTTATTATTATAATAATTTTATGTTGAAATAATTTAGGGATGGAAATGAATGGAGAAAAAATACAGGAGTGAACTGGAATCAATGTATTTGTTTTTGAAAGAAATAATCGCACTAAAAAAGCGTGGGACTGATACAGCTCATAAGCTTTTGATTACAGTATATATTGAAACTTGTTTTTTATTGAATCTGATCTGATTTATCAGAAGTACTGTTCTAGAAAATCTCAAAACAATTTTTTCTTGTCGTTATGCTACTGAAAGCATATCAAGTCAAGCTCCATCCTTCGCACTTTAAATAAATATAGTCAGTTTTTTCGATGTAGTGGGACCATAAGGGGTCGTGTTTAAGAAATGAGTAGAGCCAGAAAGGCTTATGCAAGAACATCACTTGAATTTGCGCAATTTTATGAAGCAAATTTGCACAGAAATAAACAACCTGAACGAATCAAAAGAGCAAATGAAGCGTCAAAAACAAAACTTGACGGCGGATGGGTTACTAATGGCCAAGAAATCAGAGGTATTGCGTGAACAAGAAAAGCACACTACTCATGTAGTGCATGAGTAGTGTGCTTTTCTTGTTCATGCAATACCTCGGATTTCTCCTCATCTGCATTTGGAATTGTATTTAAAAGTATAACATCTAGCTGTGGAAAAAACACTTTGATTGAATATGTGTTTTATTATTAGAAAAAATAGAATAGGCGAAAATAATGAAAAACTGATAACGCGATGTGGGCAGTGTGTAACAGAGATTGATAATAATATTAAATAAGGTGCTTGGTGCCGACTAAAACAACAGATCTATCAAAATTTGAATCTGATAGCCAGGTATTTAAGATTAAAAGAGAAAAAATTGTAACGACCGGCCCTATTTTGTTTCAAACATTTAAACAATTCTTACAGCTTACAAAATAAAAAAAAATGAAAGTAAAAACCAACCAAAGAAATTCCTTAAATGAATTTGTTATTTTATTTTTGACCTGCCTCAATGAAAAAGATTGGGTCATGCATACATCACGAAAGCATGTGAAACTTTCTTCAAAGTATTCAATTTAAATGATTTTGCGGTTGTTTAAAAATAATAATAATAATGTTCAGGGCTAATACTTCCACCTCCGTTAGTCAATAAAACAAAACACACTTCACAAAAAATATGTTAAAAATGCCTATTAACAAATTATTGACTCCAGAGCGACAACTTTTAGGATTTTGGATTCAAGCAGGGTTGTTCTGGAGACAACATTTTTTTTATTGGAATTTTTGACATATTTGTTGTTGTTTTGTTTTATTGACTACAGCAAGAGGAAGTATTAGCCCTTCAGCCTAATTCTTATCTAGACTTTACAATCCTTCGGACTCAGAGTAAAGTTTTTGGTTCGTTGAGGCTCGACCTCCTCGATGACGGAACAAGCAGGTAATGGATCTTGTTGGTTTCAATTGTAGTTCTTTTAGTAATTTTTTAATTTTTTTGTATGTTTTAAATTTGAAAATATTTTTGAGACTTTATTTTTGAATATTGTTAATTTTTTTCAACATATAAAATTTTGTTTGAATCACTTTTGAGATTTTAAATTATTTGAATTTAGTATCATTTTGTTTCCTCGATTCAACTGCCCGATCCAACTTAACGACTGCAAAACTCCACCTACTGATCCAAAAACCAACCTCCAACTCAAGTTTGTTTTGGAATTTTGTTTTCAAAATTATTTTATTTTGAAAAAATTTGTACAGAATTTTTCTTTAAATTTGAATATTTTTAAAAAAATTTCAAAGTTTAGTTTAAGTATTTAAGTTAAAATTTTTTTTTTTTAAACTTTTTGTTCGGTAGCATTTTTTTCTATATGATTTTTTCATCCAATCGACTTTAGTTTGATGTTTTATTTTAGAAGTTTTTGGATTTTTTTCTCCAGATCATTCTAGTGCAGTATATCCTTTTACTATAATGTCTGCCAATCTCCAACGCAATTGTTTTTTATTGTAAAAGCTTCGATTTTTTTTCTCCAAAGTTAGTTTATATTTATTTCCCAATTCGTTGCATTCGACACATTCTCATTTTCAGTCATTTTAGCTCCTAATCCTAATTCTCCTAATTCTAATTCGTGTGTTGAGTGGTTTAGTGGTAGCACGCTGACCTTCGAACTCGGAAGACCCGAGTTCGCATCCCATCTAAGTTGGTCAAAGTGTTTTTAAGCAAAACATTATGAAATCATAAACACACGGGGTTTTCAATTAACGACTATTGGTCGACTAACATAGTTGATAAATTGAAAAAACTATGGGCTGATCACCCATATAAATATAATCGATTAAATTAAGTCTTCAAGTGAAACTCCATTATAAAATTGAGTGAATTGATAAAATTAATACAGTAGAGGAACACTTATTGAGAGGCCTACGTTCACACGCGGATTGCGGGTTGTGTAATCGGTGCGCTAAGAAGATGGATTATCTGAACCGAATGATCCAGTTTGTGTTCTGTGGTCGTGTCTTTCAGTCTTAATTTTTATATTTATTTTAACATTTGTTTTTTGAAATTTTGATATTTTTTGATTTTGGTTTGAATTTTTGCATAAAAAAATGTTTGGCCTAGATTATTTTTTTTTGGTTTTTGTATGAAAGTTTGTATATGTGTTGTTCTGTGGGCGGAAGGCAAGATTTCTTGTATATTTTGATGCTCCATTTTATTTAATGTTTGGATGCATGTTCTGCGGGCGGAGGCCTGTAGGTCCTGACGCGCAGACAACATTTGTGTTTCGAGACTTTTTTTGTTCAGTTTTATTATGAGGGCGCAGACAATTCTTTGAGTTTGTTTAGTAGGTTTTTCTGTGGTCGAAAGGCAAGAGTCTTATAAGTCCTGACACACAGACAGTTCAATGAGTTTGTTTGAGAATTTTGTTCTGTGGGAATAAAGCAAGATCCTTGTAAGTCCTGACACGCAAATAAATCTTGTATTTTATTAAAAGTAGAAGGGTAGAGGGTTCCACCCTCAGTTGGGTGGAAACTGTTTACTACTGCGAGAGGGTCGGAAGTGGTGAAGTGGCATGGCTTGGACCTTGTTGATACCTGATGATATTCCATCTAGATTATCCCTCCAGGATTATTTCACCACGTCGGGATCTCAATGAGATCAGGACCACCAAGTGTTAAGAACTCTATAACTGCCATGGTTTTCGAAAATTCTATTCGTTAGAGCTTAAGGTGTTAAGTCTTTCTAAATCATAGCTAGACCACCTCTGGATACCCGTCAACCTCACTTCACCAATGCAACTTTCCAAAACCCTCTCTGTTTATTTATGTTGTAATTAAATTGTTTTTGTTTTGTTAGCTTTCGATTTTTTGTTGTTAGGAATTAGCTCGAGTATGCTGCCGCCACCTATCTCAATGTTTGTGTCGTTTCCTCTTCAAGATTTTTCCTTGTTTTTGGGGTTTATTTTTTTTTCGCTCCTTATTTTTTTGTGTTTGATCTTATTTTTGACTCTACGTTTTTTTGCTTATAGTAAATTCTTTTGTTTCCTCCGGCAAACTCAGTTGGTAGAGCCTAAAATTCTTTATCTTCGGGTTTGGCTTCGAGCCCGACTTCTATTTCGTTGTTTTGTTAAAAAGTGAATAGCTGGCTTGGAGAATTTGTACCAGGTGGACAAAAACTGGTTGAAAAGGAGGATTTGAGGCATAAAGAATGATTGTCAACTAAATTATACTGAATTAAAATTAAGCTAGAATTAGTCTTAAAATTTAGAAAATTAGTTTTGGTTTTAAATAATAAAAAAAATTAACACCTGTAAGAAAAGTAAAGTTGCAGTGTTTTTGTATTTTTATTGGTTTGTGGAAAATAAATCGGGTTTGTGTAAATTTATTTAAAATTTGAAATCATAAAATAAATTTTATGTATTTCAAGAGTGTCCATAATAGTTTGCAGCAAGTTGTGATCTTTGGCGGATCGGATTTTTTTGTTTTAAGTTATAAAGATGAAAATAGGTAGCAGAAGGCCACATTATTTTAGTACAACGTGAAAGTGGAGCAAGAGAAGACGTTTGTGTTTGCTTTGGTCTAACAACTTGATTTGTAGTACGACAAAACATTTGCATTGTATAATTCAACCGAAATATAAGTTTGAATTCGGTTTGGACCAGAATAAAGTGATAACTTGGGATAATTAAACCTAAATTTAACGGAAAAGGTGGGCAAAATGTCAAAATGTTTGTTTTATGGTTCTTTTAAAATGATGTGTTAAATAGTTAGTTAATGAAGGGTTGTGGCACGGTATAGGGCACTCTTCCAGGGACCTGGATGATTTTAGCGACACGCATTTTAATTATATCTGTGAATTTAAAATTTCGTGTAAAGTGGTTCGTCGGAAGAACTTTCGCCAAAGTGAGCTAGCGGTGGGGTGTATTTTGCGTGCACTAACCAACTATTTACATTACTCGGACTACTGGACAAACCTCCTACTATAAGATGGCGCCCAACGACAGCGCCTTTGATTTTCGCGTTGGTATGTGTATTGATTTTTTTTTGTGATATTTACAGAGAAAAAATGATTATGATTTTTTTTCCTTATTCCACAAGATCTGTATTTGAGATCATGTGATAAAAATTTTCAAACTAACTATTGAAATTGTAATTCTTATGAATAATGTTATGAATGCCGAATTTTTCAACCAGATCACTGATGTTTAGCAAAATAAGACACATTCACATGGACTTAAGTAGAGACGTAAAGACTTAGGTTTATGCGAATATGTTGTGTATTTGCCAGAGAAATTTATTTTTCTTTGTAAGCTCATAACATTGAAATCAAACTTCATTATAGAATTAATAACGCGACAAGCATTACTCATATTGTCTACAGAATTTTCAACACAGATTAAAAATTACAACAGATTTTAAGAAGTCTGTCCACGTCCGAAACGAAAGTAAGCATTAACATTAATTGTCCATATAAATCTGCTAAAACTGAGTATAGGTTGGTGTGACAATGCATTCTCTGCACAGAAACTACAACGTCATGGTCATCGGTCTTTAACTCTGACCATATTGTGATGTCACAACCTAGTTATGGAAAATAAAACGTTCAACGATATTTTAATGACGTTGCTCAAAAAATTAAGTTTATGAAATCCTCCAAAGCTCTTGGTTCAAACGACCAGAACAAGTGGTTGGTTTTGCTACCATTTCTACAAAAACATCTTACTTCTGTAGCCCACAAGCATTAATTACTTCAACTAACTCAACACTTTCACAGACAATGAAGAGATAGTTATCAAACTATATTCAAGCTTGGCATAATATTTGTCTAATATCAAGCAATTACAGTAAGAAGAAACCATATAATCTAGCTCAGACACCAGCTAAAGTAAAAATACTTACATATGCTGCATGATCCACAAAATCTGTAAGAACCAGATTATTGTTATTGTGACAATGCGTCAACCCAAGTGGGGCTTGCCGGACTTTGAAATACGGCCAATTAATTGGCACATTAATGGTTAACAGTACTTGGTTATTGTTATTGGGCCAGTACTAGAACCATTCATCGGCCATTTTATGGTTAACTGAAAAGAGCCAGTATATAGCTACCTTTGAACGACCATGCATTGGCCCATGGAAGGTAAACAGTACTTGGCAATTGTTATTGGGCCATTACTGGAACCGTGAATAGCCAGTACACTTTATATTAAATGGCCAGTCAATGGCCCGTTAATGGTTAACATTAATTGGCTATTGCTATTGGGCCAGTACTGCAGCCATAAATTCGCAAATCTATGTCATTTTTTTAAGTGGCCAAGCACGGGCCCATGAATGGACAGTAATGAACATTATTTGGCTATTGGCCATTACTGGAACCATGATTCGGCCGATCTACGGTTTATGGAAAATGACCAGCACAGTTTACTTTAAATGGCCATGCAATGACCCATTATTGGGAACATTAAATGACTATTGATATTGGGCCAGTACTGCAACCAAGAATTAGCCGATCTATGTCATTTTTTTAAAATTAACTAGAGCAATATCCATTTTAAAAATATATATTTGAAAAATTTTCACCAAGAGTTAAGTTATCGCTTCTTGGCTAAAAAACTATGATAATATTGATGATGTTGAATTGAATAAGTTGTAAATTTTTTTTTTCATGAGACATTTTTATTTTATGTTAAGTTATTTTGTATTTAATTTATTTAAATTTATGCATATGATATTATTTTATGTTTTTTTAATGGACCAGCTACGGTTGCCAGTACTCGGCCATTATTGCGATACTGATCATCTTTATTGGTTCGTTACTGGGCCAACTGTTCAACATTGTATGGGCCATTGCTTTTTTTTTCTCTGGCCCAGTCATGGTTGCCAGCACTTAGCCATTACTTCAACACTAACAGGTCGTTCAATAAGTCCGTAGGATAAGTAAGAAAAAAACAACATTTTGACAAAACTCGATTTTTTTATTCAACATAGTTGCCTTCGAGGGCGATACAACGAGTATAGCGATTTTCCAACTTTTCTATACCACTTTTATAGTACGATTTCTCTTTCTCGTCAAAATAGGCCTCAGTTTCAGCGATTACTTCATCATTGGACTTAAATTTCTTTCCAGCAACCATTCTCTTAAGATCTGAAAACAGGAAAAAGTCGCTAGGGGCGAAATCTGGAGAATATGGTGGGTGGGTAAGCAATTCAAAGCCCAATTCATTCAATTTTGCCATCGTTTTCATCGATCTGTGACACGGTGCATTATCTTGGTCAAACAACACTTTTTTCCTTCTGCAAATGTGGCCGGTTCTTTGCGATTTCAGCCTTCAATCGATCCAAAAGTTCACAGTAATAGTCGCTGTTGATGGTGGTTTCTTTTTGGAGATAGTCGATGAATATTATTCCGTTCGTATCCCAAAATACAGACGCCATCACCTTACCGGCCGACTGTTGCGTCTTTGCTCGCTTTCGATTCGATTCGTCGACTGCTGTCCACTTAGCTGACTGTCTTTTGGATTCTGTTGTGTAATTGTGAAGCCATTTCTCATACATTGTTACAAATCGACGATAGAATTCCATTTTCCATTCCATTCCCGCCAAAGACTCCTCTGAAGCATCGATTCGTTGTTGTTTTTTGGCGACTATGAGCTCACGCGGCAGCCAATTTGCACAGAGCCTTCGCATACCCAAATATTCGTGTAAAATGGTAAAAACACTACCATTTGCTACCTTTACAATGTCAGCTAGCTCGTGCACCTTCAATTTGCGATCGTTCATAACCAATTTGTGGATTTTTTTATGTTTTCTGGAATAACAGCCTCATTTGGGCGTCCACTGCGCTCTGCATCTTTTGTGCTGGTACGACCACATTTAAATTCAGCCATCCACTTCTCTACCATTTGTCTCGATGGAGCAGAGTTTGGATAATGTTTATCAAGCCATTGTTTGGTTTCCCCTGTATTTTTTTTCATCAAAAAGCAATGCTTTATTAAAATTCGAAATTCACTTTTTTCCATTTTTTTCAAAAACAAAAGTTGCTTCACACAAAATGCTATAACTCACGAATAAATAGTCAGATTGCTGTCAAATTTATACACGTATCGTTTGAAGGTTAGTACTAAATAAAAATCATATAGAAAAAATTCTAGTAACGCCATCTATGTGTCATCCTACGGACTTATTGAATGACCTAGTAGTAATCATTATTGGTCCGTTACTAGACCAACTATACAACCTTGTATGGACCATTGCTGTTGTTTTTCTCTGGCTCATGAATGGCAGCCATTTATTGTCCGAACTCCGAAGTTATCATCCAGAAAAATTATGTTAATGGCTCCGTTGTTGTTGCCTGTACTCGCCCATTGCCGCATTACTGGTTGCCAGTAATGGACCATTACTGGACCAGTTGTACAGCCTTGTATGGGAACTTGTCTCTAATTTCATTTCACATGAGTAGAAAAGGACCGCAAAGTAATAATGCAGCACTGTCTGACACTGTTTAATTCATATTCCATTGATCAAACTGAAAAAATAAACTAAAAAATCGAAAACATTTCAATGGGTTACCTAGCTAAAGGAGATCAGTTTAAATTACACTATATAAGCACAGACCTACACAAAAATAATGCAAGAGACTTCATAATTTAATTTAGCCAATTTACTCCTAACAAAAAAAAAACACTGAAATAAATTTCAATAAAAATATTCATACAGCCATTATTTTTTTTCTCTCTCTCAAACACATCACACTCTACTACATTAATATATTAAAACAAATCGTAATTATAACACAACAAGTGCATACACGAACAAAATATTGTTATAATTACAATTTACAATAATTTTTTGGTGAACGACAAAACCTTTAAATTCTCATTCCAGTGTTCAAAGAATTAATAATTTTTTATTCGTTTTCCGTTTTTCAATTTTTTTTTTTAATTTCGCGATTTTTAAATTTTTTTTTGTCTCTCGTTGAACTCAATTAACTTTATCGTCATATTAATGGATACTATGAGTTTTTTTTCGATTTGTTGTGTTTTGTGAATAAATTGATATGTAATCGTTGGATTTTTTATAAAATAAAAATTAACTCAGAATTATGTTCAGAAAAGTGACATAACCTCAATTCCTCTTTTTTTCTAATTTCAATTTCCATTGAAACATATTATATAAATCAATACAATTCAACGATCGTGTCTTTTACTATAAACAATAAATAAAATTTGCAAATTATAATTCATTTCAATTTTGTTAACTAATAACAATAATAATAATAAAAACATCTGACAGCTGTCAAAGAACCATATGTCAATTACATGATGTAACACGACATGGATACTCATATATATAATCAAACAAAACAATTACAATAAATTTTATTAATTTGTCAGAATATTTTTATTTTTAATTTATTTTTTAAATTTTTATAACCTCAATTTTTAATATATTTTTATTATTATTTTAATTGAATTCAAGAAAAATTATTTTCATTTCTTGTCATTAATTTTTTTTTTTTAGTTTTAGTTGCAAGAAGAAATTGTGTTTTTTAAATTTTTTTTTTTTAAATTTATTTTAATTAATATTTTTTTATTATGGATTATTATTATTGTTTTCGAGTTATGATTATTGCTAATAGTGAAAAATGTTTAAATTTGTGTGATTAGCAATGTGTTTTGATTTATTTGTGAATAGAGTTTTGTTTATTTTCATGTTCAAGAAAAAAGCAAGTCGGCTTCGAGAAACTCGAATAGTTGCTGAGTTCTAACCGGTATACTACTATAAAAGCATTTAAAATATTTAATTCAAATCAGTTGGTTTATTGATAGGAGATATAGCGTAAACATTGTGCAGTAGTTTGGTGACAGCGGTGGGATTCTCATTGAAATTAGACTTAATAAAGGATCTAATATTGATTGGTTGGAAATATTAACTTTAAAGTTTGCGTAACGTATTTTTCCAAACGCCGTTTGTTTTTTTCATTATGTCTAGAAGTAAGATAGAGACAAAAACAGATACGAATATTATTAATAATAATAATGTGTTTATTTCTTATACAGTTACTTTTTACATATCTAATATACAAGTTTTTTTTCTTTTTTCATTTTAATATTAAATATATAACGATAACATATAAAACATTACTTTCCATTATATAATAATAATTGCATTAGTTTATTTATTTATGCTATATCTTAATTTTCCTTATTAGGCCAGTAATAGTAGGAGAAAAAATTAGAAAAAAAATAATCCGTTACAGCAATCTGACCGCGGGATATTGTAGAAAAAGAGGGATAAATAAAATTGAACCGACAACGGCTATCCGGGGGGAATGGGGTGGGTTTTTAGGGGTTGAATACAGTTTTTCATGATTTCTGGCTTAACCGTGCATCCTATCAAAATGAATTATATTCAAAAGTTGTAGGGAATAAAAATATCTACAACTTTTGCACTGACTATTTCTACCCTAACCTCAAAACTTCCGAAAAAAATGTTGAAAACCAATTTTTTTCTTTTTTCATTTTTTCTTTGACATAAAAATTTTATGAAGCTCAAACGTTGGCTTTTGGCAAACGTTGGCATTTTAAAGATGCCTCTATTTATTACAAAAAGGCAAGAATTTTTTCGGAGGAAAATATTTAGACATAGTTGTTAAATTTAATTAAAAAAAATTTTAGCTGCGACTCCTCTTAAAACTACTCTTAAAACGACGCTTTCCTTCAGGAAAGTTTGTGAACATAGCCACTTTTCGGCATATGCATATTGCACCCGTGCATAAGAAAAATGCATTTTTTAAAAGTGCATTCAGTGATCTGATTAAAAAAAAATTCATAATTTGGTCAATGATGACAGAAATAAAACCATTTTGGCTATTCGGGGGTTTTGGGGCTGCTGAACACAAATATGATGTCGGCGATGACCTCCGGAGTACCTAGGAGCCAGGGTGGGTTATATGCACCTCATCTCCTGGAACTTTCCGTTACTCGGGGGTTTTTGGGGTCGCTGAACACAAATTGATGACGGCGATGGCCCTCGGAGTACCTAGGGCCCAGGGCGGGTATGCCTAACTCATCTCCTGGAACTGTCCATAAATTCTGCTCGTAATTGATCGAAGCTCGTTACTCGGGGTTTTTGGGGTTGCTGAACACAAATATGATGTCGGCGATGACTCTCGGAGTACCTAGGACCCAAGGCGGGTATGTTTCACTCATATCCTGGAACTTTCGTTAAATTCAGCTCGAAATTGGTCGAAGCTCGTTACTCGGGGGTTTCTGGGGCCGCTGAACATGAATATGATGTCGGCGATGACCTTCGGAGTACCTAGAGGCCAGGGCGGGTTATATACAACTCATCTCCTGGAACTTTCCATGTATACAGCAAGAGATTGATTGATGCTCGTTACCCGGGGGTTTTTGAGGGCGCTGAACACAAATACAGTGAAATTCACTTATAACGCCCTCGGTTATAACGACATTTCGCCTATAGCGTCATAAAATCAAAGTAATGGTTGGACTTGCCTTTGTTCCTATGTAAAAATATTCGCTTAAAACGACTTCGGTTATAACGACATTTCTGATATAGCGACTAATTTGGCAGCAAAATTTGTACAGATGGATGTACAGATTGTTCGCTTATTGCGACCGATAAGTTCAAAAATAAAAACGTTTTTTTAGATATGAGAAAAAATAATTGTGATTTATTTAAATATCAATTGATGGTCTTTATCCTCTATATCTTTCCATTTTAGACATTTTTTTATTTTGGTGATTTGGTTTACATTGTCGCAGCTTAAGCTCAGTTGATAAGGCGCTAGCCTTGTAACTTAAGGATGCCGATTTCGATTCCCGACGGAGATCACTTTTCCTTTACATTATTCAGAACGTGTGTTTTCAGGCCTGATCGTTAATTAATCGTGAATATATCGTAGTAATCTCTGAATGTATAGTAAAAGATAACGTTCAACATGTTATCTGGGATATTCAAAGCTATTGATTTATAAATGGTGGATTCAATGATTAATATGTTGATTTGATTAAATACTATACCATATAGAAAATCAAACATTTCATTTAAAAGGCGTTTGAATTATGTATAAGGAATAAAACAGAAAAATTTGGAAAATTTGCGAATTGTTGTTGACGGGGTTTAAGCACCAACAGTTCAAAAATTGTTGCAACATCTGTTCAATATTGCAAAAGAAAACAGAAGAAATTGGATCGCTGCTAAATTCCGAATTCAAATGTACGGCAAGCTGAACTTTTCCGTGGGAGACATATATTGTGCTTTGGAGCATAGGGTGGGATTTTTGATGAGTCAGCAAGTGTTGATGGAAGTGCATGTGATTAATAGCTAACAATCAGCGTAGTCGAAAATACTCGACGGCTACAAAGCAAATAAAATTCACAACGTCGCAAAAACGGGTGTTTTATAAAATGCCTCCAGAAAAAAATTTAAATAATAAAAATGTGTAAGTTGAGAGCGAATATGAATGACTTTTGATAGGAAAAAGTAAATCACCCAGGAAACATTAAGGCCCTACCATTGGACGATACAGGAAATTCAAAGGCCTATATGACTTCTAATATTATTGAATATTTTTAAGAAAACGGGACACCGAGTTAAAGAAAAATTAACTGTTGGATAATTGCCCTGCACATATTTACTTGAAAAATCTAAAATTTATTAAGTTAGTGTTTATGCTACTCAACACGTCTTCTGTTCTTCAGTCGAAGGATAAGGATGTAAAAAAAATATTCTAAAATCACCATCGACAGAATTTTTTAATAAAAATTGCTAGAAATGGCAAATGACCAAAGCACAACTCATTATTTTTTTTTTTTTAATAAAATGTGTTGTGTTGTAGGAATTACAATATGTGTCGCAATAACACATAAAAACCTTTTAAGACCAAGGTCCCACAACAACATACGTTCAAAGATGTTGATGGACGTAAATTGTTCGTTTTTTGTTTTTTATATTTTTGGTTAAAAAATGGATAACTAAACAAAAAATCCTATCACTGAGAAAATATGACATAGGCCAATATTTTATGATAGAATAGAGAAAATAAAAGTAAATTAAAAAGTAAATAGCAAATTTTTACATAAAATTTGCTGAAACAAAACAGAACTGTAGTTGCCAATAATCCAGCCGGTTGCATATTCCTTGATCCTGTGACGCTCTATCTTTCTTGAAGATTAAAACCCACACATAGTTATATGAGGGTTCGTTTCCTCAAGGAAGCAATACCGTCTCATCATCAAGGATAATTTCACAGCTAAGATTGAGGGTGCTACCGTTGACTGAATACAGTTCATCCGCCACCACCCCTAATATGTCACCTTGGCTAGTGATATCTCACTGCTATTGCCAATGGTATGTGATATCTCACGTTAACTCGTATGTCAATAGCAGGGACTGGAGTACGCGGGGTTGTTATAATTATAATTGGTAGATGCTATACAACAAGAAATCGTGTTGGTAAGTAAACGTCGTATTTCAATTTGATTTAGACATACCCAATTCTTGCAAATTGATGATGATGATGATACAGACGCTGTGAGTTACGATGCTGATGATGATATTCCACTAATCGGATAGGAAAAGTTTTGCTCCTCGATAACAACTTCTGTCAGGAGTGATGAAAATTAGGACGATTTAATCATGGCTGATAAATTTTTATTCATAGATGAAGAGCCCACATTAAAAGATACTGTCGACGATATTATAAATTTAGCTAAAATTAACGTATACGTTAACGTTTAGAAGATATTCAAAATGAACCTGAAGATACCATAAATTTTTCGTCTCCAACAATTACAGATACATCTACTACCTTATCTACTGTCATTAAATTGTTTCTGATGAAAAAATTGAACACTTCGCATATTACGACATTCGGATATAACGACGGATTTTGATGTCATTTTCAATGTCGTTATAAGCGAATTACACTGTATTATGTCGATGATGACCTTCTGACTCCGGAGTACCTAGGACTCGAACTTCAAAAACCTTAAAATCCTGGAGTTTTTACTCCAGTCTTTACGTTACCCCGAAAACCCCCGAGTAACGAGATCCGATCAATTTCGAGCTGAATTTATGGAAAGTTCCAGAAGATGGGGTGTATACAACCCGCCCTGGCCCCAAAGCACTCCGAAGGTCATTGCAGGTATCATATTCGCGTTCAGCTTCGAATTTATGGACAGTTCCAGGAGATGAATTATACTTACCCGTTTTGGGCCCTAGGTACCCCGGCGGTCATCGCAGACATGATATTCGTGTTTAGCGGCCCCAGAAGCCCCCGAGTAACGAGCTTCGACCGATTTCGAGCTGAATTTATGGAAAGTTCCAGGAGATGAGTGAGACATACCCGCCCTGGGTCCTAGGTACATATTCGCATTCAACGGCCCCAAAAACCTCCCAAATAACAAAATTTTGTGATCATTGACCAAGTTATGAATATTTTTTAATCAGATCACTAATTGCACTTTTAAAAAATGCATTTTTCTTATGCATGGGTGCAATATGCATTTGCCGAAAATTAGCTATGTTCACAAACTTTTCTGACGGCTTCCTGAATCGAATGCAAAAAACCACATCTCGATCCATCTTACTCTGCCAATTTTCTTATGTTTAGTGCTTTATTTCCTCGTCTAAATTAATAAAATCATTTTAATTGTTTTATGATTACGTAAACGACGACCATTCGGAAATATATTAATTTAGATTCTTTTACCATTTATCAGAAGTAGACGTAACAAAGAGTAATTGAGCCAAAACAGAATTCTGTAGGAGGCGTAGTTTTAAGAGGAATCGCTGTTAAAATTTTTTTTTTTTTTTAAATTACATTTAACAACAACGTTTAAATATTTCTCTCCGAAAAAGTTACTGCCTTTTTGTAATAAACAGAGGTCTTTGCCAACGTTTGAGCTTCATAAAATTTTTTTTGTCAAAAAATAAAAGAAGAGAGAAAAAAATCGGTTTTCACATTTTGTTCGAGAATTTTGAGGTTAGGGTAAAAATAGTCCATATAGTTGTAGATATTTTATTCCCTACAACATAGAACTCGTTTTGATAAGATGGATGGTTAAGGCAGAAATCACGAAAAACTGTTTCCAAACCCTAAAAACCCACCCCGTTCCCCCCGGATAGCCGCTGTCGGTTCGATTTACTTTTAATTATATAAATATTTAATAATTTTAATTTCTAAATTAAAATAGTTTAAGCCAAAGACTAAATTTACCTAAGGCTAAATCTTAACTAGCGCTATGAACATGGAATTTGCAGATGTTTGGCAAATTAAACTAAAAAACGTTTACAGTATAGTAATAGCAAGGGCTTATTATTAACCCCAGACCTGTGATGCATAGCATAAAATTGAACGTGATATCACTTCAAAAATTCGTATTTTCCCCGACAAACTAACATCATTCTTAGACAAAATTTTATTCCATATACATTTTATGGAAGTCTTAGTTGCTTTCAATTTTTGTTTTAAGTGATTGGTAAAAGATAACTCAGGCATTAATATGACACCTAAATATTTATACTCAACTGGCTGCAAATTATAAAACCAATTCTCATTACTTGCTCGTTTACCACCATTTGAAAATATCATAATCTTGGACTTGTTCAAACTAACAGTGAGATTCCAGGTCTTACAGTATGTCTCAAAACCCTTTATTTCGGATTATCTGCCGATAAGACCATATCGTCCGTGTACATAAGAGTTTTGACCTTCCTTCCTCCAATATTTACACCACCGCTAAGAGACTCATGCAAGTCATTTAGATATAATGAGAAAAGAATTCTGCTAAGTATAAAGCAACCCTGTTTGACGCCTACATTTGTTTGGAACAATTCAGATAACTCCTTACCAGCCTATATCCTTACCAGCCTATCATTTTTGTCTCACAATATAAACTCTTAATAATATCAATAATTTGGCTCGATAGTCCAGCTCTAGCTTTCTTGAAAAAGAGCGCCCCCTTATTAATTAGGTCAAACGCTGACTTAAAATCAACTAACAAACCATAAACCTTACTTTTTTGTCTTTAACAGTCGCAAATTTATTACATTTACCAAAGTAAAAATGCAATCTACTGTAGAATACCCCTTTCGAAAGCCAGCTTGATATTCATTTAAAATGTGATTCCCGTCAACAAACTTTGTCAATCTACCAAGGAGAGTACCCGTAAATATTTTGGCACTTGAGTCTGTGAAATTTATTATGCGGTAAATCTCTACCCAATTTATGTCACCTTTTTTATAAATAGGAAATCCTATTGACTTCTTAAATGAATCTGGCACATTGCCTGTGCTTAGTATTCGATTAAAGTAATTGGTCCATTAAACAATCTGATGAAAATTTATAAAATTCATTTGGGATTCTATCTGGTCCTGGAGCTTTTTTACGTTTCAAGTTATTTGCTGACATCACAACTTCTGTAACGATCGACTGTTTCGAATGTTTCTCTAAAAGTAGGAATATTTATATATAAAGATTTTCGCTAATAATTTGACAATTTGTTTCAACTCGGGCTTTATTTTTCTAGAAGGAAACAGGCATAAAAGTTTTTATGCATGCTATAAGTAATTCAATAATATTTTAACGTTTTTTAGTTCATTACACTCAATATTAATAATACTGTTTGGGTGTATTACATGTAGATGTAATACAGCTGTTCAAATTTATTGAGTTTTAGAAAAGTTGTTAGATCAGATGATATATAGAAGTTTAAATGTATAATTTTTAAACGACAAAGAAACAAGAGAAGAGAAACAAAACACTGAAGAGTCAATTACTATTTACACTGGACCATATTTGTTTGGCCAGTCATTATGTAAATAAAAAGTCAAGAGTGAACATAAGTGTTATTGTTGCACAAAAAATGTTTATTACTTGTATATCACTTTTCCGATTCAAAAATTGTTCGTATATAAATAGCTATTTTTTTAAATTGGTTTTTTTTATAAACAGTGCTAAGTTCTCGTTGCTTTTTATTAAGTTTTGTGTGTTAGAAGATTTGACTAGTAACAGTTTTTAAAACCAAACAAATTTCAACATTTAAATTTATTATTTATAACATTTTTTGTATTTATAAATATGAGCGTCTTTGTATTAGAAAACTGCTTCGAAGATAGTGAAACTGTTGTTTTTACCATTCCGGTTATGGTGGCTGAGAAAAATGCCACTGACGTAATTGAATTGTTTGTCCAAAGTTTTGTTCAAAAAGATGAAAATAACTCGTCTAAAGTTTTTCGCATAAAAATAAAACGAGAAGTTCCATAAAATTAGTATATTTAGCTTGATTTGTAGCTTGGTGCACACAAATTAAGCTCGTCGCCAGTATTTGAACGTGATAGAATTATTTCAACGAGAAACATATAATATATACAAATTAGTGTTTGAGGAATATTAAATCGTTGTAATGACATCTCAGTTTTTTTATTGGGGCATCAAGAAATGATTTAATTACAAATTTGTGTCATGCTGATTCATTTTTTGATTTTGTTCATCTTGGGTGTGATTAACATTCTGTATTACATACTACAAAGCGTTAATGAATGACGCTCCAGATTTTTAAATAATTGATTTTCGGGATGCAATTTGTGACAGCCTGCAATCAACATTTGTTCCACAGGACTGGTGGCTGGTGACTGGAAGAAGACAACTAAATTAATGAAAGCCTTTTGTATTTTGGTTTTTGATTTATATAATTTTTGTTAATTTATTTTTGTTATATAGTTTTTTTTTAATTTTTCTGTGATAAATAAGAGATTTCCAGGGTCAGGGTTTCCAAATTATTTTTACAAAAGTCCATTTCTCTTCACTACTTTTAATGTAAATGGCTCGTCCAAACACGAATTATATCTGTATATGGTTCCACATGTATACCTGCATTAAATACCGCTTGAATATCCTTAGTTTTTTTGATTTCATGCATAAAATCGGTTGCCGAAATATTATCACTACATACGAACTTTTGATTTCAGAGCTCTCTTATAACCTTACCCCTATTTTTTGACTCTTTAATGCTTGTAATCATTAATACAAGATTTTTTTCGTACATCATTTTTTTTTTGGTGCAAACACTCTTAGATTAAGAGCCCGTGACGGCCAGATCTTCGTTATTTTATAAAAGCTGAAAGTTTCTCGGCGCATTACCCCTATTCAGGTAGGAACGATTAGCGACATATAAAGTTTGGATCATGGTGTCTTTGGCAGGGAGTAGGTAACATAGGGGCCTCCAAAGTTTCGTTAAAGTATAAAAGCTAATTTTTTTATATATTCTTCGGGATAGTATTAGAAGTCACGTCACCCATTGCCAGACACTTACTATCGTGGTAACACCCTGCCAGACACCCTTAAACTTTAACAAATTGATAAAGTTTAAGTGTGTTTAGCAGGGTTTTGCCACGATAGTAAGTGTGTGGTGATCCCGAAGAATATATAAAAAATCAGCTTTACACTTTCACGAAACTTTGGAGGCTCCTTTGTTACCTGCTCCCTGCCAAAGCCACCATGATCAAAACTTCATATGTCGCTAATCGTTCCTACCTGAGTTGGGGGTATGCGCAGAGAAACTTTCAGCTTTTATAAAATAACGAAGGTCTGGCCGTCCCGGGCTCTTAGTTTATCTTATAAGGTTGATTGGTTTTTAAATATAAAGCAGTCGTAGTTTCAGATGGACATTGACGGAGCAGCTTAAGATGCCTGAATGATTTTTTTCGCAGCTTCTAGCAGTCATTATCAAACCATTTGTTTTTAAAAGTTGAGCAAGATGATTGCGTAGCTTACAGACTGGAATGCCCTCACTTGAAGACAATTAAAATCCAAGCGTTCAATAATCATATTAGTCGGGTGCAACTCTGTTTTTAATTTATATTGGTCTGGATTCAGCTTGTTCCAGGAAAGACTATGTAATAATTGTAACTGAACAAATGGCATATTTGGTATAATTGGCATTGGCACAAATGGCATAATTGGTATATGGTCTGAAAAACTCTGGTTGTCAACAGAAAAATCAAAACTTAACGAAATAAAATCAATTGGCGCACAACAGAGATCATTAACAGACATACCCACTGAACTTATAAAATTAAATTCTCCATCTGGATCACTTTTGTTCTCCCATTAAGGACAACACATTCCATATCATCTAACAAACTTAGCGATTTACTACCTTTAGAATTAAGTTGAGTGTCTTTCGATTTTTGCACTAGCTGAAGCTTTTAAAAATCATTATCTCAATTTGTGCAACCCAGATATGTGGGACAAAAATTATATTGAATTTTATAAAAAACTAGAGGGTCCCTTCGTTTCGTGCGCCATGTATACTAATTTGGACTTTTACACGAATTATAATATTTAAAAAAAACTATATAATCGAACTTATATTACGCTGGAACACTGAATTTATTACAAACAAACAATACTTGGAAATCTCTTATATTATGGATCACAGAAAAATTGTAAAGAAACTTATAATTTTCTAAACTAATAATTTTCATAACAAGTTTCGGCTAGCAAATTAAAAAATTTAATTAAAAACAAATCAAAAATTATATAAATTAAAATTCAAAAAAAACTTACATTAATTTATCTTGTATGTTGTCTTCTTCATGTTTTATTTTACGTCTTCGTTTATCTTCTGTGATAACTCCCTTCCCAACAATTCCCCAGATATTTGATTTAACATAGTAAGTATTGCAGTTTTCTTAAGACGCATCCTTAACGGTGAACTTTGATCTAAACAATTTTCCTCAAAATGCTGTGAACAAATTACAAGGTTTTAAATTTAGTGCTTTTAACCATGCTGTTGACCTCAACAGATAGAAATATATCAACCAACCCTGCTCATTTCAATAATGCATAATAATACAAAATTGCATTATTATATTAAATTAATTTTCTTTATAATAAATTGATATAATTGTTAACGCAGCAAAAATTGCTTATTTAAAGAAAATGAATTACCATAAATAAATAAGAATTATTTTAACATTAAAACTTTAACGTTTTTTTCTTCATCATACAAATCTTCCAGTAAAGCTAGTTGTCCAGCCCCCACCAGTGAAAAGCGGGTTAGCTATTATTGAAAGATTGTACACATGCATTTAAATATTTTGTATCGGTTGGAAATCTGTGACATGTTATTTTATTTCTATTATGCTTTTCGTAACGATTTCATTCCACACATTTACATACACAACATTTCATAAATTTTAAATTGTAAATAACTGCATCTCCAAATAAAACACCAAACGTCCAGATAACATTATTTTTTCTTAAAAAACTTAAGCTTTCGATTTTTTTTGGTTCTGTCATATTTATATATACAAATATTTTTTTTATGCTTAAATTCTCAATTCAAATTATCACTAAAACGAATTATGGTTTTGAAATGTCACAGAATACAAACTCAACATTCTAGTATGAAATTGATATATTTTTTCACAATTTATAAATGAAAATAAATACATATTTAATTAATCACTAATTTCTTTGATTCAATCTTATATACTGACTTTTGATTTAAAAATTATATATTAATTGATTTAAATTTTACTAATTGATCCGATCCAAAAAATTTGATCGTTTATATATTATATTATCAGCGATTTTATGTTCGGGTTCGAACCTCCTCGAAATCGATTATTTTTCAGCATATTTTTTATTTAAAGTTAGAAATTGTTTAGTGTTAGATTTTCGTCTCTGAAGTATCAGTATCAGAAGATACGATGCTAAGTACGGAACTAAGGTTTGTGAGAATTGATCAATTTTTTTGAGGATTTTTTAGAGCTAATTTTAAAGTTTCGAGGATTAAAATTGTCAGGAAAGACCCACGCCGGTAAGGCCGTGAAAAAAATCACTTTAAAAAGCGACAGTTCTACATCTTATCATTCGAACAGTAAAAAGATGGTCTGCTATTGATGCTCTGGTGTAACGTAAGAAGTTTGCAGGCTCATTTATCTATAATGTATTTGTAAAATACCGTCAAATCAACGACATTCAAGCAATCTAGCAAGCATGATTTGAATTGGTAATCAATTTAATAGTTCTCTGCTGCAGTGAAGAATCAAGCCACTTCAAACTAATTATGTAAGCTGCATGTGTGAGAATAATATTTCATGCAGGGACGATTAAATAATTTATATATTAAAAGAAGCTATTACTTCGGTCTGAAAGATTTAAGAGACATTCATGAGCTAAAAATGAAATTCTTACCCTCACTTTTTTGGCATCTCACGACGTTTTAGGACCTACTGATTCTAAAAAAGCAAAAAAAATGTAAGTCTGTCTGTCGCCCGTTCGGCCAGCCGGATGTCACAACCTACGAAATCTAGAAAACCACGCGAGGGATTTCAAATTTTTTTTCTTTCTAAAAATAGGTTTACTCAATAGGAAGAGCCGAAAGGACGATGTGCTCGATAACTGTACCGGAAGTGTGTCGAAAAAATCGTCAAGTGTGTCAAAACAAGGAAATTGGCGTATTTTTTGCTTAAAAAACTTTCATTTTAAGTGATAATGAGTAGGAACATAGAATGTGGAGAGATCTAGATGGTCGGGATTGGTATGTGAGATCAAAAACTACATTATTGCCTTATAAGTTTGCCAAAAAAATGTTGTCAAGTGTGTCAAAAGAAAGATATTTATCTATTTCTTTACCCAATTTTTTGGAAAAAATTAAAATTAATTATTTGTTTGAAATGAAATTTTATTATTATTATTCAGAATTATGACATTAAAGTTTGTCAAAAAAATGTTGTCAAGTGTGTCAAAAGAAAGAATTTTATTTATTTTTTTACCCAATTTTTTGGAAAAAAATTAAAGTAGGGGAGAGTGAGGTACATTTGACAGGTGGGGTCAAATTTGACACCAGCCAATTCGTGTATTTCCTCTTAACTAAACTTATTTTCTAAAACGAAATATTATACACGAAAATTCTCAGTCGTAATGTAACTGTGGAACGAGGTACACCTGCTTTTCATTTTTTTAGTGTTTTGTTATAAATTTTACGGCAAGTTTGTAAGACTATTTCAAAGTTATTTTTAGTGATAATTCGTTCAATATTTGTGTGATTACAGTATACTCTATTGAAAAAATATTAAACAAAACGGATTAATTAAATTGTGTAATGTTAATAAAAGACAAATATTTTTTGGAAAAAGATGCTTGTGAGTCACATTTGATACTGAGAAATGGGGTACATTTGACGTTGTTAAATGTCCCACACTGTTCTACATTCAACAATCGTCAAATGTACCCCTTTATATGAAATTAAATTTGACTTTATATTTTTATAAATATTTATAGGAAATGGTGCAAAATTATAAATGTAAAACACAACGACATTTAATCGGCGAAACAGCAATGAGACAAGCAGAGTAAGTGATGTTGTCAGAAATAAAGAAATGCGAAGGAGTGCAGCTCGGTAATTCGGTATTAACAGAACAACATTGGTTATGCGATTAAAGAAAATTAAAAATTTTGACACTGGGAATGGTGAAGATTCGGGAAACAGCAGTGACGATGAAGTTCTGGTCAACTCCGGTAGAAAATACCAATCAAAATATACAGCAAAACAAATACTTACCAAGGAGCAGGAAGACGAATTGGTACTGTATATTAAAAGATGCAGCCGATTGCAGTTTGGACTTACATATGCTAAAATTCGTGAGTTCGTCTACCAATTTGTAAAGGCCAACAACATTAAACATCCATCATCTTGGGATGATAATAACCGAGCTGGGATTGAATGGTTGCGCGGTTTTATAAAAAGAAATAACATCATTTCATTAAGGAAACCAGAGAAAACTAGTTTGGCCAGGTCAACGGGGTTCAACCAAGCTGCTGTTAGCGATTTTTTTAGCAATCTAGAATATGTTTTGAAAAAACATAATTTCCAACCGAAAGACATATACAACACTGATGAAACTGGTATTACAACAGTCATGGATATGCCAAAGGTCTCATCTTTGAATTATTTTATTTTTAATATTCATTGATATTTTTGTGTTGGGTTTTCATTTTATGTTTCTTCTAGGTGCTATCCGAAAAAGGTATTAAACAGGCTTCCCAGTGTGTTTCAGAGGAGCGTGGTTCACTTATCACATTTGTTGGCTTCATAAATGCAGCTGGTAACCATCTCCCACCAGCGTATGTTTTTCCCAGACAACGAAACAAAGCAGTATTTATCAACGGCGGGCCATCTGGATGTGTGGGATTTGCGACAAAAAGCGGATGGATGGTTGTGGAAGTATTTTTAGATATTTTAAAACACATCAAAAGGAACGTTAACTGCAGTAAACAAAATCCTATTTTGGTACTTTTGGACAATCATTCATCACATTGCAGCTACGATTCTATTATTCTATTTTATATTGTAGAGATAATGGCATTGTTCTATTGTCGTTTCCTCCACATACCTCTCATAGACTTCAGCCATTAGATGTGTCTATATTTGGACCATTTAAAAACTACTTAAAAGTTGCATTTAATAATTTTATGATTAATAATTGTGGAAAAAAGATTACTAGTTATGACGCGGCTTCATTAACGGATGAACCTTTTAAGAAAGCTTTTGCAACCGAAAATATTTTAAAAGGTTTCAGCTCAACAGGAATTATGCCATTTAATTCAATGCATTTCTCGGAACAAGATTTTATTGTGCACGACGAAAACGCTTCTCCCAACGTTAACAGTGAGCTACCGCCACATGAAGCAGAATCAATAAATATAACAGCCAATGACAATCAAAATAATATATCTAATCCAGCTGCCTATTTAAGTCCAGAAGTGTTAATACCAATTCCCAAACTTCATTTTAAGCCGACAACAACTCGAACGGGAAAATCACGCATTTACCCAAATACGCCAGAAAAATACCAGATTGAAGAATAAAAAGAAATCAAAGGAACAAAAAACTACTAAGAAGAAAGAGCCCAAACTCAAAAAAATTAAGAAAGCAATAGATTTCTAATCAACTTCCGAAAATGAATCCGATACAAATTTATTACTTGTGGACTCAGATGATTCTGATTGTTTATTTGAAGAATTCACAAATTTTGAATCCGACGAAACAAAATTAACTAAACTGGCTCAACTATGCGATGGTGACGTTATTCGGACTGGAGATTTTGTTTTAGTAAAATTTGAAAGCAAGCAAAATGTTTATTTTACTGGGGAAGTTATAGAAATTAATGACGTAACTTCGCTCATAGTACAATTTTTAAGGAAATCTCGTACAGAAATGGTGTTCGTAGAGCCAGCTATCGAGGATGTGAGCATGGTTTTGCGACGTGATATCGAGGGCAAACTTCCAATGCCGGTTCATCCACCCGGAACATCGCGATCAGCTAAAGGATACATTTTTAATGTAGATTTAAATAATTATCTAGTCAGATAATGTGATAAAATTAAAGACTAATTTTTATAATTTTATATTTTTTATATTATTTTATTAAATGAAACTAAATGAATTATTTAACAATAAATGAATTAAAATGAATGATTTTCTTACGAATTGAGATTTTTTTTTTGAAGAATACCAACTGTTAAATGTGACCCTACTACTGTCAAATGTACCACCACAATGGTTTACATTTGAAGTTTGGAAGGCATATTTTCAATTAAACATTTATAATAAAACAAGTATAAATAGAAGATTAAATCGTCGATAATACTAAGCAGAAAACATCTTTATATGATCTAAAAACGGTTTGGAACATTTAGTAACAAAAATAAAGTCTTTAGGCGACATTTTACAATTTCGTGTCAAATGTACTCCACTCTCCCCTATTAATTTGTATGACATGAAAATTTATTATTAGTAGAGAATTATAAGTTTGTCAAAAAAATAATGTCAAGTGTGTCAAAAAATGATTTCATTTATTTTTTGTCCAATGTTTTGGAAAAAAAATGTAGCTGTTTTTATGACGTAAATGTAATTGAAAATGAAATTGGACATGGAAATTTTTGAATTTGTTATGGTTTTTAAATATTTTTGGAATTTTAAAAAAAAGTTTATATTTTGGATTTTCTAATAATTTTTGCAATATTTTTAGAATTTTGGAAATAGTTTTAATATTTGATTTTGTAAGTATTTTTGGAATTTTTTTAGAATTTCGAAAATTTTAAATTTTTGATTTTATTATAATTTTCCATCAAGTAATTCTCCTGTTTTTCAAATAAAAAAAATCATCTGGCAAAACTTGTGTTTTTATTTCAAATTAAGTTTATTTAAATCATCAAAAAAATGTTTAAATGTTTAAATGTACAGTGGTACAGATAAACGTCACAATTGAAGAAAATTAATAAAATTATTATTGAATTTGAAAACTACTATTTTAGAGTAAAAATTGAAAATAGTCCGTCGTTACAAAATGATAGAGTATGTTCTCCAACCTACATTCCAGTAGGAGGTAATATGCGATCTATTTCTAAAAAATTAACATTATATTGATTACTAAGATTCTTTTTGTAAGCATAAAGATAATCAACCTTAGCCTTTCCAAAATTAACCCTTTCAACTTAATTGCTGGAATCCAATATAATCTGAAATCAGGAAATTACTTTTCAAATTGATTAAAATACTTCTGTAAAATCCATGTTTCATATAAAAATAAAATATTAAATGAATTCAAATAGTTAAAAAAAAGTAGGGTACAACAACTTATTAGCAAGTCCATGAATATTAAAAGAAATTATTTTTAAAGTTGAATTAAATTGGTTATCTTGGCAGGCAGCCTCTGGTTGCTAATCAAGCTTCAATGTTGAGTGGTTAGTATTCTTTTGTGTTAAATTTCCTAAGCAATTGGTAAAATTGTAATTAATTAGTTCTTGTAAATAACGTACAGCATTCTGATTCGAAGTTTTCTGTTCACAATTTTCCTGATATTAAATAATATGCCTCTTACTATCCTTACTCGTTTTGTAAAGTCTCGATTGATAGATACGTGCATCCCTTTGAGAATTTTGCATTTTCCTAGAATTCGATAAACGTCGTCTTCTGAATAAAACTCAACCATGATGCAATTATTTTTTCCCATATTAAATGCCCTAGAAATATGTATGTCACTAATGCCCAACACATTGGAGCAGAACTCTATGACTGTACGTTTAACATCATCAGCATTATTTTCAAGTCCACGAAATATGATTTTTGTGATATTTCGAAAATTAATTTTGAATCGTCATCTCAACTGTTTTTAAATGCAATACGAATTGGTAATCGGCAATAAAGGACAAAGTTTTTGGATTAGTTGAAAATTGCATCCTTTTTGTTAAAAATTTACAATATTTTTTTCACATTTTTCTTAACTTATTCCAAAACACATTTTCCACCATTAATAAATAAACTGTCTCGACAAGTTCATATTGATTCACAGTTTTTCTCTATTTCAACAAAAAAAAACAATACAAATATGAACCAATATATTTATATACCAAAAAAAATGTATATATATAAAATAACCATAAAAATCGATTTTTTAAATTTACCATAAATTTTTTTGCCTTCAATTTCACCTTATTAAATTTTGTCGTCAAGAATAAGAGAATAGGAATACATCTCTTACACCTACGACACAAACAATGATTACATTTTAAAATATTCAAAACAATAAAAGTTTTCAACGATAAGAAAAAGAATGCCAAAGAGTTGAAGATTTTTTAGCGTTTATATTGCGATGTGAAATGATGTAGAAAATTAAAGTTGAAAGAAACGTGGGTGGTATTGGAAATTCTGAATTTTTTGTTCATTCCACAGATCCACCAACCACCACACATTCAATTAATTATCTTCCTTAAATCATCCAAAATTCTTCCACTTTAACCAAACTCATAAAATTAAACAAAAAAAAAAACGTCACCCTAAACCACCCCAAACAAATTTTACAAAAATAAAAAAAATCCAGTAAATAATTACAATCATTCGCCATTTTGTTTAATTTCATAAAAATTATTCATAAAAACAAGAAGTTGGATGCCATTTTTATAATTTTAATACGAATAAAAGAAGAACAAAAAAAAAAAATAATGATAAGACATCAATCATCTGTCATCCGAGTTCTGCTTCTTCTTCTTTTTCTTCTTATTCTTATTCACTTCACCCTCATTTTAGTTTCATTTCGGTTTGATTTCCAGAAACAATTCCTTTTTTGTTTTTCTTCGTCTTTTTTTTTTTTGGTTCAATCATAACAATGAGATAAAATAGAATGAGATAAATATATTATTATAAGGGTTGGATAATTGTAAGGTTAGAAAGAGTTTGATAGATGAATGAATTTATGAAAAGTTTTCGCTACAAAAACTCTTAAAACGATTTTTTTTTTCTGAGATGAAACAACAACCAACCAACCAAACAACCCTCTTCAAGTTGGAATATTATTTTAACAACAAAAAAATTTATGGAATTGAGAGAATATTATTCGTTTTATTTTTGTTTGTTGGAAATTAATCCGTTTTTTGTATGTGTAGACACGATGGTAAGGATCTTTTGTATATAAAATAATATGTATATCGTTGGACTAACTGTATATTTACCCCTTTTATCATAAATCATAAAAATTCCAACTAATATTAGAATAAGATGATTTTGAAAAAAAAGGAAAATTGAGATAAGAATCTGACAACAATGATAAGAAGACAAGTTTTAGCAGATGGCAGGAACCAAACGTACGATAAGGGTGGTGCTCTACAATGACTCTGGTTCGTAAAAAAGATAAAAAAATGTACATTTGTCTTAACGTACGATAACTTAACAACGCGTCAAGAATAGATGCATATTTTTGCCTGTTAATCGACCGACGTCTCAGTATATATAGAGTTGATTCGACAAAGTACTTTCTAATATCGTTTTGAAGAAGAATTTTTGCAAATTTCTATATAAAAATATCTAAATAAGTAAAATTGACTTTACCGTATCACACCATCAACTAGAAACCGTCAACAAGACAGGTTCAACTTGAGACAGTCGACCATAGAGATGACTGACCGGAGACGACCCGGTCAGAGACGGGTGACAAGAGGCGGTTGATCCAATGATATTTTCCAAGCGATATTCGATAAGAGACGGTCAACAAAAAAATGAGGAGATGCAGATACGGTTGACCACAAACGATACAAAATCAGGTTAGAAGAGATGATAAACCCAAACCGGTCGACCAGAGCCGTTCCACAAGAAATGGTTAGCTGTAAGGGTTCAATAAAAACGGTGAGACTATCCAACAAAGACCATTCGACCAGAGTTGATTGGCCCTAGACAGTGGGCCAGACCGAGACAATCACATGAAACTATCAATAAGAGACAGTCGATCAGAGATTTGCCGAGCTGTATGGCCACAGATAATGCCGTAGATTTATGAACTGGAACATTTATTTTGTTTCCAACCGATCATCTTACAGATTAATATATGAATGTAGGATGTATGGATATGATTATAATTTTTTTACATCTTTTTGGTCCTACGAGCCGGAAAAAATATTTATTATTTCTTTTAATTTATCGACAAAATAGTAGTTTACCATTCCGGTCAAGTCAAGAAAGTAATAAATCTATGTTGTTTTGTTTATATTTACAGTATCAACATATAATGAAGCTTCAGATTATCAGCTACCAAAGCTCGGTCAAAAATGTTCAAATGTGCAGGACAAAAAATCATTATAGTATTTTTTAGGACTCAGACTCCAAGAACATTCTTGAGTAGTTGATGGTGCTTTTTTATGTTTCAGGATATCGGTATTCGTCCTCTTTTACTTTTGATTAAAGAAAGATTTAGAATTTTGATTTTTACATAAAACTAGGAGAACAATTTCGAGAACGCATAATTTTGTATTGAGCCAACCATTTTCTAACTTTTTTCTGCTAGCAGTAAATTTGTTAAATTTTCTCAGAACGGTCGTTCACACAGAAAACTGTTTATTTCCATTCGCCAGATGAATTTGTAAGAACATGGATTTTGACTTGGGGACTTATCTGTCATGCATTGGGTGTCAGACTTGTGTTCAGATAAATTTAGATTTTTATTCCACAATCTTGTAACATTTGTTGATTAAATGTCACAACCATAGAATAAAAACTTACCACCCAATGAGAGGTGTTCCAAAATCTTCACTAAATTCAGTCGACGAAGAATATTAAACAAGTGGCATTATATTACAAAATGCATCAAAAGATTAGAAAAGTCGATAAAACCGGGAAAACTGAAACCGTTGGTCCAAGATAGTGCCAGATGGAGGCTTGACTTGTTATACAAGAGACGGTAGTCAGATATGGTGAACATAATCAATCGATCAGAGATAGCGAACTAAAGACGGTTAACCAGATAATATCAACCAGAGATGGCTTCGTGTTTGCGACAGACTCGTTTTAATGCATGTGTAAAATACCAACATAGAATTTTTTTACATCTTTTTGGTTCAGACAGCCGGATCATATTTGTTATTTTTTAAGGTTATCGTCAAAAATAGTAGTTTGCAATTTCCAATGTTAATAACTTCCTATCTCTCCTTATTTGGGTTTGCCATTTGAACACACAGTGAAATTTCAACCTATCATACCGAATACCAGCCAAAGACAATCGACCAAAGTCGGTTCACTAGAGATGGCTGACTAGAGAAAGTCAGACCAAAGACGGCAATCAGAGATAGTCAACCAGAGACGAATTCGTCTATCAGGTTAATAAATGCATGTAGAATACCGTCATAGAAGTTTTTTTTACATTTTTTTGGTCCTGCGAGCCGGATTTTTACTTCACCACAATTTTAAATTGTGTGAAGTAATGCAATCTATCGTGAAAAAAAAAAACTTACATACCCCAAATTTTCTTTTTTCTTTTGTTTTGGACCATCCTCTATCTAAATAGCCAAAAAAAATTTTGGTGAACGTATGTGTGTGCGTGGGTGGGTGGGTTTTCTGCATATGATCTGCATATGTTATGCAGTTTTCTGCATATGATCTTGATGAAACTTTGGCAATTGATACAGGTTCACTTGAAAATGGAAGATCTGGATTCATTTCAAATTTGGACAAAATGGCGGGGGTCTCCCGAACACCTCTAAGTTTAAATCTTGAATAACTTCTGATCCCGGGCTATGATCTTATTGAAACTTAGTATATAAGGTTTTAGTACTGTTTCCAATATTTCTGCATACCAACCTCCGGTTTGTCACTTCCGGTTAAAAAGTTGTTTTTTCAGGTGTTTATCCCTACTGTAGCCTACAATTACCGATCGATTTTCATGAAACGTTGCGAAAAGCTTTTAAATAACATGAGAAAGATTTCATCCGCTTTTGGAGCACATTGGATAAAGGGTTGGGGGGTCCACCATACAACAGGTCGTTTTTTCCACAAAGTTTTTATGTTTGTTGGGAGCATAAAACATTCATTCGTGAATGAATTTTGATGACACTTTGGAAAAAGACGCAAACATGTATGACAAAGAACTGATAAGTTTTTGAACGATAGTGAACAAAGTGGTGGGGGGTCCCTGGAGCACCTGTTTTTTTTTAAAGCTCTATAACATCTGTACCTGATAAGCAAATTGGATGAAACTTGGTATATGAGTATGTAGTACGGTTTACAATAGTTCTGCTTCCCAACTTCCAGTTTTTCACTTCCGGTAAAAAAATTTTTTTTGTACTTTTTTGAAGTTTTTTCAGTGTCCTTATGCACACTACAGCCTACAATAATGAAGTGATTATGATGAAACTTATGGAATAGGGTTCCAATTAGTGTGAAAAGATAATTATCATCTTTTGGGACACATTGATCAAAGTGGTGGGGGTCTACCATACAAATGCTGACTTTTCACACTTTGTTTTTTAAGTTTGTTGGGAGCATACAGGCTTCATGGGGGTCCTCCAAGCACCTGTTATTTTGGAAGCTCAATAACTTCTGTACCTGATAATCGAGTTGGATGAAATTTGGTACATACACATTTAGTACGGTTTACAACAGTTCTGCATCCTAACATCCGCTTTGTCACTTCCGATAAATTTTTTTTTACTTTTTCTCGTACAACAGAATTTATGTTTGTTGGGATACTACTGCCTGCTTTAATATTTTTATTATTAGAACTACGAAGTCCATAATATTGGTTAGCTTTTAATTAAAGTCTTTTATGGATATTAGCTCATTATATATCCAGAACACTATGTTTCCAGAGCTGTGGTGAAGTCAGCATCAGCGTCGCAATATTTTTTTTTTAAGTTTATCGGTCAAACTAGTAGTTTGCAATTTAAGCTAAGCAAGAGAGATAATAATTTCATATCTAACTTTATTGGGGTCTGCATTTGAACAAAGAATGAAATCTTAGATTTTTATGATGCCAAAACTCGGTCTAAGTAGTTAGATGGCACTTTTTTATTTTTCAATATCTCGGTATTCAGGCTCCTTTTATACTTCTGATTAAAGACAGATCTAGCATTAAAATATTTAATACAGATCTTGGAATCACGTCCTTTTAAATAGTTAATGACCATTATTGGACAACTGTTGTAGTCTTTGTAGGAGAAGTCTAATCTCCCTTGACCGATCTTAATGTATCTGCGCCATTCTAGGTCAGAGAGGTTACAAATAATGTGTGCCATCGCTTTGGCCTTCAAGTTGCAGTATCTGTATCTGTCAGAGGCAATAAAACCTATTTTTTTATAGATTCATTAATTTCCATACTAGTTTTGAATTGAATCACGATTCAGAGCCAATAATGTTGCCTGGCTGTCAGAAATACTTGTATATATGGTTTGAATGTAGTTGATGAAAAAAGTTTCGGCTTAAGTACAGTTGCAGAGACGCCCAGACAAACACTCCTGCATCAGTGTCTTCGTTAGTTCGGGAGTGATCCTTATATACCAGACGCTGACAGTTGGTGGTAGCGTTCGTAATTAACACTGATGCTTCCCAGGCTGCTGTTTTGACAATAAACTGCATGTCTAGAAAAATATTATTTGGCATACAGTCCAAAATGTGGTAGGTATCCACATTGTTGTGCAGTGCCAAGGGCATCATTAGATGGCCGTTCAGGTGACCAGGTTTAAGTTTTTCTATGAGCTGCAGTCTGTAAGTGCTTGATACTGTTTATGTGAGGTGTTTGATGCTTTTGTAAGGTGGGAGGTAAGTAGGAAAAGGATATCCATAGCTGATGTTGGTGTGGTTCTCCAAACACTTCTGCGACAGAAACACATGTTCCTGCATTTTTGTAAGCAGTGTCTGATCAATATGTTTGATTTGTAGATGGGAGAAATTGTGAATAGTTAAACTCAAATAACTGGGTGAATAATTGGAATTTTTCAATTCTAAAACCAGTTTTGGAATCCTCTAATTAAACCTTACATGTTTTAATCAGAAAAAATTTTTACGTGTTTCGTGGCGGTATCGAACCCCATGCATCAGTAACACAAATTCGATACCTTGTGTTATACAAGTTTTATCAACTGAGCCATTCAATTGACATGTTTTATGGAAAAATTTTTATTTAGTGAATTGAAACGTCATCAACAATTACAATGAAGTTAACAGTTTCACAAAGATTGTCGACCTAACGACATAATATATTCAATTAATTATTTCTAATTAATTATCTATCTAATTTTTATAGAGTTATTTCGATTAATTCTCAAGACACTACTGTTCCATTAAGTATGGTAGTTAATGATATTGTGTTACTGATGAATGGGGTTCGATACCGCCACGAAACACGTAAACATTTTTTCTGATTAAAACATGTAAGGTTTAATTAGAGGATTCCAAAACTGGTTTTAGAATTGAAAAATTCCAATTATTCACCCAGTTATTTGATTTGTTTTCAGTTTTTTGGGTGTTGACAGACAACCACACCTTGTTGCTCCAATTCATCATGAGGTACAAAACTGTCATTTAACGACAGTAGAGTCAGGTTTACCTCTCTCCATGACTCCTATACAGTCGTTGTAGCCTGCAGTGGTGAAATTAAAATTTTTCAGCTGGTATAAAGAAGATCATGAGAAACTATCAGCCATATCCACGTAAAGAGTACCCTGGGGACGTCTTTATACTGTTCAGAGTGACATCTAGAAACTGTTCACAAAATACGGTCAACTAGACTGTAAACGTGCGATCATACTAGAGGTAATCGAACACAAAATCATAAACTGGTTTCATTTTTTTGGGGCATTCTATAAAAACACGAGTGTCTTGTTTGATAAAAAAAAATAAAAAATATTTTTACATCTCTGAACCAAACAAAAAATTTAAAAGACATTTACACAAAAATTTCACTCCTCATATCAATAACTTATTTCAACTACACACAAATACACGTACAGCTACAAAACTCAAAACATACAAAAAAAAAAATCCAACCATTATTTATTCTTTCATCCATTATGACTCATTACCCTCCCTAATAAATCACTTGTTAAGAAAATTGTCATAAAATAGCTAAGACCCTAAATTTTAATTTAATCGCCATACAAAAAGATTACGTCACATACAAAACAACTTTCACCCTAATATCCATACAAAAACAAAACAAAAAAAAAAGGACCAACAACAAAAACTCATTGTATTCTTTCAATTTACACAACTTTCATTTCGGTTCTATTATATTGTGTAGATTTGTGTTCGTATTTCCTTTTTACTGATCAAAGAAAGTAAATTTTATGTCCATAACTAATTCCAAACGTTCGAAATAATTTCTTGTCTTCTCTCCAAGAAATTAAAAAAAAAAAACAAAACCACATTCATCAATCGGTTTCGTCAGTCACAATCATCAATTCACATACAACAATAGAATCTAAATATTTCAATAATTACAAACGAAACAATCGACAAACAACAAAATAAGAAAATAAAAAAAAGGGTTGCCACATCTTAGTTTTATTTTTGTTAAAAGTTAATTTTTGGAAAGGGTTTTTTAATATGTCTTTTAGTTTTATTGACAATAAATCATTAAGTCATTTAAGGCAATAAATAAATAGTTAACTGTTAAATGATAGCTTTTGTTTTTGGATTATATAATTTTTTATTATGTTGGTATTTGTGATCGCCATCTGTTTCTGAGATACATGCGTTTAAAGTAAAATGTTTGTTGTTTTAAAAGGAAAGTGAGGCAATTTTAGGTTTTGAGTAACTAAATGAATAATGATGTCACTTTGTCACGTATGTTATTTTAGTTATTATTCGATATCGTTTATTTCTAACTTTTAATGTTACTGTTTTATATTACGTAGCAATGAAGTAAGAATAGCACATGTTTGACACATTGTTTTGTTTTGTTTTATTCGTGGAATCGATTAAATTATCTAAACATCGACTATTTCAATATTTTACAAACGTCGTCTATAACTGGTTGATTGTATTATGGTAGAATTCATCTCGTTGTCAATCAATAGTCGACTGTCTTTTAACGACTATTTTTTTTCAGGCCAGCTGTTCAACTGTCCAGCTGGTCAGCTGTCTCTGGTCGACTGTCTCTGGTCGACTGTATCTGGTCGACTCTGGTTGACTGTCTCTGGTAGACTGTCTCTGGTCGACTATCTCTGGTCGACTGTCTCTTGTCGGCTGTCTCTGGTCGACTTTCTCTGGTCGACTGTCGCTAGTCGACTGCCTCAGGTCGACTGTCTCTGGTCAACTCTCTCTGGCCCGCTGTCTCTGGTCGACTTTCTCTGGTCGAATGTCTCTGGTCGACTGTCTCTAGGTCGACTGACTCTGGTCGACTGACTCTGGTCAAATGTCTCTGGTCGACTGTCTCTGGTCGACTGTCTCTGGTCAACTGTCTGTGGTCGACTGGCTCTGGTCGACTGTCTATAGTCGACAGTCTCTAGCGACTGTCTCTGGTCGACTGTTTCTAGTCAACTGTATCTAGTCAACTGACTCTGGTCGACTGTCTCTGCAGGTCGACTGTTTTTGGTTGACTGTCTCTGGTCGACTGTCTATGGCCGACTGTCTCTGGTCGAATGTCGCTGGTCGCCTGTCGCTCGTTGACTATCTCTAGTCGGCTGTCTATCGTCGACTGTCTCTGGTCGAATGTCTTTAGTCGACTGTCTCTGGTCGACTGTCTCTGGTCGATTGTCAGTGGTCGACTGTCTTTGGTCGACTGTTTCTTGTCAACTCTATCTGGCCGACTGACTCTGGTTGACTGTCTCTGGTCGACTGTCTCTGGTCAACTGTTTTTGATCGACTGTCTCTGGACGAATGCCTCTGGTCGACTGCCTCTGGTCGACAGTCTCTGGTAAACCTTCTCTTGTTGACCATCTCTGGTCGACTATCTCTGGTCGGCTGTCTCTAGTCGACTGTCTCTGGTCGAATGTCTTTGGTCGACTGTCTCTTGTCCATTATCTCTGGTCGATTGTCAGTGATCGACTGTCTTTGTTCGACTGTCTCAGTTCAACCGTATTTGGTCGACTGACTGTGGTTGACTGTCTCTGGTCGACTGTATCTGGTAAACTGTTTCTGGTCGATAGTTTCTGGTCGACTGCCTCTTGTCGACTGCCTCTGGTCGACTGACTTGGGTCGACAGCTTCTGGTCGACTGTCTCTTGTCAGCTGTCTTTGGTCGACTTTTTCTAGTCGACCTTCTCTGGTCGACTGTCTCAGGTCGACTGTTTCTGGTCGACTTTCTCTGGTCGACTGTCTCTGGTCAACTGTCTCTAGTCGACTGTCCCTGACGACTGTCTCTGGTCAACAGTCTTTGGTCGACTGTCTCTGGTCGACTGTCTCTGGTCGCTGTCTCTGGTCAACTGTCTCTGGTTGACTGTCTCTGCAGGTTGACTGTTTGTGGTCGACTGCCTCTGGTCCACTGTCTCATCAACTTTCTCTGGTTGAATGTCTCTGGCCAATTGTCTATGGTTGACTGTCTCTGGTCAACTGTCTCTGGTCGCCTGTCACTCGTAGACTAACTCTGGTCGGCTGTCTCGCGACGGCTGTCTCTGGTCGAATGTTTCTGGTCGACGTGCTCTGGTTCACTTTATCTAGTTAATTGTCATCATGGAACTGTTACTGGTCGACTGTCGCTGGCCAACGGTCTCTGCGCATATGTTTCTATACGACCGTGTCTGGTCGACTGTCTGTGGTCTTTTGTCTCTGTTCGACTGTCCCTGGTTGACTGTCTCGGGTCGATTTTTTTTTATCGACTGTGACTGGGCGGTTGTTCTAGACAGCTGTTCTGATCTGCTGTTCTGGTTGACTGTTTATGGTTGAATGTCTATGTTCAACTGTTTTTGGTTGTCTGTCTGTGGTCGACTGCAATCGGTCGACTGTCTCTGATCGAATGTCTCTGGTCAACTATCTTTAGTCGGCTTACTCTGGCCAACTGGTTCTGGAATCCATTTAGTCGACTATCTCTAGTCGAAAGTGTTTGTCGAATGTCTCTGGTCGACTGTCTCTGGTTAACCGCCTATAATCGTCTATATCTGTTCGATTGTCTTTGGTCTACTTTTTCTTTTCAACTGTTTGTGGTCAACTTTCTCTTTTCGACTGTTTCTTATCGATTGTCTTTGGTTGATTGTTTTTGGTTTACTGTCTCTGGTCGACTGTTTTTGGTCGACTTCCTCTAGTCAACTCTGATTTCTTATGTATATCTCGTATGTCAATAAATGGAACTGGTGAGTTTGGCATTACGTGTGAGAACACAAATAGAGAGTAGATTTAACATTAAAAAGATTTAATTTTTGTATAGGAAAAAAGTAAAAATATTAGTTTTCGACTTCTAAGCCATCTAGTGGCTAAAATAGGTATTCGTCATACATGAAGTTATACTTTCTGAAAATGTTGAAACCTTTCAATTTCCGATAGCATATCATCTTTTTATAGAAAGGGGGCTGTGCCCTGTAGAGGTGAAAAAATTGAGAACATTCGTTTTACAACAACTGCACCCCAAGCGATACTTTTGTAAAATTAATTATGAAATACTTTAGAAAGATCTAACATCTTTCAATAAATATTGACACGCAATATTGTGTGTATCCAGTGCGTAATTAAGAACAAAAAACAACCAAGACAAATCAGTCAGCAGTACAAAAAAGTAATCGCGAAATTGTAAAAACTGCTTAATCTCAAAACCGTATAACCGAAGGTCATACAACTTAACCAATAAATACAGGTCAGCTAATTTTCATCAAGGAATGCGAAAAAATGGCTCTGTAAAAATATGTTTTCCGATACTAGAGTAGATACTAGAGTTCGAATGTTACCCTAAAGGTTTTAGTAACTCTCATTTCTAATAGCAGCATATATTTCGTAGCATTTTCTGGTAAGCCAATTACCCTTTTATGCAATAGTGCTGCAGTACATTTCCACTACGTCAAACTCTCTGAAACTCTAAGCTTATGCTCTACAACCCAGCTCCTGCCATCCCACACCATCGCGGTGGAGCTATTATACAATTTCACCACAGTTCTAATAGAGTTTGATGACAGGCCCAGAAAATAAAATTTATAAAACATCTTCTGCCGAGAGACACCGTCAAACGGCGTTTTGAGACCGACAAAAAAAGAATGCACATTTTCTTTCTTCTTTATTTTTAGAGCTACAATATTTTGAAGAGTAAAGTGTTCATTATGCTATACCCCTTTCTATACCCCGCATGTTTTTTGGTTCTGTTTAATGTGTAAACTCTTACGATTGCGTCCATAAAAGCGACACTATTATAGTTTTTCTGAAACTAAAATTGAAGGTATGTGCAGATTTGTTCCAAATCAATGGAATTGCTCTTGATATTTCGATAGAATTTAATAAAGCATGTGGCATAAAAACGTATAAGCAACTTTAGATCCACATGGCTATGTTGGCTTTGTTGCTTGTTTGACTAAATTTGGCTATGTTGTTTGTTTTCATGAAACCCAGAATTTGTTTTGTGCTCCTAAGAATAGAAACCAACTCAAATATTTTTCTCTCTGAAATAATTAATATTTAATCTAGTCGACCTTATAGACTGAGAGCTAGTGAACCCTTTGGGTAACAGTCGTTCTGTAAGGCTAGAATTTTTTTTTGGTGATAGTTCATGAAATGGGAAGTACGGAGACCACCACCTGGTAGGCTTCATCCGTGCACGTCATCATTCCCTATATGTTTGAATGTGTAAGAAAAATTAAAAAAAAAATTCCTCCTGCAAGCTTGAAATTTTTATATGATTTAGCTCATTTATTGTAGAGTACAAAAAAAATTGACAGGCGATTTGAGGTGCACAAGTATCTGCCAGGCGAATCGGAAGGTGTTACAACCAGCCGGCCGGCCGTCACAACCGACGAAATCTGAAAAACCGCTGAAAAATAAGTTTACTCAATGGGAAGAGCTAAAAGGACGATGTGTTCGATAACTGTACCGGAAGTGTGTCAAAAAATCGTCAAGTGTGTCAAAACAAGGAAATTTGCATATTTTTGGCTTAAAAAACATTCACTTTGAGTGATTCCGGATATAAACATATAATTTGAAGAAATATTGATGGTCGGGAGTGGTATGTGATACCAAAAACTAGATTATTGCATCATAAGTTTGCCAAAAAATGTTGTCAAATGTGTCAAAAGAAAGATTTTTTGTTATATTTTTACCCAATTTTTCGGAAAAAAATAAAATAATTTTGTATGACCTGAAATTTCATAATAATAATAATAATAATAATTCGCAACGACCAATTCCCCCCCTCTTCCCGCACGCGGGGAGTCACCATCAACATTATTATTATTACTACAACTATGAATCATAGAAGATGGTGTCAAACAAACTTTAATTCAATGAACAAGGACATGAAGGGAACAAGAACTTAGTACAAGCAGATTAAAAATCGGTCAAAAACCTCAAACAGTTAAAAAATAAATAAAAAGTAAATAAAAATGGGAGTAAAATTAATTAAGGAAAACAACACAACTAACACAAAAAAAGAAAGAAAAAACATATATAAACAATTAAAACATACACATGTGGGCATATACATACACATATAAAACACAAAGATATACATACACATACTCGCGTACTTACATACACACACATATAGATATACGTACCCATTCACATTCCAATGCACACATGTTTATAAATATCGTCAAAAGCTGGAAGAAAATTAAACATTGGTAAGAGGGATAGAATAGAGGAGTACTTTTAGCGATGATGATTATTAACGATGATGATTAGTACTTTTAGCGATTATGATTTACTCGATGATTATAATTAACAATAAAATAAGACTCTCTAACCATCAGTCTAGTTCACTCCCAACTGACTTTTTCTATTTTTCTAAGTTTATGATTTTGAGAAAAAAAAACGAAAAAAATGGCAAGTGTTGCAGTTTTTGATGGGAAAAAACTCATACAAATTTTATAATTTTATGGAAATAGAAAACCATTTCCGCCACTTGCAGACTGGAATAGGAACAACGAAGGTTATTTTATTCAAATATCACCGTTGAGGTAATTGTCCATGAAAACTTCATATATCATGAGAAAAATTTTGAAATAATAAAAGAAATAAGAACACGAAGGTTTTGGACTGGATTTAAGAAATGCAAGTGACGATGGTGTGAGAACGGTTGTTACCATAGGGTAACACGTAATAGGGATAAAGGGGATTTTCAATTCCTAACAGCGGGTATCGATCTTAAGTTACGTGGATTCAAGTTAAAATTTATCGTCTCAAGAAGGGCAGAGGAGTCGATTTCGCCAGTTAATACTTGGTGAATAAAGACAATGTCAGCAACAATACGTCGCCTTACAAGTGGTTGGAGTTTAATTAAATTTAAACGATCGACGTAAGGAGGCAAAATAAAATTGTCCATCCTTGCCAGACCTCGCAGAGCAAAGCAGAGAAATCTGCGCTGCACGCTCTCAATTCTATCTATATGGATTTTGTGGTGTGGTGACCAAACTTGGCTGGCATATTCAAGCAATGGCCTTACAAAAGTCGTATAAAGAGCCTTTGTTACGTACGGATCCATGAATTCTTTTGACCACCGTTTGACGAATCCAAGCATAGAGTTAGCACGATTAATTATGTTTGTGATGTGTATTCGAAAGTCCAGATTAACATCACCTGTAACTCCAAGATCTCGAATGGACGTGACTCGATTAATGATGTCATAATTAATAAAGTAGTTACGATGTGGGTAATTAGAGCATTTGCGGGAGTATGTAATGGACTGACATTTGCTCACATTTAATTCAAGATGATTTTTAGCGCACCAAATCGAAAAACTGGTCAGATCACTCTGTAAGAGTTCAGTGTCTGAAATAGTTCCAACTACTTTAAATATTTTAATGTCATCTGCATACGCCAAAATGGAAGAATTGTGAATCACGTTATCAACGGCATTAATTGTAAGAATAAACAAAATAGGTCCCAGGTGACTACCTTGTGGTACACCAGAGGTAGCGATGAATGATGCAGAGATTGCTGATCTAAAAAGTACATGGTACTTACGATCCAGGAGGTAAGACTTGATCCACTGTATGAGTAGTGGTGGAAAACCAAGTATTTTTAATTTGAATAAAATCACCTTGTGTAAGATCCTATCGAATGCTTTACTAAAGTCAGTGGCAATAACATCAACCTCGAGTCCTTTATCCATAGCATTTAAAGCACATGAAACAAATTCAGAAAGATTAGTGGTAGTGGAGCGTCCTTTAAGGAAACCGTAATGATTTCGGGAAAAAAACTGGTTTACAATGAAAGTATAAAGCGTCATATACCACGCTTTCCAACAGCTTTGGAATGCAGGAGAGTTTCGCAATAGGTCGATAATTGGAAACAACCGATCTGCAACCTGACTTATGAGATGGAATTATAAATGAAGTTTTCCATATTACCGGAAAAATACCGGACGAGAGGGATTTTTGAAAAAGAGTTGTAAGAGGGCCGGCTTAAAAGCTGGCACACTTCTTAAGTACAATTGGAGGAACGCCATCTGGTCCGGACGAAAAATCATCTTTAAGTTGTTTGATCTTTGCAATAATAGTGTCGCAGTTGATATTTATATAGCGAAGAGATGTTTGTGGACAATTGTTCATATAGTTAAAATAATTCATATCAGGCTCAAAGTCACCGTTGGAGAAAGCCTTATTGAAAAAAGATGCAAACATGTTGGTAATATTATTAGGATCATCAGATAGTTCATTTTCGTGCTTCATACTTGACGGGAAACCGTCAGATTTTTTTTTAAAGTTTATAAATTGCCAGAATCGCTTAGGATTGGCTATTAGATCCGTACGCATGTCATTAATGTACTCATTGTAAAGCTCGTTCGATAGGGATGAGAAATCATTATACGTATTTGAATATGCCGGATAGTCCGAATCAGACTTGGTCCTTAAAAACTTATGCCATAGACGGTTTCTAAGATTACAAAGTGATCGAAGTTGTCTGTTATACCATGGAGGAGAAGACCCCATATATTTAATGGACACGTAAGGAACTGATTGGTCAAAACATTCAAAGATTTTGGAATAAAAGTTAACTGTTTGGTTTTCAAAGTTATTGGCGTTGTCGTTTAAGACAGCGTCGAGGTCAACTTCACTTAATAATTCATTAAGCTTCTCAAAATTTGCTTTACGAAAGTTGAAACGTACTGAGGTTTCATCAGTCACATTAACCCTATCGTGCTCGTAGCAGAATGTTATAAGTAAAGGGGGATGGTATCGGTCAATAGTGGAGAGGATTAAGCTTGTTTCCGAAACATTTGTGTTATTGACATCTGATGAAAATACCAAATCAAGTTTCCTATTTAAATTATTTTTAATGCTACTAGCTTGCTGTAGTCCAGAGTTAGACATGTTATCAACAAAAATTATTTCCTTATGGGTACTTGCATTAGCAGCAACGAAATGAGTAAGATCATTAGATTGCTGCCATGTTAGGTTGGGAAGATTAAAATCACCAACGATCAAAAGATCATCATGAGTATGCATGGAATCAACAAGAAAGTCAATGGCGTTGAAAAGGAGTTGGTATGTATCTGTCGGACTATTGGGACGCAGATAACAGCATATAATAATGGTTTTCTTACTCGTGCCTGTTTTGCCTATTTCTACACCTAAAAGGTCAATATTTGCGTTGTTTTCAGTATTAGGAATGACTAATACCGAACTGTTGAAATCCCTATGTACAGCTATCAGCACTCCTCTACCAGTTACTCCTAATTCAGTAGCCAGACAACCATCCTTACGAAAAACATTGAAATCTGGATTAAAGTACTCATTACTATTAAAATTATCATTTAAATTTGTTTCCGTTAAAGCAAAAATATCAAATGAGAGATCTTGAGATTTCAATAATACTTCATATGATTTAGTACGAAGTCCCCTTACGTTTTGATAGTAAAGGGACAAGCATGTTAGTTTTTTGGAACGCCACTTGAGTTGTTAGTTTTGTCCAAATCTACAAATTCTTGAATATAAGTTGAGTCAGGCCAAGATACTGGTGATGTCAAAATGTTAAACAAAGCTTCAGGAACGGTGAGTTTAAATGAGGCGACATGCCCATTAAACCGTGAAATGTTTCTACATTTAACTAGTTTGTAGTCATTGTTTAGATCATTACCAGCTAAGGTTGATTTAACATGTGAAAGAACGTTGATACTTGTTGTGGATCTATCTAATCTAGAAATAAAAATATTTTTCGGTTTGGGAGCGGCCATAAGAATGCATGGTCGGTCCAGATTTACATCATTATGCGTTACAGTAGGCTTTGAACAATTGACTACAGTCGTTAATGACATAGGTGATAATGTTGATGAAGTGGCCGTATTTATAGCAGGTACAGATAGGAGTTCCTGTTGGAGCGAAACATCATTAGAGACATCATTTGAAACATTAACAGCAGTGGATGGAGGAATTCGCAAAATTGCCTGCATTAGGTCACTACAACCATCACTTGTTCTTTTTAGTTCATTTTCAAGACGCATGATACGGTTTTCAATGATATCCATATCCTTTCCAGCATTAATATTAGAGTCGATGTGGAGACGAAAGCTGTTTGACAGCTCCGAGACAACGTTAGAGCACGATAAAAATTGCTGGTTGATTGACAGTTGGTTGGTGTTGACAACTTTAATTAAGTCCGATGTCAGTTGATTGTTGTGCTCAACTAGTGAAGCGTTCTTCTTCAAATCTTTAGTCATAAGATCGAACTTGTTACTGTTACTCACAGTTGTGTCGAAATTTTCGATGAATTGGAAGATATTTTCAAAATTTTTTTCATGACTGTTGGTAATCGATATTAGAGATTTAGTGTTATTCTCGATTTTATCTTCAATTTCATGAATGTAACTGGAAACGTCGTCCAAAATGGAACACAGTACACTCAGTTTACCCTCAGATTTTTGGATTCGATTGGAAATTATACTCAGATCAGATTTAATATTCTCTAGACAACGAAAAATAGAGTCAATTGATTCGTTTATAGGTAGTAGTTGCGAACAACCGTTATTATTTTTACAGTCAATGCAGATGAACGCAAATTTTTTAAAAAAGGTCGAATCATACCATAACATTTAACAATCGTCGATTATTATTGTTTATGTCCATGTCTATGTCTATGTACACAAAATTCACCTAAATTATTTATTTAACGTTATTTGTTTTGTTTCACAATCAAAGAGTTTTTTTTTAAGTTTAATTTAATTCCCGGTGATGAAGGACTTTATATGACTTTATATAATGATAATCAATATTTGTAGGTAAAATAAATTTAGTTACCACTTTACACATATAATCCAGTTATTATTAGATTTGAAAGAATAGTTTGTTAATATCTAAAGATACCTCTATTGTGTAGTCCTAGTATTCGATACTACCTGTGTTTGTCCTGGTTTTGTTGTTGTCGATAACGGACAAAATTGAGCACAACTAAAACAACAATATCACTACACTATCTAACACTATCACTATTATTAGTTGTAGTTATATTGAGGAAAATTGACTTATATTTTATTTAATTTTTGTAATGCTGGGGCCACACCTGCGTGTTATCGCAATAATTAACGCGATAATTGAAAATAAACGCGAGTGTAGCCACAATTTATCGCATTTATATGTTTGCGCGATAATTTTATGGCCATAAATTTAGCGCTATAATTTTATTGTGTTAATTTTAGCGGCATAATTTTAATCCGATAATTTTAGCGTAATAAGTGGTTAACGCGCTAATTTAGACGATAGCTCGAATGCCGATAATAAAAGTTAGCGTGATAATTATGGAGAATGTTTTTAAAGAAAATAATTTATGTATTTTGTTCATAATTTTGAGTTTGGCATTAAATAACATTTATGTAATGAAAATTATAAGAATAGGAAAAACAATAATAATGAAAACTAAATTTTATTGCTTTTAACAGTATTTTGCATTTTGTTCACCCGTCGAGTTAACCTTATTCCAAATTCCGTATATGTTAAAGATTCAACCACTGACCAGTGATTAGAATGTAACAACACCTTGATTTTCGGTAGATTTCATATAAAAATCTACCTATTGCAATGTGCGTCATCTCGGAATTTCTGAAAAATTTTGGTGTCAAACGACTATTTATGCTAAGCGGAGACGGGAAAACAAAATAAGGTAGGTAGGCATTGGTAGGCAAAAGTAGGCAAAAAAGGTAGGAATTGTAATTTTTCAATTCAAAGGTACGGTTGGAAGTTTCTCAGATAAAAACTCCACTTCTTATTTTACGTGTTTTGTATTAATTCGAAACTTTCGTTTCAGTGCCTTGTTATTTTTCAAAGCTGAACTAAAAGGAATTGCTAAGTGTATAACTCAAAATGATTCATAAATCAGATGTTTCAATTATCAAACTTATATACGCTACTGCTACTACAGTATTTGAGCAACAATTTAAATAATTATTTATATGTATAATTAATTTGATATGTATTATTATGTTCTCTAAATAGAAGAGAAAATTTGCCGTTAATTGATTTTCTATTTTTTGTATTAAAATCAGTTCTTTTTTTGATTCTAAAATCAGTTGTGCAATAAATGTATAGTTGAATGTAACTCTAGAAAAATTAAATAAATTAAATTGTTAATTTTGTTAAATTGGTGTTTCAGTGTAAAAAATAAATTGTTTAAAGTAATTAGTTGAATTTCACATGGTCCTTCGAACTGGATCCTTTAGGCCAGCAAACAAATTGGAAATTTCAACTGCATTAATAGCTTAAAACAACATTTTTTGAACCAAGCCTCACCATAGTATATTGTTCGTTTGATTCGCTGAAGTACCGATAAGTATAACATCTCTATATACTTAAAAATCCATATTTACAATTTATTTTTTAAAACAAAAACTATATAACATAAAATTTGAAAATAATAATAAAGTAATTAAGTGTATAATTTATGTGTAAAATTTGTTTCGAAATTGTAATTTTTCTGCATTTCATTATATAAAACCGGTCGAGGTTATAATTTAAGGTTATTAAATAACGGTATAGGTATTAGTTTTGATTATGAACGGATTAAAAAGAAAACGTGCAGTCTGTAAAGGTCAAATCACTCGAATTCGAGATTTCGTTAACACCGGTTTAGCCACAGCGACGCTTGATGATTTATTGGTCAGATCAAAACGAGCTGAAAGCAACTACGCCGAGTTTTCAACTATAGAGGAAGCAATATTTGAATTAGATGACAAGGAAGATTCAGCCATGCCTGAATTTGAGGAAAGCTATTTTTTTGTGGTAGCTAAATTGAACGGGCGAATTCGAGAACTAACACCACATCCGCAACTTGTTTCAAATGATACTTTAAATTATTCTCAAACTACTACGTCTACTGCTACAGAAAGCCTGCCTCCAATTAAAATTCCGATATTTAGTGGAAATTTCGCTGATTGGCAATCATTCAATGATTTATTTACTAAAGCAGTTCATGATAATACTGCTCTGTCAGCGACACAGAAATTTCAACATTTGCGTAATGCACTTGAAGGAGAAGCTTTTCGTTCAATAAAAAACTTTGCTATTACTGACACAAACTATATGGAAGCATACAATACATTAAAGGATAAATATGATCGTAAACTCTATATAATTAATTCTTATATCAGTCAATTTATACATCAGCCGTCAATTCGAGAAGCTAATGGATCAAACGTTGATCGGTTTGTGAACACATATGATGAGGTTATACGAGGTCTTAAGGCTTTAGGTCCTTATGCTGAGTCACGTGACCACTGGATCATGCATATAGCTTTAAATAAGTTAGATGTTGAGACACAACAAATGTGGAGTAATGTAGTTACTACAACACCACAACCAACTGTGGCGGAGTTTACATCGTTTTTAAAAAATCGTCGAGATGGCTTGACAGCATTTAATTTTAATAACAACCAATCACACCCAACAAGGCCGAGGCTATCTAATGAACGTGCTAGATCGATGCATGTTAGTTCACAGGAGGTCTGTGAAGCTTGTAAGGAAACAGCGCATCATTTATCCGAGTGTAATATATTTAATGAAATGACGGTTGAGGAACGGCGAGTATTTGTAAAAAAATCATATAGATGTTTCAATTGCCTAGCCAGAAGTCACCAACTTTTCAACTGTAAGGTAAGATCAAAGTGCCTTCAATGTAAACGTCGTCATCACAATTTAGTTCACATTGACGAGTCAACAACAGATAATACTCATACCAATAATAACACATTGGTAGGAGTCACAAATTAAATTAGTTCTGATGTACCAGATCAAGGACACTCTACAGCACTCCTTGCTATGCAACAACATTTAGAAAGATCAGTTGCAATTCTACCAACAGCGTTGGTAAATATTCAAGACAATTTGGGAAATCAACATAAATTCAGGGTTCTGTTGGACACTGGATCGCAAGTTTCCTTTATAACAGAATCAGCTGCTCAAAGGTTGCAACTGAACAGGAAACATGCCCGCGTTGTTGTATCTGGACTTGGATCCACAGCTTCAACCGTTTCCAGAGGAAACGTGGATCTAATATTGAGTTCCAGATTCGAACCCATCAATACGTGTCAACTAGAAGCACTTATAATTCCAAGAATCACTTCACATCTACCAACGATAGAAATTGACATTTCTAACTGGTCGAAAATACATGAGTTGCAGTTGGCAGATCCTAATTTTTTCAAGCCAGGAAGCATTGACGTGCTTATTGGGATCGATCATGCTTTTCAAGTGCTGAAACCTAATCAAATAAACTTAGGTCGATGTGGCTTAGCTCAATGGTCAATATTCGGTTGGATAATTGGTGGAAGCATCAAAACGAGCCAAATGGCTGAACCAGCAGAAGTTAGTCTCCATGCTACAACCGATGTTGACCATTTACTTGCTCGCTTTTGGGAAATTGAGGAGATACCTGCATCTAAATTATGGACAGAAGAGGAAACTTTATGTGAACAACATTTTCAAAAAACAGTTAGGAAGCAAAATGGTCGCTATATCGTACGACTTCCTTTTAAAGATAATTTAAATAATTTAAGCCAAACAAAGGAAATGGCAATAAAACGCATGAAAGCTATAGAGTTTCGATTTAAACGGCAACCAGAGTTCAGGGAAAACTATGTAAATTTTATGCGAAACTATTTAAGAAGTGGTCATATGGAAGAAGTTACAACAAATGAAGCAGTCAGTTTGGAGCCTACTTACTTCTTACCTCATCACGGTGTCTACAAAAGCACTAAGAAGAGTGCAAAATTACGGGTTGTCTTTGACGGATCAGCCAAGACCATGGGCAAGGAAAGTCTTAATGAAAATCTCCTAATCGGACCTACAATCCAGCCAGGCTTAGTTCCGATACTATGTCGTTTTCGAACATACCGAGTTGTATTCACTGCTGATGTGGAACAGATGTATCGGCAAATTTTAATGGATCAGCGAGATGCGAATTTTCAACGTATCGTGTGGCGGGAGGAACCATCCGAAATACTTAAGGAGTTTCGCCTTCTTACAGTTACATACGGTACTTCATGTGCTCCATATCTAGCTGTCCGTGTTTTGCAACAAATTGCTGAAGACTGTCAAGTTGAGCACAGCACACGACGGGTTCTAATGGAGGACTTTTATGTTGATGATGTGATGACTGGGGCCAACTCAATTGACGAAGCAATACACATGAAAGCAAACCTGGTTGAATGTCTATCCTCAGCAGGTTTTAAACTACGCAAGTGGTGTTCCAACGAACTGATGGTTTTAAAGGATCTCCAAAAGGAAGACTGTGAAATCCAGTCGCTAGATTTAACAGATCACACGAGCTTAAAGGTCCTAGGTATAGAATGGGACCCTGTTGAAGATGTATTTTTATTTAATGTAAATTTGGATATTCACCCAGTACTCACTAAAAGAGGATTTCTATCTGAAGCCTCGCGAATTTTCGACCCAATGGGATGGCTTGCTCCTGTTATAATATTGATTAAAACGCTATTTCAAGGTCTTTGGTTGCAAAAACTTGAGTGGGACCAAAGATTGCCAAAGGATATCATACAAAAGTGGGAGTATCTTCGGAATAAATTAGCAGATATATCTCTCATTAAAATTCCAAGATGGATGCACACCGAATTAACACCTGTTCAATTACATGGCTTTTCTGACGCATCAGAAAAGGCTTTCGCTGCAGCAGTATATATAAGGGTTTGTGTTAATGGTGAATGGTGCACAAACCTCGTTATGAGTAAAACCAAAGTAACGCCAATACAACAAATTTCAATTCCTCGTTTAGAACTTTGTGCAGCAGTACTTCTTACAAAACTTATGAAGCATGTAAAAGAATACTTGAAGAACCTTACACAAGCAGAAACATTTTATTGGAGTGATTCATCCATCACATTGCACTGGCTTTCTTCACACCCCAGAAAATGGAAAACGTTTGTGGCTAACCGTGTGTCTGAAATTTTGACCCATAGTGCTCGAAATGAGTGGCATCATATCGTATCTGCAGATAACCCAGCCGATTTAGCGTCGCGCGGTGTACTTCCTTCGGTATTAGCGGATTCACAGTTATGGTGGCACGGACCGGCTTGGTTTAAGGAAGAACAAATTGAATGGCCATTTGAAATACCAATATTTAATGCATTTAATGAAAGGAGCTTAGAACAAAAGGAAGAAGTTCAGTCTTATCATGTGGTAACAACGGAATCAATTCCTATGCTACTAATCGAACGGTTCTCATCTTACTCAAAATGCCTGCGTATCATGGCCTTTATTAAGCGTTTTGTTGACAACACAAGAAAAGGAAAGAAAGATCGGATGTTACAGCCCTGTATCACTGTTGACGAACTAGATGCAACTGAAATTCTTTTCATCAAAGCTGTTCAACACGAAGAATTTGCAGAGGAAATCCAGTCATTGATGAAAAATAAAACGATAAAACGAACAAGCTCATTAAAAACATTGTGTCCATATGTAGATATCAACGGCATCCTACGGTTAAGTGGACGATTACACAACTCAGAAATTGCATACGCCACTAAACATCCAGTTGTTCTTCCTTATAAGCACAAGATTACCGAACGAATCATCGAAGAAGAACATCGTCGTCACCTTCATGCGGGACCATCGCTTCTGCTGTGCATTTTGAGACAACGATGGTGGATCATTAGAGCAAAAAATATCATTAAAAAAATAACTAATAATTGCGTGCAGTGCTTCAGATTTAAACAGAAATTTGCTGATCAAAGAATGGGTGACTTGCCGGTGACGATGCCTCAGCCGATGCATTTTTAGCAGCTCTACGAAGATTCTGTGGAAGACGAGGCCTATGCACTGATGTTTATAGTGACAACGGCTCTAATTTTATTGGAGCTCGTAACGAAATGAAGGAATGGTTTGATATGCTCAATTGCTCAATTAATCCTATTTCTTTTTCTCTTTTAAAGGATCATATAACTTGGCACTTTATTCCACCAGGCACCCCACATTTTGGTGGATTGTGGGAGGCGGCAATTAAATCTACCAAATTCCACCTAAAACGGGTCATTGGCGATAATCGATTGACATACGAAGAAATGCTAACACTAAATTGAAGCAATACTGAATTCGCGCCCAATATCTGGTGCTGTACAAATGGATGATATAGAGATGCTGACACCAGCTCACTTTTTAATTGGACATCCATTAACACAAGTACCTGAACCATCATTAACTGACATTAAACAATCCAAACTCTCAAGATGGCAAATGATCCAAAAAATGGTGCAGCATTACTGGGCTCGGTGGTATCGAGAGTATTTGACGACACTTCAGTCAAGGCAAAAGTGGCATCAGTCAAAAAAAAACATTTGCGTAGGTGACATAGTATTGATCAACGAACCCAATTTGCCTCCGACTAAATGGTTATTAGGAAACGTCATTGAAACATATGCGGGTGATGATAACCTAGTACGAGTGGTGTCAGTGAAAACTAAAAACGGTGTTATCAAAAGATCTATTCATAGATTAAGCGTTCTACCAATAATTGAACCTGACACTTCAAGGCCGGCGGAATGTATAACTCAAAATGATTCATAAATCAGATGTTTCAATTATCAAACTTATATACGCTACTGCTACTACAGTATTTGAGCAACAATTTAAATAATTATTTATATGTATAATTAATTTGATATGTATTATTATGTTCTCTAAATAGAAGAGAAAATTTGCCGTTAATTGATTTTCTATTTTTTGTATTAAAATCAGTTCTTTTTTTGATTCTAAAATCAGTTGTGCAATAAATGTATAGTTGAATGTAACTCTAGAAAAATTAAATAAATTAAATTGTTAATTTTGTTAAATTGGTGTTTCAGTGTAAAAAATAAATTGTTTAAAGTAATTAGTTGAATTTTACACTAAGCATCATAAAAATATTTTAGAAGATTTCTCCGAAAAATGCAACGCTTTCCATTTCTTAACGTTGAATACTTCGAACCAAGTTATTAAAAAAATATAATTCTCTTCAATGAGCTATAACTGGCTTCGTTTAGTACTTACAAAACTCCTACAAAACTAATTTTTTTTTTTCGTTTTAAGCTTGATTTTTGTTAATTTCAACTTTTTTGATAGAATGGTTAGTTTTTCAGTTATGTGTGAAAAACCGTCAAAAAACATGCTTATTTGAACGAAAAATGCAAGTTTTCAATTGCGAATAACTCGAAAAATATCGATCTATAAAAAAAATTGTTTAAGAATATTTGCACTTAAAATATGTCTCTTTATCTATTTTCGGGGTTATTTTTAGTGAAAAAAATTCCACCCCCGGGAAGGGGTGGCATTTTCCCCCAGGGTAAAAGCGCAAATCATCGCTATGTCACCTTTAATTTTTGAGTCATCTCTTAATTTTTCAGCAAATTTCAAGTTAATCGGTCAAGGTTCAAAGAATCGGAAGAATCAGACCCAAAAACGCACTATAATATGTTTGTAGAATATTTATACAGAAGCTTAGATAGGGGGCGGGGGTGGTCCGCAAAAACTTAAACAAACCATCACAATGTTTTCAACGATAAATCACTTAGAAACCATTTTAACCAGGTTATCCATATAATTTTAAACTATAAATTGTGATACTGATAACTTATAAATGTGTTCTATAAATGCGTTATTGGTTCAAAAAGAATTTATTCTACTTTTTAAAATTTTTAAAAGTTAATTAATTAATTAATTAATTAATTTAAAAGTTAATTTTTGCTTAACCTTACTATCTAATATATGTTTTACATTTCAAACACATTAATTGCAAACACCTAAGGAAACTGATAAGCAATCAAATCACCGTGTTTGTAAATGTGTTATGTCGCCCATAGCTGTAATTAAAATCGAATCTCCAAGTAAACTCAACAACGATAAATTTCCCAAAATAACTCATAAACACAACGAAAGGACAATTAAAATAACTTCAACTCTGGTAACTCTTCTTTTTACATTTTTTTCATGATGGTTGTCAAAAGATTATCACATGTTCATTCCATGTTTAGTCTTTGAAAAACTAAAAACTCTAAAATTTTGACTGTCAAACAGCACAGAACACATTTGTTTAATTTTGTCTACTAAAACTAAAAGGATATGCTTGATGATAAAATACATATTAATTATTTGTTTTGTAAAAATCTAAACAGTGAAAAAAAATTGTAATAAAAAAAAGGTTGTGAAGAAATCATATGATGGCTTTAGATCGTTTACTTTTCTTCTATTTTCATTTTGGATTGGCGAAAAATTACGCTTTTGTTTAGGCCAAGGAGCATTTTTGGTTGGTTGGAAATATCAAGGACAACTATTGATTGTGTGAAAATATAGTACAAAAAGTATTGGAGAATTGTCGGGAGATTATTATTAATGAAACTGTTTGGGTCAAGAAGCATTTTTTTGATTAGTGATCGCAGAAAGAAAGGGATTCAATTGGGAGGAGAAGTCATCACAGACGGAAGATCCAGGCATAGAGTGAGTTATAAATAAATTGTATATGGTTTTTTTCATATGTATATATTATATCGAAATCTAGTGGAATTCACTTTCTTTGATTATTCAGTTTTTTATCACGAATTTTTCTAAGTGTAAATGTTAGGTTAGGTTTATAGAACATAAGAGATTTCTAAACGCAAGGTCGTCGTGGAGATGAATTCTGTTTAGCTATAGTTTTTGTGAAAAAAAAAGTCCAAGATTAACAAATGATCTCAAAAAAATTTTTTTTCCTTTATCTTGAAACTGAAGGAATAAATTTGAATAGATCGCTTTTCAATGGACACAAAAATAGATACTGTGGAATAAAATGGCAGTTATGCAATTACTGCAGTTTTGCAAATTTTTATAGGTAGATACATACTCATACTGTTTGTTTTCAGTTTTATATATTTACATAATATTTGAATTAAATGAAAGTTTAGTATTTACAATTATATTTTGTAGGTTTTAAATCCCTTGTAAATTTCAAATTCATTAAGTGATTCGATTAGAGATCCTTGGCTACATTAATGTAAAGCCTTCAAATTTTGATTAAAAGTGGTGTAGTTATGCTTGTTATTAACTAAACGGCCACCAATGCTAACTACGCCACTGCATAGTTTTTTAGATACGATTTCTGTAGGTTTGAATTTAAATTTGAAGATATTTGTTAATGTTTTAAAAACAGTTTTTTTTCTATAAAATTGTGTCTAAATTACCGGTAACTTGGAATTCAAAAAATGCGGTAATTGTAGTGTAAAGAATTGGAAGAACCATTCTCTTTAAAATTTTCGCCTGTTTCCTTAATTTAAAAAAAACCCAAACAATCTTCTATAAAGTATAAATCATAAATTAAATACTATATTTAAGTTTATTTATTTATTTACAAAAATATGCTACCGCACAAAAATCTTAAATTTCTTTCAACTATTTGTGGTTTTTTTTATGGTTTTATTTAAGCGAGCATATAATTTCAGATCAAAATCTTTGTTGAACTTCGCTTAATAAACCTTTCAGTTAATAACAGAAAAATTCTTTGAGTTTGAATTTAAATCAATAGCCGACAAAAATTCATTCGCAAAATATTACTAAAACTTAATTTATATAACTTTAATAATCTTTAAAATTAATTATTTTCATAAATAAGTTGCACAAATAGCAACTTGAAATTATGAAGTAAAGTAACGTCAAAAATTAGAATATTCTTGGTTTTATTCACTCGATTTCAAGAATATTTTGGAAAATTTTCATTGGATTATAGTATATTCTATAACCCGTCTTTTATTCACTGATTTATCAGAAAATACTTAAAAATTTAAGTATTTAGAATATTCTACTTTTTATTCACTTCACCCAATATACTATTAATAAATCAACGCTTTGGTAGCGGTGATGCAAAGCAACCTGATTTTTTTATATGAAATTTGTTTTAAATAAACCTCACATGCGTTTTTAAAACCCATAATATAATATTAATATATATTTTTTTATCCACGACTACTAAAGAATATATGCTTTCCATGCGTATGTCTTCCATTGTAATTGTATTCATTCCACAACTAGTGAATTTGATTAAATTCTTTAACAGTTCTATAGTTTATTAAATATTCCCCTAACAAATTAAACAACAAACTTGTGTTGTTTTTCGCTATCTTTGATGTATTTATTTCAATATGGCGATACAAATTTTTGCATGAAAACTGGAAATTAAACGAACTATTTTACAGTCGTGGGTAAAATAGCATCTTGTATTCGCTTAGGATGATGGCAATTCTACACTCGGATGATTCCCTCCACTCGCTACGCTCGTTTCGGGAAACTTCATCCTCGTGAAGAATTGCCTTCATTCTAAGCTCATAAAAGAGTCTACTATTTCTCTATTATTTTCCTGTGAATTAAAGTTATGGCTAATTAGTTTCAAAATTTGATTATGGCTTCATTTCATGGTTAACCGAATGTAAAAATTTAATTAATACTGAAATAAAATTTACCGTGTTCGTTTTCTATGCATTTTTATCATCCACCATCTTCTTTTGAGCTTGGGTTTTTGTTTATTCAAATTATAAAATAATAAATTTATTAAATAATTATTGACAGCCATATAATGCACCATAGTAGCAGCTTCAACTTCCATCTCAAAATAACTTTTATAAAACACACGATTTTCAACACAGGTGTAGCCACAACTAAATTAATTTATTAGCGCGCTAGTGTTTTAGCGCAATAATTTGTTAGCGCCAAGAATTTTATGGCGATAAATTGTTATGCGATAATGTTAGCGCGATATTTTATTAGCGCGCTAATTATGGCGCAACTTAATGCTTTAATTATAGCGATAATATATGATAGACGATAACGCAGGTGTGGCCCCAGCATAAGTATATTATATTAATATTTATAAAATAAATTTATATACAAATATTTTCAATCAATTATTGTGAATTATATGGAAGATACCATAAGTTTGTCAAAAAAATGTTGTCAAGTACGTCAAAAAATTAACTGTTTGTATTACGAAAATGCGGCAATGAAAATTTTTGAACTTGTAATAGTTTTTGAAATATTTTTTTGAATTTTGAAAAAAGTTTGTATTTTTGATTTTGTAATAATTTTTGCAATATTTTTAGAAATTTTTGAAACAGTTTTAATTTTTGATATTGTTATAATTTTTGCAATATTTGTTTTGACAAACTTATAATGGCATAATTCACAATAATAATAATAATATTCCAGGTTGTACAAATAATTAATTTTATTTTTTTCCGAAAAATTGGGTTAGAAAATAAATAAAAATCTTTCTTTTGACACATTTGACAACATTTTTTTGAGGAACTTATAATGCAATAATCTAGTTTTTGGTATCACATACCACTCCCGACCATCAATATTTCTTCAAATTATATGTTTATATCCGGAATCACTTAAAATAAATGTTTTTTAAGCCAAAAATATGCAAATTTCCTTGTGTTGACCCACTTGACGATTTTTTGACACACTTCCGGTACAGTTATCGAACACATCGTCCTTTCAGCTCTTCTCATTGAGTAAACTTATTTTTAGAAACAAAAATTTTTGAAATCCGTTCAGCGGTTTTCTTGATTTCGTCGGTTGATTCGCCTGGCAGATACTTGTGCACCTGAAAATCGCCTGTTAATTTTATTTTGAACTCTACAATGAATGAGCTAAATCATATACAAATCTAAAGCTTACAGGAGGAAGTTTTTTTTTTAATTTTTTTACACATTCAAACATATAGGGGATGATGACCTGCACGGCTGATGCCTGCCAGGTTAGGGTTTCCGTACTTCACATTTCATGAATTATCACCAAAAAAAATTTAAGCCTTACAGAACGACCGTTACCCAAAAGGTTCACTAGCTCTTGGACTATTAGGCCTGCAGTAAGATGCAAAGAATAACAATTTTATTGGATTTATTTAGTGTTCCATCAAGGCACAGCCGAATTTTACCGTTACTTATACGTACAATTATGACAGGTGAACTCCATGTGTTTAATAGTTTTGGTAATTGTTTGTCTTTTTCAAACCCTAACAACTCGAACTTGACTAATCACTTCCATTTATGGAAATTTGCCAACATTTTACAGCTTTAGACTTATTTTGACTGATTGCATTAGTAAAATTAGTTAAAATTAACTGGATTTAGTAACAAACATTTGTTCATCACTTAGGTTGCCGTAAACTATATTTTCTGGTATAGTTCTGCTGGTTATAATATTACTAGTTAGCATATGCTTCATGTATACAGAACGTGAAAGGCTGTCGCAACAAATTGTATTATAAAATAGCGAAAGAAATTAACAGTGTGTAACTGTGCAAAAAAAAAACTCTTTATGCTTTGTTTTACAGCAAAACAAATATACTTGTAGCTGTCACCTAGCTAAAAGCAAAATCCACTATTGTTTAAGGGGTTGGCAAAATTTTTCTGAACCTCTTATACAAATATATGTTCGCCAACTAATAATTCCTTTTATCTTTTCACACACTTGAATATTCAAGATCCTCAAAGAAATTCTTCAGAATTTTTCTCAAAGAAAAATAATTTGATTTTCTTTTCAATTCTCCTTATTATTATTTTTTTTTTGTATTTCATTTAATTTTCTTAAAAACAAAAGATGTCATGAGTTTTTCTTTTAATTTAATGAAAACTAAAATAAAATTTATTCAAAGCGAAACGGAAAAATGAAATACTCATATTACAAAATATAAAAAAAAAAATAATAATAATAAGTTGAAAAATTATAATAATTGTAGATGACATTAAATTAAATGGAATAACGAAAATACAAAAAATAAAAATTATATTTTCATTTAATTTTCTTTTTGGTCAAAATCATAATATTTTTCCATAACTTTGTTTGATTTTCTTTGCGAAATAATTTTTTGTTTTCGTTCTATAGAAGGTTGCCCGATGGCGTAAGATTTTAATGTAATTCTTTTTTTTTTTTTTTTTGTACATATTCAATTAGATTTATAAAAAATTTTAAACAATGTTTTTCTTGATTGTAAAAATTTTTGTTTTTGTTGTGGTCGTGAAACGAAAATCCAATCAATTATAAACTAGAAAAAATAAAACAAAAAACCACTCCAATTAATCGTCAACTTTCTAATTTTCTTTTGACAAATTTATGATATCCATAAAAAAGAAATATAACAAGACAACGAAAAGTCATAAAACAAAAATATTAGTTACAACTCGATCACTTATGAACATAAATTCAAAAACACAAAAAAAACTATCATTTTGTTATCATAAAAACAAAAATTGAACATAAACCTCTAACAAATCACCTGATTAATTAAAATGATATAAAATCTTTTAAAAACCGTCATCCGTCGTCATCTTATACAAAAAAAAAATCCGAAGAAAGGAAATAAGTTTTTTATAAGAAATTTTATTACATTTTTATGATTACACTAAAAAACTAATTTTTTTTCTATTAATTTTTTATGGTAATAGATAGACACACCAAAATAGTCATCAAAAATACTTAATAATAATAACAATAATAATAATAATATGTTGATGATGATGATCATCATGAACAAGAAATTGTGTAATAAAAATTAAAAGAAAATAGAATATTTTTTTTAAGAAGATCAAACAAAGATTTTGTTCGAACGAAAAATGTTGAATTGAAAAATTATGATTAAAAGACGAAGAAGAGATGAAAACAATCAAAAGTTGGGTAGGAATTTTATAGGTCCGATTAAACGGTCGCTGTTCGATGGACAAGCAGCGTCGGTAGTGTTTTTCCAAAATATTTTGATCATAAATTTAAAAAGTTTTTGTAAAGATTAACATGGAAGTTCTCTTATGAACTTAACCTTACCTTAAACCTTACCAACCATGTCATGTTGGGAAAGGTACGGTTTCAAAGTGATGACCCAAATTAACCTGATATAATTAATCTATGTTTCTATAATTCTATGATTCTATGATTCTATCATTCTATGATTCTATGATTCTATGATTCTATGATTCTATGATTCTATGATTCTATGATTCTATGATTCTATGATTCTATGATTCTATGATTCTATGATTCTATGATTCTATGATTCTATGATTCTATGATTCTATGATTGTATGTTTCTATGATTCTATGATTATATGATGCTATGATGCTATGATTCTATGATTCTATGATTCTATAATTCTATGATTCTATGATTCTATGATTCTATGATTCTATGATTCTATGATTCTATGATTCTATGATTCTATGATTCTATGATTCTATGATTCTATGATTCTATGATTCTATGATTCTATGATTCTATGATTCTATGATTCTATGATTCTATGATTCTATGATTCTATGATTCTATGATTCTATAATTCTATGATTCTATGATTCTATGATTCTATGATTTTATGATTCTATGATTCTATGATTCTATGATTCTATGATTCTATGATTCTATGATTCTATGATTCTATGATTCTATGATTCTATGATTCTATGATTCTATGATTCTATGATTCTATGATTCTATGATTCTATGATTCTATGATTCTATGATTCTATGATTCTATGATTCTATGATTCTATGAATCTATGATTCTATGATTCTATGATTCTATGATTCTATGATTCTATGATTCTATGATTCTATGATTCTATGATTCTATGATTCTATGATTCTATGATTCTATGATTCTATGATTTTATGATTCTATGATTCTATGATTCTATGATTCTATGATTCTATGATTCTATGATTCTATGATTCTATGATTCTATGATTCTATGATTCTATGATTCTATGATTTTATGATTCTATGATACTATGATTCTATGATTCTATGATTCTATGCTTCTATGATTCTATGATTCTATGATTCTATGATGCTATGATGCTATGATTCTATGATTTTTTGATTCTATGATGCTATGATTCTATGATTCTATAATTCTATGATTCTATGATTCTATGATTCTATGATTTTATGATTCTATGATTCTATGATTCTGTGATTCTATGATTCTATGATTCTATAATTCTATGATTCTATGATTTAATGATTTTACGATTCCATTATTCTATGATTCTATGATTCTATGATTCTATGATTCTATGATTCTATGATTCTATGATTTTATGATTCTATGATTCTATGATTCTATGATTCTATGATTCTATGATTCTATGATTCTATGATACTATGATTCTTTGATTCTATGATGCTATGATTCTAAAACTCTATAATTCTATGATTCTATGATTCTATGATTCTATGATTCTATAATTCTATGATTCTATGATTTAATGATTTTACGATTCCATTATTCTATGTTTCTATGTTTCATGATTCATGAGGAGAAAAAAGACTTAACTTATATCTTGTTGAGAGTAGTTGTATGTTGAATTGTTGAATATCGACTTCTACTGTTGGATGGTGTAAACAATAAGCAAATGGTAGCAAGGCAACTTTCGTCCTTGTATGTCGCCTTATCTTATGCTTTCAGACACATAAGTCCCAACAACGTAATTATTTAATTTGATGCTAATCTACGCAGAATTTATGAATTATATATATATATATATATATATATATATATATATATATATATATATATATATATATATATATATATATATGTATATATATATATATATATATATATATATATATATATATATATATATATATATATATATATATGTATATATATATATATATATATATATATATATATATATATATATATATATATATATATATATATATATATATATATATATATATATATATATATATATATATATATATATATATATATATATATAATTTTTTTGTTTTATCTTAAAGATGATCCCACAAATTGATTTTTAATGATTACAGTTATTAACCTGCACTAATGACTAAGTACGATAGAGACCAATTGAAAATAAGTAAATTAAAAATTTACTCTTTTTATCACAGAAAAACACACAGAACCACTTAATTCTTTTGAATTTTGAAGCTACGTTCAACGACTCAAGAAAAAATTGATTTAATTTATTTTTAAATTATAACTGACTAACGAATTTTATTATTTTATTGCAATTATAAATCCCGACTCAAAAAAGAACTTTTTTTTAATTTATTTTCAATTATAAATAACGACTCTAATTAAAAAGATTTCTATTGGAAACCAAAATCACAACTCTATATAAAATTTCATCGATTTCGATTTAATTTTTAAATTACGACCCGCGGATGAATTTATTTTAAATTCTATATTACGACTCAAAAAATATTTGAAAAAATTTTCTATATATACATATTTGATTAACCTAAACCAGAGAAAAAAAACGTTGATTACACAAACATTCTCTCGTGGTGAGGCTGGCGATATCATCAATACAATTACATCGAAATAATAACATAAATTCACAGGTTGATTCACCAAATGCATATTTCGTTGTTTTCAACTAATTAAAAATAATAAAGGACAGCCTTTAATAAAGCATTTATATACCATCTCATTTGTTGTTAATATCACTATACCAGCTTGTTTCTTTCGTTTTAAATTAGAAACTATCATATATATTTGGAGTTCTTTTTTCACGTTTCAATACAATGAAACAATATAAAACAGGAAGAAAAAAGAATAAAATAAACTTAAAATATTTATATGTATACAGAAAATGCAAATATATAATAATCTATATTTGGAAAGGTATAACTTTGATAATTCGAGGGTGAGCTAAAAGTTACTTGTACTGCCTGATTATATTAATGAATATGTTAATGAAAAAATGTTATGTTAATGAATAATGTAATGTGATTCTACAGGTGGAACATGGAAAAGTGTTTCGCTTCAGAGTCTTCGCTATTAGATATAACTGCCATAACTTCTTTGCTAACACCTTTACCAAGAACTCAAATCGTTCTTACTTCTGTATTTCGTTTTTGTTGTAGGTTTTTCCAAACGCTACATGTTGGCGGCATAAGAAAATTCTATGATTCTAAGATTCTATGATTCTATGACTCTATGATTCTATGATTCTATGATTCTATGATTCTATGATTCTATGATTCTATGATTCTATGATTCTATGATTCTATGATTCTAAGATTCTATGATTCTATGATTCTATGATTCTATGATTCTATGATTCTATGATTCTATGATTCTATGATTCTATGATTCTATGATTCTATGATTCAATTATTTTTCATTTATTTTTATATAAAAATTACATACTTTTCTCAGGCCTATTTTTATTTAATTAACAATTTAATTAATTAATGAATTTTTTAATTTAATATCAATATTTCTCCAACTGTGGGGTTATCAAGTATTATAATTTTAAGAATATTTAACAATAATAAAGTAAAAAGCTTAAAAAATAGTTTAAAGATGATTTCTTTATTTTTTGTGTAATTATGTTTGAACTATTTTTTAACTTTTTTATTGTTAAATATTTTTAAAATTATAATCCTTGATAATGCCACAATTGGCGAAATATTGTAATTAATAAAAAAAAATTATAATAAATTTTATTTAAATATTAATATTTAAATAAATCATAGGTCTGAGAAAAAGTTGTATTTATTATTTTTAGCCAACTTAACAACAAGTCCAACAAAATATAAAAAAATCTATGATTTTGATTCTATTATAGGTTTTTTGTTATTTTATTATGCTCTAGTGCGTAAAAAATTTGCAAAACTGTTTGCAAACTAGTGAATTTAATTAGTAAAAATGTAGTAAGGAAATGCATTACAGAAATAACCAGTAACAATACTCCTAATAATTAATTAAATTCCTTCTTACATAAAAGGTTTTAGGTTTTTGGATTCAAGATTCGATGTTCTAACAAATGCAACAAAAATAGAATAATTCAGAAAGCTGTTACAACCTATACTTAGTTGACCCATGCTCCAAAAATGTTTCGTCACAAATTGTGGGTACATTCCATTCCTTGAAAATGTGTCAAGCAGGGCTGAGTACTATAAATGTAAATATGTGTAGAATTTTTGTTGGCTAATCCTATAATCGAACACCATACAACCATAAAAAACTAAAGAGCGGGGAGGTGATGGGCATGCGGTTTTAAAAATCAGACGAATTCTAAAAGAGATAAAAAATGTGTAATACCTTTGCTCGGGTGCAGATGTTCTTTAAATGGTAGACATCCTGGTTCTGTATGTTATGTTATGGCACTATATTGCAGGCCCAGGACAGTTGGTTAGTATTGTTCAGGGCTGTGTTTAAGATAGCAAAATATTTGCTGTCGTATACATACATGAACTGAAATGTTGTAGGACACCTGGAGCCCACACTTTTGGTGTTTCAATTTTGGCTCATAAAGTCTCCTTCGAGTCAGCGACTTTAGTGAAGTGTAGTTTTAAAATCATAGTAATAAATAAATTCAATAAATTTCAAGTCGCCTACGGTCAACATTCCATCAATAAAAATAATAATTTTTCTTCTATCAATAATTTCAATCACATTTGCTTGAACATAAAACCAACAACAAAATATTTTTTCTTAACGTTAACATAATAATTTGCTGTTCCACCATCATCTATGAATGTGTTTCTTTTTATTATTATTATTATTATTTGAATTTTCTTTAAGATTATGTGTATGCGTATAGCTTACCTTACCTACCTTCAATTGATATGTTAACAGGTTTTTATTATCAAAACAACTTAATTTACAGTTATAATTGTATATATACAGAATTTAATATTTTTTTTACAATCTAATATATAATAATTATTTAAAACACTTTTCTTAATTGAATTTATATTAGATAAAATTAGTTTTTATGGTTGAATTCGATACAACAACAAAATATATCAAATTCAAATTATTTGTGCTCATGGATATTACGTAAATACGTTCCGACCAGTTTCTCTCCGGTAATGGTTATATTAAAGATTTACTGATTTAACGTATATGTTGAATTCAAATTTTAAATCTCATAATTTATTTGCTCACATTCCAGAAGGTGACGTTCATTTCTGATGAGGTTAAGCTTTGAGTTTTTTTGTTTTTGGTAATATAAGCTTTGGTGGTCTAGTTTTTAGTTGTTTAAATGGGAATGAGTAAGATATTGATTGAAAGTAAATCGTTTGAAGAAGATAAACGATTACTTATTGTTTATGGTTTTATTAGAATAGGACAAGTAAGAAAACCTGCAGTTTTCTTAAAACTTCTGTATAAACTCGTTGGTGTTATATAATTTGCTTGCACCTTAGAAGTTTTTTTGCTGTAAAAATATATTGGATGCTAACCGTTGTCTCTATCGGACATTTGAAATAATTCACCATCCAATTCCATCTCTGAACTCGGTAAGTATATTTTCCGAAACCGGGTGATCGGCTGAAATGGTTTTAATTTTTGGAATTTTAATAGTTTAGCTATAGATGCCAAGTTTTCAACAAATTTCCTGATATAACCTGCAAGTCACAATATTTGTGGAATATTCTTAGCTGTATGTGGTTCAAGAAATTTTGTAATTACAACTATTTTTTGCATTACTGGTATGATATTTCCATTTTGTTACGAGACTGTTGCCAGGAAAAACGAAAAAAATTCATCTGTCCGGAAAACTTTCTGTTGCATGAATCAACGCGTACAACTTATCGTCTTTTTATTCATACGTTTCTCAACCCTGTTTGCAATGAATTTGTTTTCATCCAGTGTTGTCTCATTTTTGATATGTTGTTGATTCATGCTTTTTTTGCATTTTACATAAATTTTTTTTTTTGATTTTTATTATAAGAGTACTTAAAATTAGACGAGATTCTATTTAAAAAGTACAAATATAAAAACTTGACAACAAAATGGCATCCAACGTCATCACTAATTTTAGTGTTAAACAACAAGATTAGTTTATATAACGGTTCATTTTGTCTACTAAAGTAATCTGTTTTGTCTAATACAATAATCGCCTGTGGCGCACCGTTAGATGGCACATTAAATACAAGGTTCACCTGTGGCACACCGTGTGAAGGAATATTAATTAAGATGGCGCCACATGAATGATAAAGATTAAACATATTCAAACATAAATATCTCTATAACAACGATTAGCAAACAGTCCTACCCGTGCAAACGCAGCCCATTAATTTCTCAATAAAAAAAACGGAAAAAAACAAAGATGAAATGTGGCAACCCTCCTTCTTCTCAATTATAAAAAGTTACGATGTAAACTAAATTGATACATAGTTCCATTCCATGTTTAATATTAAAAACAGAAAGATCTCGGTCTAAATTTTAAACAGGAATTTTTATATTTTCAATTCCAATAAAAGAAAATATTGTTTTCAATAATATAAGTAAATACACAAGAAAATTGTTGTTACTAATTAAATAGTGAAAAATATACGAAAAATATTGATAATTAAAAAGAAATAGTAGATTGTATTACTAGAGTGAATGCGTTTTCCAAACAAGAGATAGTTAACAGTAGCTCGTACAATTGTTAGCTGCAATAACTCGCGTTTGGAAAACGCATTCGCGCTAGTAATACACACTATTTTTTGTAACAAATGCATAAAATTTATAAATATTTATTTAATTGTTAATTTAAACATTTATTTAACAAAGTTATAAACAAATTTAAGATATTTAAATAATTAAAGTGCGCCATCTTCGTTCTAATAGTTATAAATTATACTAGCTCGCTGATAAATTGTACTAAACTGTGAACTGATTTGGACTTTTATACGAATAATTATATTACATTACCCCGGAAAACTCACAAAATATATGAAAACTGAATCTATACGACAAACTAATTTAGGCTCTCTTATCATATCACAGAACGAATCATTATAAATTAAATTAAAATTCAAAAGGCTTACATCACTTAATGTTGAATGTTGATCGGCTAGAAATCCATTAAGATGATTAGCATCTTCCACTAGTTTTCTCGTTTTCTATCCAGCAAGTTTCAACGAAAGTTACCTTTTCGTATTCTTCGAAATTTTGTAATAAAATCTCAGTCATTGTTACAAAATTACAAAATGTAATTTCTTATTTTCCAATAACCACATTGTGCAAGTAACGAAGTGCATGTAACAGATCATTATAAACGGCACTTCGTTGTATAAAGAAAAATTCGTTAGTTTCATCATTTGGGTAAATACCAATACCAAACATTCCATAATGTGCTACGATGAATTGCGAGTACAGAAAACATTAAACAAAACTGTTTTAATTTAATTTTATTTATTGGTTTTATTTCTAATAAAGTTTCTAGTGATTTTTTCTTTTCACAGCTAACTTTACAACATAAAAGTATTTTTTTCTTTGTTTTATTTTAATTTAAATGAATACTAACCACTTACATTTAATTTTATATAGTGATTTTAGATTTATACTGATTCTCGATCAAACAAATTTGATCGCTTATATACACAATTTACCAGATTTTCTGTTTCATTTTCCATAATGTAACTAAAAATTTCCACTAATACAACCAATCATTTATGCAAAACTTGTATTTTTAATTAATTGAGTTTATTTCAATGATAAAAAAAATGTTTAATTGTACAGTGGTACAAAAAAATGTCTACATTTATTACAATTGAAGAAAATTAATAAAATTATTATCGAATTTATCTGAATATTAATAGTATTATAAAAATAGTAAAAATTGAAAATAGTCCGTCGTTACAACTGTTAACTAAGAGCTGTTAAAATTGTAAACTTTAAAAACCCCAAAAAATTGTTTTTTCTTGCAATTCAAATGATCTTGGGTTGTGTTTAAGTTGTTTTTACAATATCGTTAGCTATTTAAATTATTATTTTGATATTTAAGTGCTAGAAAAATATTATATTTAGGATAGATTTAACTACAAATCTCGCATACAGGCGGCATGGGTGTCAGGCATACAAAATATTTTAATTAACACCCTTACAAAATGAACAACTGGATGTGCAGAACATGATATTTTTGCGACATCCACAAGCTCTTCCACATCCACTCTTACATGAACAAACAATAACGTTCAATACTTTTTCTGGAGCAGGTAAGTTGATCATTCTCACAGGAGTCAGTTTGCCAGTAACATTCTCCAACACCATTTCGTGGGATCGAGTGCCGGTTGTGTTTGAGCAAAAAATCCGATCCACGATTGGACTTGAAAATAGACGCGTTTCAAATGTTCTTTGAGTGCGTCTACAGTTGATGGTAACGTTGCAAGAGTAACGGTTGCTTTTTTTTTGGATTTAACTTGACTTGATGTTTTCTGGTTGAAGAGGTCATATCTATATTTGTTGAGTTGTTGACTCGAACTCAACTCTGCATCAGCTCTTGTTGGTTTGTATTTATACAAAGCCAACGAGCAATTTATTCCTGCATCCGAAACTTCATCTACATTTGAAATTGGCTGTTTGAACAGAGAGGCAAATTCGCGCAATTGCTCACCAGCCAAGTTGTTTTCGTTGAATAAATCGAAAAATAACTTTTTTCCTGTTTTGAAAAAGGCTGAAGTATGTATCGCAACATGTGAAGGCATGTGCGAATAATACATGCGATTTCACACTTGCAAACTTGCCTTCCAAACTTCGAGTTGAAAAAAATTTTTGCGGCTCTGTTCCACTCCTGCGTTGCGGCTTCAGAAAATAAATTTCTTGACTATGCAAGAAATCATTTTGGTCGTCATTGACAGCTCCAATTAAAGCAGTCAAAATTACCAATACGTCAATATCTTCGGACACCACAACCACTGATTTATCGCTGTCATAATTGCTGCGTATAGCTTCTCCAGCGATCGTTCGATCTGCATCGCCAGAACATTCTATGGATGTGAAACTATTGCTTAATAGCGTATTATGTAACAAATTGATGAACTTTTTCTTGTTGTTGCTATTTGACAAAAATTTGGTTTTTTCGACTGTGATAGTTGTGGTCTCGTTGAAATATTATTCGGCAGACATAAATTTTCTTGATCTCCGCTTTCTTTCAGATGATTTGGTTGTGATGTCATCGTAACCATCAAAAACTACCGTTACATTTTTTTCAAAATGACTAGTTAGGTACTTTATGTAAGAATCTGTTATTGACGAAAATTTGTCACCAGTTTTCCATGGAATTTTTTGCAATAGCATTCTTCCATCTACTTCCACAGTACGAATTTTCTCGCCTTTGATAAGCATCCACTTGCACGAAAAAATTGTACATATCAGATTTAACATTTTTTCGCATGCCAAACTTGTCGAAAGAGATAATGGGAATGGGGCCAACTTGTAAAAAAATAAATCTACGAATTCTCCTATCAGCTGAGATGTCATGTACATTGCGCATGCTCGTTGAAAAATCAAATCAGTACTTACATGTACTGTATCGTTGTCAATGGTAACAGTTTTGTTTGTCTGATCCAGTGTGACAACTGTGTCGGTTCTTTTTAAAGTTATCTCCTTGAAATTCTGACTTCCGATTCGAAGTAAAGTTGCTAATCCCCTTTCAAAAGCATTAAAACAATCGATTTTCTCATCGGCCAAGTCCAGACGAAGCATTTGAAAAAGGATTGTGGTAGTGCAAAAATTGACTCAACTTTTTAGTGGCAGCAGAGTCAATTGTTTTGCGTGAATCGTGTAAATCTTTGTGTTGAAATGATTTTTCACATGATGTGTTGGTGTATTTTTCCATAGAATCAATTATGTCTTTTGTGTGAAGAATTCCTTTTTGCAATGTGTGGACGACGCTTTCGGTTGCTCCACCACGGAATGGCCCGCCTTTAATACTCATGGACTACATTAATGTCTGCTCAATCGTCTGGTCGGAAAATAATCCACCCCAAAATTTATCGGTACGACGAATGGTACGTCCAAAATCCTTCTGTTGTAAATTTCTTGTACTCATCTTCATTCATGATATTTTTTAAATTTTGCATATTTTGCAAATATATCTGTGCTGATTTTGCATATGGCATATGACCAGCTGAATGGAAGAAAGGTATCATCAGCTCATTAATACATTCCAATCGGCTGATTTGTCCGCTGCGATGAAATCTGTTAAGATGGAAACCATGCGGAAATAAAGAAGCCATAATTTTCCTGTTTTGCTTTTTTGCTCTAACTTTAGTAGTTCGTTTTCGAATAACTCGACAATGTCGTTCAAAACGTCCGATGTTAACAAAGTTTCTGGATCATTACTGTCGTCATCGTTAAAATACATTTCTGATACCACGTCGATATCATTATTATCAGAAAACTTATTATTTGTATTCACGAGATCAACGAGATCATTTGAGCCAACGTTAATTGTATTAAGGTATGTCCTCTTACTGCTCGAGAATATGCATGACCATTCAAAATATGAGTGATGGTATTCTCAGCGTATACTTCACACATTAATTCTTTCAGGCCGCTACCTGCCATAATTTTGCCGATACAACCCATAAATGACATTAACGTATGGAATCCTCCAAGCCAAATGACAACATTCACATCAAATGTTGCCATTTCCACAATGTCGCGTGGTTTTAAATACAAAGGTTGATCGTATTCGTATGTTATAAAGCATGTATTCATGTTACGTTCTTTGGTTAACTTTGAAGATTCGATGGCTGCGGTATATAATGTATTATAGTCACTTGGACTGGAATATACAAAATTCAGTAAGTTTATCGTGGAAATTTCGTAACGTTTATTTGTCCGAGTTAAATTTTCGTGGAAACCATTCCAGCCTACTGCCTTGTTGTCGTTTTTAAACTGCAAGAACATCCAAAAATAGGATAATTTTGTGACGTTCGACGGTTGATGTAGTTGTAACTGTTAGTTGTTTATTGTGACGCAAAGTTTTGCAAGGCCCTTCTTTCTCAAGCTCTTACTTAATTGCAATTCTATTTCTCCTTGTTTTGCAATTTCTGCCGCACTTGGCACTGTTGAGGGGCAGGGGAACAGGCTATTTATCTGCTACGCCACTTGAAGGAGTGATTATTTCAATTCGGCCAAGATTACGGAATGTTCCTTTTCCATCAAGCGTGTTCGTATTGAAATCAGCGTTGTCGTGAACGTATTGTACAAATGCTCCATTTTTTATTTCAATATCAGCTTCTTTTGTGACAGATGCTTCATATAAAAGAGTTTCGTTGTAAGATGCACAAAAACCAAAAGCATTCAAGAGATTAATAATATTTTTCTTCCCGAATTAGCGATGAAGAGTAACTGATAATTCAAGAAGAATCGGAGGTATAAAAGATTGAGGACGAACTGCATTCATGATACAATGACCAATTGATACCAATTTTATCTTTTTTGCTCTTTGATACATCCCCAGCGTGATCCAATTTTATCAAAAATTTCAAAAAATGTATCACTGAAGCTGGTATCAACTTTTCATTTTCCACATCGTCAATAAATTTGTCACTTGGCAGATAGTTTGCATTCTCGATGAAAATTGTCGCCGCACGCTGAAGTATCAGATTTTCGTCATCTGCAGTACCTTTTAATTTATCTTTTATCCAGGACATCGTGTAAGGATTCTGTACGCAAAACGTACGTAGTGCCATTTTTTCTGGTGGAAATAGAAATTTCATCTCCGAAATATTCAATCATTTTGTTCTTAATTGTTACATTATTTGGACTAAACGAACTACGAGGAGATTTCGCAACCTTCTTGAGTTCATCAAGAGTCCACTGACTGTCTGCATTGTCCTCTATAAACTTAAAAAATTTTGATATCAATCATATCACTTCGACTGTCTTTCTTAGTCGTGACATCAATCGGCCGATGAGTGGTTAAAAATGTAATCAAACATTGATTATGATATTTAGCACCTTCTTCTTCAAGCTCAACATCGCCAGTTCGACTCAACAAATCGGCAAACTTCTTTGTGGGAGGAGATACTATATTAGCTGATCCTGAACCATCTCTTTTTTCTCTAACTCCAACAAGAAAAACCTTCAAATTTGCATACAAATAGCATACTATTAAAGAAAAAATTGCATTTGCTACGCGAGATAAAAACGTTTTTCGCTCGGAAACATGTCTCACTCGACGCTAGCGCTTCTCGTGAACAAATGTTTACTCACGAAAAAAACAATGTTTTCATCTCTTGTAGGAAGATATACTATTTTTAAGCACTATGGTCATATCAATAAAAATTCCGATTTCCCGCTCCCCATGTGGATTTATCGGAAAACTAATGGCAGATTCGTGATCAGCGACCCCTTAAACCTGCTGTGGAGCATTTTCAGTCCTTAATTTTCACTTTTACTATATTTTGCAATCTTTTTAAAAATGGAGGGAGAAAAGGGGGTTAATTTTGAGTTTTGGGGGTGTTGGTTGGGGCTGGTCACTTCGTTTGCTAGTCACGAATGACCTAGGGGACTCATAGAAGCTAATGCAAAACAAATTTTTTTGATTCACCTTCCTATAAGAAACTATTTCATTTCCCCGCTTTATTGACTGGACTATAGGGCTTCGTGTCTGGTTTCAGTTGGTTTTACCAGATCATCTATGTAATTACGCACATAATTCCTTTACCACATGATTCATCAAACGTCTGATTTATAAACATCATATAAATAATTATAGACTAGTGCACAAATAGAAACAAAACTACATACATCTGTTGTTGTTTTATACTCCCCATTTAAAATTTTCAAATTTGCGTTAAACTGACCAACGGTGGCTAAATAATTCGATCCAGCCATAGAACATTGTGTACCCTTTGTTTATATTAACCACTTCTGTGGTTAAAAATTTTGTCACTGTTGTCTCGACTCACTTATTTCCTGTCATCCACCTTGACTAGCAGTATTTAAAATATACTCCACCTAACTAGTTAAAGAAAAAACTACACTGCTTGTGCATCCCACTTGAGCCCCCAACGTTTGAATTTAGATATTCATTTAACTACGACTCCAATTATTTAACGTTTCTCTTCTAAAACCCAACTTACAACTGTACTATTATTTTAAATAGTTTTATAAATTTTTAACGACGGGCTTCTGTTTAAAGAATTTCCATAAAATAATTTGCTATTCTATTGCAGGTCCAGCCTTATTTAAGTTAAATTTGAACCCCACTTATTATAGACTTTTTATAAATGTATAAAATTCATGAGTAATACAATCAATAAATTTTTGAAACATGTTCCCATGTATTACTTTGAATATTTTTGTATAGAAACGGTTTTAAAAAATTATATTCTGGTTGTTTTTTTTTTCATTTAAATAAAATTGTATATTGAAATAATGTGATTAAAGTATAATTAAAAAGAAACAAAAGATAGAAAATTCTAGCTATAAATTGGATTTAATTGTGTGATTATGTTAATTTCAATCAAAAAGAAATAAAATTGTTATCACTGATGCCACAAGCGCTTAAAGCGTTTGTTAAATTAGATAAAAATAACATTTTTTGGTAAATTTTTTATATGAGAGTGTTTGTTTTAGAAAGCGGCTTCGAGAAGGGCGAGACTGTTGTTTTGCAACTCAATGGATGCTGACAAAAAATTAAGGAATAATTGAGAGTTGAGCTGAAGGAATTGTGCTCGAAAAGGTAATAATTTTCCAAAGGTTCTTTGCATTTCAAATCAACAAACTCAACAAATTCATACAAACGTAATTGAAACCAAAATACGGCACAAACAAGCATACGACCCAGGTGAAGCTATTTGTGTGGTGTATTTTGTTTTTGTGAAAAATGGCAGAAAAATGTTGAATACTAATGACATCAATTAGAAAATATTAGGTGGCCGCTAATTAGGTGTAAAATTGAAAGTTTCATAACACAAGTTGCTTTACAAAATCTCAATAAAACTCAAACACTCTTGCTTTCCTAATTTCACATGAACAAATATAAAATTGAAATGTGACCACTATATTTGATAAAAAAAAGTGTGATGAACCTGACGACAGTGAAAAAAAAGTTTGCTTTGAATTTTATTCAACTGAATCCTTCTATATATAGCAAGGATATTTAATCTCTCCATATACCATTAAAAAAACTATGAATCGATCTAGTCATATTTAAAAAAAAAATCTAGTTTTTCTAAACAATAAAAGCCTGACAGATTTATTACTATTTTAGTTATTATTGTACAATAAAAATCCTGAAAAATTCGAAACTATATTTTAGACTGTCAAATATAAATCTATACATATTCGATATACAAAAAATAAATTCACTCATAATTATTTTGTTCTGAGACTGTGACTAAAATATTCAAAATCTTTTTTTACAATCTTGACTGTATGTATTATTACCAAAAAACTCATTCAATAATAAAAGTAAAAATTGTTTCATTTTATCTAATCTTGACCTACACCAATTTCTTTTAAACTTTTCTTTTACTCTCCATATCTGCATCTTACAACAAATTTTTACTATTATTTTTTTTAACAGAAAATATCTTAACACAACATTCATATGTATATGTAGATATATAAATGAATACATACCCGAAAAAAAAAATATTCATAAAAAAACGATTCAACGGCCATTAAAATTCATTCGATTCAAAATACTCATAAAAACCAAAGAAGTCGTAAAAATCGCCTAAAAAATTTATATTTTTTTATTATTTTTTAAAAGAATATTTTTTATATGTTTTCTTAAGTTCTATACTTTTTTATGTATTTTAAGTGAGACGGTTCTAATTTTTATGACTAAGTTATGAAATATATAATTGTAATTTGATTTGTGAATGTCGGGTGTAATTTAGTAATATGTTGATTGATCAATTTTGAGTTGTAAACATGGTGCGGTGTGATTTAGGTTTTACGTGCAAACATGCTTAACTTGTTCAACGGAAAACAATTTTCTATTACAAATCCTGTTACACGTTATCGTTAGGTTTAAGATTAATATTTTACAAGTTGTGAGTTATTGAAAATACTTAGAAATAATTATATAGCATAAATAATAAATAGGTGTTGCATGCAACATATTTGTTGTTGCGTGAAACATCAAAAGATAAAGTTTTGAGACTTTTCAAATTATTAAAATTTAATACATTTTTAAAATATGCAACATTTAGATAGGTTTAGCTTATTGCAACGAAATGTGCAACTCTGGAGTCTGGTCTCTTGGGAAATGCTAGGAATTTTTCTGTAGGTAAGAATATTGAGGAAGGCAGCCATAAGAAGGAGCATTCGATAAACAGGATATTAATTTCAGTGTAAACGTATCTGAGATACGTTCACGTAACTTTATCCGATCAATTTGTTTTGTTATATTGATATTTGCACATCTGATAACTTAGTAATTTTATGTTTCAAATAAAGTATTTAAAATGAGCATCCGGCGCAAATACTCTCGACTGCCTGGGTCACAATACAGCATAAAATGGTATTATATTTGGTTGAAGAACATGCCTCCATATAATTATATATCTGGGTTTTAATCATTGAGGAAGACCGTGTGTCACATTAGAAATCCAATTTAAGTTTTATTAATTCAGTTTTTAATAAAAATTGCATTTTGCCTCTTATTTCCTTTTTTCTCTCTGTCCTATTATTAAATATTGTATTGGCCTATGTCATACTTTATTGTGTGATGGGATTTATCATTTAGTTATCTTTAAAAACAAAACATAAAAAAAATTGCATAAAATAACGCATATCTAGCTCCCACAGGTCGGTAAATGGTTTTTGTGTGTTGTTGTCAAGCATATTGTAATTCGTATATAATTACTATAGTAGAAAAAAAAAATTATCGAGCTGATTCAGCAATTCATCGGTTTATTGTCTTTCCTGATTAGCTCATGGAGAACTTTTTTAACATTAACAAATTTTTGCGTATCTCAAGTAAGTACCCGAGCAGAAATTAGTTAGGGAATGCCTGAATACAGTCAGGGCCTGATCAGGGTCAGATAGGGCAAGTCCTAATAGGGCAATCTGATGTGGTCCTGTTCCGGACCTGAATTAGAATACCCTTTTAGGACAAACCTTATTTGGATATACAGGCCCTGATTTGATTTTTCGTATCTGACGCCTAGTTGGGAAATCTGATCATGGCCTGATACAAAATACCTAACTACGGTTTGCCCTATTTAATTTTATATGGAAAACTTGATCAGTGCCTGATCCTTTTATCCCAATCAGGGCCTGATTGGGCAAAAGCATTACACTCATGATCAGGGCCCTATCAAACTAGGGCTAACCTGATCAGGGCCGTATTTGAGCCCTAAGAAATTTCTGCTCGGGTACCTAACTTACCTTCGGAATAGTGAACACTTTTTAGGATTTAACGAAGCCCACATATAGTTTTTTATAAGTGCTGCTCAATGTTTTTTGATAATGTTATATTTCGACTTTGTATAGACAAGTCATGTTTATTAATGCAAATAGTTTAGCACTTGTTGCGTTGATCCTTCAAAAAGTGATGGTGCGTTGGAAAATCTAAATCGCTTATAGTTAGTTTGCTACAGTTCATTCCTAACACTGTAAGTGGTTTAGTCCCTCGTTAATCTCAATAATATTTTCACTATGACTATTCATGCATCATTCTAATGTTTAGTTTCTTCATTTGATGTAGAGAGATCGCAAGGAGTAATGTCTGGTGAAAACGGGAAGTGCGGGAGCGACTTCCGTATTTGCAAATAGGTTTTGACCAACGCCGCTACATTCGGACGAGCATTATCATGTAATAGAATTATAGAATAAGTTTGTCGTACCTGGAGTAGTAATGGGCGTGTTTTTTCTTGAGTACTCAGCTCAAGTTCCTTAATTGTGTTTATGCTATGGAATAATCCTTGATGGTGGCACGCTGTTGCTTGCTTGAAGAAATTAATCTTCATATAACTATATCTGGGCTTAAATCATTATGGAAGATAGTGCGTCACGTAATCAGGGATTATGCTACTAGCTGGATGATTGGCAAACCCATTGTAGTTTTGTTTTTGCAAATTTTTCAAACAAATTTGCTTTTTATCTCTTATTTTATTTTTATTTTTTCTATCTTATCATGAGATATTGGCCTATGTCATATTTTATATGTGATAGGGTTTATTGTTTATTTATCTCTTCTATAAAAAAATATCTAATATAAATAAAACAAATTTGCGTCCAGCAACACCTTAGAACGCATATTGTTGTGGGACCTTGGCCTTTAAAGGTTTTTATGTGCTGTTGTGATACATATTGTAATTCCTACTACACAAACGACGCCAAACTGCTTACACTAGATACACAACCAGAGTTTCTTACATCTATATTCAGTTTGGGTGTCGATGTTCAGTTTGGGCCAGGTGGTCTCCATTCTTTGGGTCAGTTGCTATTCGATGTAGAACACCCTTTCTGTTACATCTAACAAGTATACCATTTCACACATGCAAAATCAACGTTCAACGTGTCTCGGCTTCAGATCACATTGAATTCACTTGCCATGTATGGAATAATTTCCAACGAATTTAAATTATGTGAAACTTTCTTCAATAGTGCTTTCCATACCGTAACTACGTACACTTTCGGCCTTGCACTACATGTTTTGTCTTCCACGTCAAACTCACAATTTTCAAACTTTTGAAATCACTCACGATAACTTCTCTTACTTAAAACAGTTGCACCATAAGCTACTGGTAGAAGCTCAATTCTACAAACACTGTGGTGGCACAATGATAACTACTTGCCAACCATACTGCAAACGAAAACAACTTTATTTTTGTTTGTATCCGTCATCTTGAACGGATAGGTTAGTTTTATATGCATCTCAAATTTCAGGTCCATAGCAATTGTAATTTACAAGATAATCGATGTAATGTGAAAAACATGTTTTGCTCTTACGCTTTTGTTCGTTATGAAAAACAGAACCCTAAACATGAAGAGTTAAAAATTATTTTAACATTTGACGGGTTTCATTTAACTTTTTATAAGATAATATGACGTTCGTAATAATAAATTGATGAATTTTATTTTATTTTCATCTAAAATTTTATACGACAAAAATAGTTTTGTGAAGGTAAAAAAAATACACAAAAAACAAAAGGGCCCTTTGAATAATTAATTTTAGTGATTCAAAAAAATTATTATATATATTTAATATTTTTGTATTTCATTTTTCATGTTGGTTTACTGATATGTAAATTTACATTTTTATAATATTAAGAAAATTGTGGAAAATTAATATTATTTTTCATGTGTAAGCCAAATATTTAAATTTTTGGATTCCGATTTTTTTCATTTAAATTGTATCATTAAAAAAGTGGCGAAAAAATTAACGCCTCATTAACAAATGCAATCACACACATCATTTTACAACTTAGAAATACGACAGCATCTTAATTTGTCGTAATGACGTTACCAAAATTATTAGTCTAGGAAAGATTCATACAAAAAACAAACACTGTGACGGCACAATGTCAGCACAATATGGTCACTCGCGTCATGGCATCTTCGAATTGTACTTGAGTTTCGAATAAATAAAACATACTTGCCTCCTACCATCCTCTGAAAACTGAAACCCTTAAAAGTATATCTGCACAAGAAATTACCGTATAGTTAGTTACCTTGCAATTTGTTAAAAGATCTTCCAAACTCTGCAGATTATAAATGAAAATATATGTCTGGATCGAGTTTCTGTCACCACGAGGGAAAACAAAAGGAAAAATTATCTCAAAATCTCGCCGTTTTAATATTTTTAGTTCAAATTACTGCATTTAAAATGACAGCATTTTTAGTCAAAAGGCGGAAATTTATTTGCATAGTAATGATTCCAGTTCAATTATCACATATCGATCGACGAATAAAGCGATGAATAAATTTAATTCACAAAAAACACTGAATTTGGAAACAAATATTTAGCTTGAAGTAGAAGAATGCACTATATCACCGAAACTGCAAACAGAAAAAAGCGATGAAAAACATTATATATAAAAAATCCGAATGCTGCCAGAAATGTGGGAAAAAATAATGCCTATAGTGATCACCATTACAAACCATATAGAAAACCGCAGAAATGGCGTATTTGTTCTCATAATAATTTTAGTTTGTCTATAAGATTTCTATTTATAAAATGCTTTAAAAATGTAAACAGATGAGCAACATTTTGCACCATGGTTCATCAGTAGTTTAACAAGCAAGTTCATATAGACCGACGCCACCATTAAACCTTCAAAACTTCTTTCTTTCAAGAACAAGAAGCTAAACTACGCAAATGGTATGAACAACTCCTTTAAAAACCACGACCAGTTTGTCCAACATAAAAATTATTACATTCAGCATAAGGTTTACAGTTTTAGAGACTATAAGATCTGTTTTAAATTAGAACATACAAGCAAAAACTAACAAAATAAAAATAAATTCAAAAAGTGTAGCAAATTTTCGCTTGAACTGTTTACAATTTACAGTATTTTCATTCAAAATAATTTTTGTTTATTTATATATTTTATTTATTTTTCTTCTTTATTTATTTGATTACACCTATAATTCTGTTCTTACGCAAAGAAACGTTCTTCAGAAATACGCGTAAAAAAGGATGCGGCATCCTTAAAAAAATGAATGATTGGCTAATATCATAACAGTATACGAATTTCTATTTTGAGAGAAATTGGAAACTAAATAGTTTTTTGTAAACGCGTAAATCAAATACGCGTAAAATCAAGTTCGCGTAAAAAAAGAATTGGCTTTTTCATTTTTAATCGTAGACGTTAATATATACGATAATCTTAGTTGAAAGAAGTGGATGAAACAATTAACTTATATTCTTAATTTAATGTTCATTGCAAGCCAGAGAATGCTTATAGGTAAAAAAATTTATAAATAAATCAATTTTTTAAAACTTTTATTGTTATTAATGAAATTAATATAATATCGTTTAGCATTGAACCCCACTACTTCTTCACTCAATAGTCAATAGCTTAGATATATATAACAGAATACAGAATACTTGTTTTAATTTTTAACCAATATTTGTGCTAAATTTTATTCATTCGAGTTATTTATAATAGCTTTCATAGATTACTATGCTATTTATAATGCTACTTAGAGTTTAATATAACTTACTTTTAAACTATAAATTGGTGACCCCATCGTGATTTGAACACACAATTTTGTGATTGAAGGAAAGTATTTTTCATTAATTTTTCATCTAATAAAATTATTGCATTTCATCAATTGATTAGGACAGTGGAACCTTGGACTCTGTATACTGGTGCACATGGAATCAGTAGTTACTTTTAGTACTAAAAAAATGATTTGTCATGTCAACCCATTTTACAGTACATCGTAGAATGTTCAGCGATATATGGCAGCAATTTCAACTTTGACATTTTTTTTGGCCACTCTTCTAGTAATCTGTTAAGTTGTGCAGTAACGGGAGATACTAGAATCGATTCATTTATTAAATAACAATTATAACAATTGGTATTAACAATTATAACTATTACTTTATAAGTATAACAATTTAATAAAATTTTTTTTAATTAATATTTCAATTACTTAACTTGTGGAAATTGTTGTGAAAGAAAATGGTTCAATTAATGGGGTTCAAAGGGACGAAGAAACGAATTAATAAAAAGTTAACAAATTTCCTTTAATGAAGGGCCTAGTTTCGAATCGTATATGCGCGAAAAGTGCTCAATCGTCATTAAATTTTATAGGAAATTTATTTGGATGCGAAATGTTTCTGTTATTGTGGTTTTTAGATTTGCATTGAGATACATTTGCTCGTTTGAAATGTATTTGTTCACTGAATACTGAATACTGTTCTTTTTATACCAAAGCCAGAAAAAAAAACAAATGAAGCTAGATCAAACAGACCTATAAGTCTTACATCTTTTCTATCGAAAACGATGGAAAAGATGTTAAACTATCACATCCGTCATGTATGTCTTAAACAAAACCCTCTCAACTCTAGCCAGCATGCTTATCAGACTGGGAAATCTACTGAAGCGGCGTTGCACAAAATGGTGAAAGAATTTTAGAACACCTTAAACTACAAGGAGACACTTGTATGTACATTTATGGACATACCAGGAGTCTTTGACAATGTCAACTTCAATGCTACCATTGAAATGGCCACAAAGAAAAATATAAGCCCGCATATCATTGCGTGGATTATTAAGATGCTACAGAGTCGGAATATAACGGCTATACTATGTGATTATTCAATGACTGTTATTGCAGCTAGAGGCTGCCTGCAAGGAGGCGTGCTCCTTCCACTGCTTTGGCTAATGGTGACTGATGATCTCCTCAACAAGCTAAATTATTCCGGTTTCATTACTGTAGGCTATGCCAATGACTTGGCTGTTAGATGGAAACATGACTAAATTGTCACTGGTCAAACCCAGTAAGCTCTTAATCTTGTATCAAAGTGGTGCAACAGATTGGGACTGCAGTCGATCAACCTCAAAAAACAAGCATTGTCGTTTTCACAAACAGGAGAAACTTTAATTTCCTTTCTCCTAAGCAAACTAACCTGGAACTCACACCTGAAATATATCTCCGATAAGGTAATCAAAGTTTTCTTCACATGCAGCAATCTGTTTGGGAAAACATGGAGTCTTATCCCAAAAATGATACTTTGGTTGCACCAAAGTATTATAAAACCAATTCTAACATATGTCGCTTTAGTTTGGCGGCCTAAAACGCGCCAAATAACTGCTCAAAATATGTTTACAAAAATACAAAGGCTTGTGTCTCTTAGTACCACAGGTCATTTCAAAACTACGCCAACGTAATCTAACTGGACATCTTAAAATCATAGCTGAATTACCAGCTGAACGGCAAACACACCATATTTCGAATTGTATGCCAAAACCAATAGATTTAGACACTTTAGACACTATTTAGGCACTTTGATGTCAAGATGTTGGCCAGAGATCGTATTAAAAACAACATACGGTCACTGTTACATAACGCCATCATTTAGAGTCACACTTGTGTGGCCATCCAGTCACACAGGAAAATAAGAAAATTCTATTGCAGACGCTTTAGCAAAGCAAGGTGCCAATAAAAAGTTTGTTGAACCGGAACCACGCTTTGATATGGCCAAGAGTTAGCTTAAAAGCACAATCCAAACATGGGAACAGGAACAAAATGCTAAATTATGAAGAAGCAGAGAGGGACTAGTACACTCCAAAAAGTTTCTGCCTCCTCCCTGTTTCACCTTTAAAAACAATCGACTTAAACAGAGAGTCTCTAAAAATTTCAACGTGGTGCGTTACTGGAAATGTTACTTTAAACCACCATCTTAACAAAATGGGCCTTGTTGTTCCCGACAGGTGTAAATTCTGCTACTCGAACGCGAAAACGATGGAACACGTCATCTGCAGCTGTCCTGATCTCTCTTGGCACAGATACAACCAACTTGGTCATAGAAGACTAACCCTTATAACTATAACGCAATCAGGGTAAGCACAATAGACCTTCAAGTCGCAGCGCTACTTGAACTGCAAGAATAAAAAAAAAACAAAATAAAAAACAAAACTTGTGAGCTGAAAAAAAATTTCGGCCCGCACAATTTCACACCACTTGTTGTATTCAAAAATAAAATATGGAAAATATATAAAAACAAAAGAGCGAAAATCTTCTGTATAGTCTGTGAGATGACCAAGTTGGACCCAATTGACACATAAAGATTCCTTGTTATGCCTGGCGTCTGAATTAAAAGGAAAAACTTATGTATGGTCCATGTTTTATCCTAAATTTACCTATGTTATACAAAAATACGTGTCCAAAGTTTTGACAGTTACGGCAATGTCTGAACCCTTTATTTTGCGGTTTATGTTACAAAATTTATTGATAATAATTCATAATCCTTGGATGCTGGTTAAGTAAGAGCAGTATTATTTTTTAATTTTTTATATTAAATCTAGCCGCCTGTAAAGAATACTTCCCTTCTTTAATTAAAGAAGCCGTTGCAATGTCCCTGCAAGTGTCAAATAAACTGTTGTTTAGTTAAACGGCTTGAACGGAAACCTTAAAAATTTGTTTGAAATCACAATAAGTCACAATTCCATCAAAACATGTCCCTTCATTCTTTGAAATTTTATTAAAGGTCGAAAAGGCGAAATACTCTTCGTTTAAAGCATTGATATTTAACTCATATTCTTAGTTTTAGTTGACTCAAATAGAGACTTGTGAAAGTTTTTCAACATCATCACAATGTCTCTCGACGTTGGTTTTTTTGCAGGCTGAGTTAGAAAACATAACCTAATTCGTTATTATCGGTCATCATAATTTAGTTTTACGACATGACAGCCACGACAGCTCTTAATGGTCAAACTAACGCCTATATAAAAACCTATAAAGACTAACCACAATAAGCCCTATCAATAAGGCCGGGACGAACTGGCAGCAAGTAACAATGAATCATACAAATTAGCTTAAAACACCTTTGTATTTTTGTCTAAGATACATTTATGCATATTCCAATCCGATTACAAATGTTTCTTCAATAAACGTATTACGAATAATATAAGACTACAAACTATTACACAAAAACGCACAGACGAAACATTTTTTATTTGTGTTAAAGTAAGCAAAAAAAAAACGATAAATTATTTTCGTTATTGTAGGCTATAAATTAAAGAAAAATTAATTTAATAATTTTATTCACTTCTACGATTCAACTAACGAAAGGTCAAGTTTGATAATTGCAAAAACACAATTAATAAATATAAAAATTCAACAACGTTTGTAGATTTTTAACAAAGATCATATCAGTAAGCTGTCAAATCCTTCCAAAGTCAATTTTATCAATTAATAGTATTTGTATGTCATAATTTTTTTCGGTGCTCAGACGCAAAAAGAAATCAGTTCCAGCGACCAGGATCCAAGGTTTAGCAACAAATCGAAATATCATTTCTGCACATGTCAGAAATAAAACTCTTATCAACTTCATTTGGAAATATTCTGTCAAAAATCATCTTTTTAATCACTCATTCAATCACAAATAAAGAAACCTTGAAGTATATAAAGACAAACTGAAAACGGAGTTCTGCACGGAGTTGTGTATATTGAAGAAGCCAGGAAAATAAATTTCATCTTCATGCTATTTTGTTAGATAACGCACTCAATTAAATATCTCCATTCCAGTTCAACGTAAATATTTGAGATTTGATTTACGAAGTCGATTATGAACTTTAATGCTATAAAATAAAAAAACACAAATTAATTTATTCTGAATTTTTTTCTTGTTTGTCGTACTGAAAATTCAATTAACTTGTCACAATATATAGCCGTATATAGCCGTATATAAACTCAATAGTCAAAGAATATAAAAAGAAATATCGGACTAAGAACGAAAAATAATATTCTTGAGTCATAAACACTTTCAAAACTTATTTCGACTTGATCTTAATATTTTATACCAAATAAGGTGAAAAAAACTCAAATTATTCCTAAAAGTATTCCAAAACAATTCACAAACTGAAAATAAACGAGAAAAACTCAAACTTATAATTTCACTTAAATTTTCATTTAAAAATCACTCAAATTATATTTAGCTTAATCGATATTCCTTAAAAAATCAATATCAAATGTACAAGTCAGACATAAGAATAATTTGTTACACTTAAACCTAAAACCAAATTTAAAAAAAATACAAACATCTGACTTCAAGAAAAATGTAAGAAATAAATTTAAGTTAAATTTATATTTTAAGTATTTAAAGAGAAAACGCACATGATATATTATCACACATACACATGTATTTATTTTTTTTACTTTGGTTATCCTTCGCACACTAACGCATCAAATACACATATGAAGTACGCATATGGCCGATTCCAAACACCTGTCGATCGGTTAAAAAAATATATAAAAGTATAAAAAGAGCAACAAACTTACTTTGAAATAATTATGCAATTTTTCTTAATTCCAAATTAGTACATTAATTTCACTCAAAAAACTTAATTATAATTAATCGGCTAATTTTTGTTCTCTTATTTTTTTTTAACACACAACAACATTAATTTCACTTAAAAATCACCTTTTAAACTATTTTCACTATTTGAATTTTTTTTAATTAAACTTATCAATCAATCATTAACAGAAAATGGAGGATAATCTAAAACCACCCGGCATAGTTAAAAGAAACAACAACAACAACACCAAAATCTAACACTCATTGATTAATTTTTTTCAACTTTTAGTAAAACATTTTCTTACATTTTCAGTCATCGAAAAAGAAAAATCGTTATTCAGGTAAATTCTAATAGGAATATTGAGAAATAACAAACAAACCAAAACTAAACATAAAAACAACAACGATTCACTCTTCTGACGATAATCAGAAACGTTAACTGACTGAAGTAGAATTTTCAACTGAAAAAAAAAAAACAAGTGAAAAAATAAAGAAAATTTTTTTTTGTTTTTCTTTTTGTTGTAAATTTATTTTTCCATTTTTTTTTTATTATTATTTTTTTTTTTTTTGCTATACACACGATACAAAAATACACCACCAGAGATCTCTGACGGACATATTATTACATTAATATTCTCTTTTCAAATTCAATATAAATTCCAACAATAACTATAACAAATATGGAACGATGGGAAAAACGATGGAAAAATTGTCAAAGAACAATAATTGTTGTTGGATGTGGTGAAGATTTGCTGTAAATCAAAATTCTTGATGATGACGTTGACGTCTTGATGTTTATGATTTCAAAAATTAGTGATGTTGATCTGAAAATTAAAATTTTAAAAATATTGTTATGTTTGTAAATTATTGTAATGAAGGATTTCAGATTTTTTTTCACCATACAATAAAAAATGGCAACATTGTTCAAAGCATATCCAATTAAACCCTTAATCTTCCTTTTCATTCATATATTCAAAACAACTCTCCAAATTCGTTTCTCCAAACAAAAACTTTAATCTATTTGATTCATTACAAAAAAAAAAGAAAACAAAAATATTTCTGTCTGATATTTACTATAACTATTTTAATTAAATCATAAAACTATTAAAATGAATATTTTTTCTCTCATTCTAATTTAAATTAAAAATTAATATCAATAATAATTTTTTTGTTTATTTTAATTTATATTAATTAGATTTTTTAAGGGATGAATGCAAATTTTTTCTATAGATATCCTTCTATCCTTTTCTTATCAAATCATTATTCTTTGTTTTTGTTTTTTTGTTTTCTCCTGGTTTATTCACAAATGTCAGCCTTTTCATTTTATATACATATATGTGTCAAAATGATATTGACAGATAGGAGGAGCACAACAATATTCCACCTTAAAATCAAATCAAACAAAAAAAGTTCAAAAATGATTTTTCTTTTATTTCCATTTCTCATAATATATTTCTCCTTCTCTCATGAGAATAAAAATTATAGTTTCTCAGTATTTTTATTACCAATACTACAACCAAATATATTTTGACATAAGAAATGTCAAAATACATAAAATTTGTTGATATAAAATTTTACCGGTGTTTGTTTTTTTATATATTAAAAATTAAATAATTAAGTTATTAATTAACAGTTAAGAGATAATAATAGTTCAAATAGTGTTTATTAAGGTGAGTGATTTGTTTTAATATGAGTATTAGCGGATAGTCTCGGAATTCATAATATATTACGATTGTTTGTGTGTAGAACGATTTCTTTAATGGATAACAGTAAATGTTAGATATATCGTTTTATTGATAATAAATGTAATAAAAAGTAACATAGTTTTAGGAATTAATATTAAAATTTCGTTTATAAAATTATATGATGTAAATTTTATACATAACCTTAAATTTTTTGTTTTGACATTGCATAAATTATATTGGGCAGGGTTGTTAAACAATTTGGTTTTTACGGTTCAATTAGGAACATTGAATTTTTTTAGCTATGATTTTTAGCTATGATTTTTAATTTTAGCTATTTATGTATAAAGGACGTAAAGTTTGTCTTTTCCAAAAAAGCAAAAAGATACTTTATGCCCGAATTGCAAACAAAATTTTTTGTACGAGTAAGATTCTGTATTATTTGCAAAAATAAAAATACATATTTCACACAAAATAGTAAAAGATTTTATTTGGAAAATCATTTTGTCCAACTAGTTTTTCGAAATGATAGTAATAATAATAACTTACGGCATTGTTATTTCAATAGGAAAAACCGGCCTGCTTTACGAACAATTTTTGAATACTAAAAGTGCATTTTACGCATTTTGTGCATTTTAAAAGTACGGTTTACTCGTACAAAAAATATATTTTTATTCGCCTACATATTAAAGTGTTACTTTGTTACTGTGATTGTTACTTTAAGGCCGCAAAGTGTCACTTTTTAACTATTTATTTTGTTGTCATAGTTACGTCCAAAAAAGTAAAGAGCATTTGTTTTTGTTTAAATTCTATGAAAAATAGAATATTTTATCAAAGCAACCCTTAAATTCAAAATTTCATTATCCAATTAAAATAGTTGTTATCATTTGTTGTGTTGGTTTTATAATAATTTGAAAAAAATAAAAAATATTTTGTCAAAGGTTCCTTGTTCCACATATCTTTATTTTAAAATTTATGCAAATTTATAATTTTAAATTAGAATAAACAATTTTTTTTTTAAATATTTTGCTTTCGGCGAATAAACACGGACGTAAGCTATTTTGGACTTAATGTGGGTGCAAAGAGTGTGAGTTGCAAACTCCACATCCGTCCAAAATCTTTAGCTTTACGTCCTAGCATCATAATGTACTATTTGATATGTTCCAACATTATTTTTTTTAAGACAAAAATTTTGACATGGGCATACCATTTTTTTTTGGACTCAATAATATATTTGTACGCTTGTGTATTTTGTACTATTGAATTTTGTTTTATTCATTAGCTTACATTTTACAACCTCTTAATCTTCAATATTAATTATTATCAAAGATTAAAAGTATAGTGAATCCACCCTTCCCTTTGTTTTAGGGAAGAAGTGGCCGTAGAACTAACTTTTCACGAAACAATATTGGGTTAAATAGTGTCCAAATTTTATCATTGATAATTTGGGAAGTTTTAGAGAATTCAATTTTTGTTTTTACGCCACTTGTCCTTGGGTTCCATTTACGTTGATTTTTGTGCTCTTGTTCGAACTATCTGGTTTCGAGATATGAAAACTTTTTACCTTGACATTACTTGGGTTTATATTATCACGGTGTCTTCGGTGATTTGTCTAAGGAGAAATGGTGTTTAAACTAGTTCCTTGTAGTCGCTGATTATGCTTTTGGCAATTTGTAAATGGTCTTGGTTTGCTGTTGGTGACATCTGGTAGTAACACGCAGTTCAGCATTTTCTGTTGTTTGCAGCTTTTTTCATAATGTCTGACACAGTTACGATGACCAGACATGTGCTGTATAATATATGATAGGACGACCGATTGAGAGAATTAAACTGTTTGCTACCTCAATACCCAATATTTGGTGTATTTCATGGTTGCAAAACACGAAGGGATCGCTGTAGATCTCTTTCGGTGGTCTAATATGGTCATGATAGCAATGTTTTGTCGTCTACACAAGAGACAATCCTTACTTCTGCCAGTGGTTGTGACAGACTTGACATTTAGAAGTAAAGCATTATTGTGCACAACGCCCCTTGTTGTGGTACTCTCGGGTCTAACTTACAGTATTTCAATTTGCTGTTTTTGAATTCAACACATATTTTTGGCATCCTATAATGTAGTTCGAGAGTCAATTTTTAATTATTGGTTGCTGTAGTGTTGACTTAATTTTGTCTAGCAGAAATTTACAGACTCGGGGTGTTGAATGCACGCGTGATATCCAGTACAGCCAATACTGTATGGTAGTGGGACCTTCTTTTATTTAGACCTCTCTATTTTATATCTGTGATTGTATAAAGAGCAGTTGTTGTGCTGTGTCCCTTTCTAAAACCATGCTATTGGGCGGCTGGAACAAGGTGTTCCTGTTGCGTTGGTAATATAATCGAACTCAATAATTTAGCAATCGGTGATGGTAGTGAAATTGGATTGTATGACTTTGACTGATCTGTTACCTTTCATGGTTTTAGTTTTGGTAAAACTCCCCTGACTTTCTACAAAACTTAGCACAATTGGTAAAAAAAACATATCAGGTCGTAGTGCTTTGAATGTTTTTGGGGATTTAATTGCGATATCATATTTTGTGAACTGTATGCAGTTCTCTGAGGTCAACTAATGGATTCTTTTCTTTACGCTTTATTGTGCTTGTTTGGATGTGAAGTGAACTGTCTGTTAAACTCGTTTGCACATTTTTTGTTATTTTCTATTGGAAAATCGTTGAACGCTATAACAAATTTGCTTGTTTTTCGCTGCGGGTTACATCCACTTTATGAATTGTTATATGTTTTTAGTACCTGCATTTAAGTCGTTCAATGTGTTTCTTCGCTTTAGGGTGTAAATTCACTAACTAATATCTTTATTTTTGTTGTTTTTTTTAGTATTTGTGGATTTCTTGGGTCTGTTTCCCGTAAAATATATCTTATATTCGCTAAACGTGCTATTTCGGTTGGATAATTAAATCTAATCGTGGGGTTGCTACCTACAATGTGATATTTCGGTGCAAGCGTTCTTTATTGTAGATTTTGTATGAAATATGGGCGTTTCCACGCTTGTGTTATTACGAAAACTAACTCCATCTGCTTTCTAAAACTTAATGTAGTAGTAGTCAGATTGATACTTAGTGATTGACGTTGGCCGGGTAACTACTGTATTTCTTTCTCTCTGGCGTTTACATCTCATGGAAGGATTTTGCCTTCTCTGCAATCAGCTTCCAATTATCTCGTTCCATGACCAGTTGACCCCAGTTTCGACATCCTATATAACGAAAGTCTTGGATGATATCATCACGCCAGCGTTGTCTAGGTCTTCCTCTTCGACGAACACCAGCTGGTTGTTGTTGGGACGCTTTTTTCATCATTCTATCTAATGGAGTCCTTCCTACATGACCAAACCATCTAATCTGGCTGGATTTAATGAACCCGATTACATTGCAGCCTTCAAGAAACTGTCTGATTTCATGATTCATTCGGATTCTATACTGATTTTCAGCAACTTTACATGGACCATAAATTGTTCGAATGACCTTCCTCTCGAATGTTGACAAAATTTTACCATCGGAGGTAGTCACTGCCCAGCTTTTACTTCCAAATGTACGCACAGGTCGGATTAATGCTTTGTAAAGTGTGAGTTTGCACGACTGAGAAAGATGATTGGATCGCAAAAGTTTGGATATGTGCCTGCATGTCATTTGACGATGTTATTACAGACCCGTGGTATTTGAAGTTTTCTACGCATTCTACTTCATAGTCTCCAGTGTTCATATTGCCGGCAGGTATGTTCCTGTATGTTGGTAAAGTTTAGTCTTGCCGGTGTTGATGCATAATCCAAGTCGTTTAGCATTTCTTTCAAGGTGAGAGAGACTTTCCTTAATATCGCTTGATCAACGTTCGATAAGCGCAATATCAGCTGCATATCCAAGAGTTTGACTAGATATGTTAAATATGCAGTTTTGCGTCTCAATTCGGCTTTTTCTTATCGCGTACTCCAGCGCCAAATTAAACAGTACAGGCGCGAGTGCATCACCTTGTCGAACACCTGATGTTATATCGAAAGGATCAGAAACTGACCCTTCGATTACTATTCTATAGTTTGATCCCGTTGTTGTGAGTTTGCACAGAGAAATAAGTTCGCTGGGATACCAAGGCATATAAGTGCGGACCAGAGGTTGTCACGGATGATGCTATCATATTCTTGTTTGAAATAAACGTCGAGCTGGTGAATGCCGATGTTGTACTACCAACACTTTTCCAGGATCATCTTTAATGTAAAACATTGATCTGTGGTTGAGCGGTTGAGACGAAAACCACACTGATAGTCACCGATGATAGATTCGGCTAACGGGATGAGTCGAGCAATCACGAAATTAGCTAGTATTTTATATGCAGTGTTCAACAGTGTGATGCCACGACAATTTGCACACTTTAGACGGACACCTTTCTTATTTACCCAGGTAGAACTGCGTAGAGTAGATTTTCGGATTTTCGCTACCCTAGGTACGCTACCTGCCATGCAATATTTTGGCGCGAGCGTTCTTTATTGTAGAGGCTGGATAAAATACGGGGTTTTCCAAGCTTGTATTTATTTTTGTTACGAAAACCATCTCCATCTGCTTTCTAAAACTTAATGTTGTAGCGGTCAGATTTACATTTAGTGATTGACGTTTGAATCGAGATCATTATTGAGATATGATACGAAGATGTGCTGTTTTTGTTTCCCAGATAGAGCTATTGAGTAGTGATACACTAGCAAGTGAAACGTCTGGTGTGCTGCTGCTATGAGGAGTGACAAGTATTTGTATTGGTTGGTTAAGGGGATCGTAATTTGTATGATTAATTTGACGAGACTGGTCGACTCCTCGTTCGTTATCAGTTAAGGCAGAGTGCCATGTTTAATGGTGTGCGTTTACATAGCCCAGTATGAAGCAGTTGAACGTGTGATAGCAGATGACTGATGTTGGCATGGTTCATGTAGGGCAGCAGGTTGCCGGTGGTATATATTTACCAGAATGATTTCTGTTTTGTCTGATTATATTGCGATGGCTTGTTCTTCAAGGTAGTTGTCTACTTTGAGCTAGCTATTTCGTTTAAAATGCGGTATTTATCGTCTCAATTAATTATGAAGCCTAGGCTTTCATCTTTATTTTTACATTTACAGCTATCCTTGCGAACGATGTCATAGTTGTTTGTTTTTAGGTTTATTCTTGGATTGAGTTTTTTCTTGTATCGCAGCTACATAAATGTAATGCATTCTCATAAAATGTGTGATCTAATCAATATTTTCTGTGAGACCGTTACAGTTCAGTTACAGAATCCAGATTGGTCCCTGTTCTGATTATGTGTTTGGTATGCCTTTGTTGGATCCCGTTTTGTTGTTGTTCTGTTGGCTACAGTATGAGCAGCATGTTTCTATGAATCTTGTAATCCACTGTCTTTCGTTAGTAACTTTGGAGCGTGTGCTTAGGTGGCACCATGAATTGCAGCTGTTGAATTTCACTACTGTTTCGTTGTCTCCTATTATCTTTTTGCATACGCCATTCAATATCGTTTTGTTTATACAAAAAGGTGTAAAATTTTACAATACTACAAAATGGAAACATGAAAGTCAAAGATTTACAAAACCTCTCAATGTTCTGATACGCAAAATAAAGATCGTTTTAATGTGTAGAGTGAGTATAAAATACACTTCAATAATGGACTGACTCGACATACTAAATATCGTTGAACTTATAATCGCTTACTATGAGTATAAAAGAGGAAAAGGTTTGATATAAAAAAATTGCAGCTCAAACTGAATCAATAAAACCAAAGGAAAAACGGTCGTTTTCATAGTTTTTCATCCTGCAAAGTTTCCTTATCGAATTCGAGATATCTTTAATTGTCACTAGCCATTGCTACACAGCATGCAGTGTGATTGATAATAAAACCAAAAGACAAGTTTGACTTTAAGAAAGAAAATAATCTCTTTGTAAGCGATATGAGAACGTATCAAATAGCCTTCTGTTCATTCAAATAATATCGTTTACAAAACAGAATTGCCATGTATCAATATAAAAACGGCATTTCACATTCAAACGTGCACGAAAGTGCTAATGCAAACTATCAAGTTTTTCAATCTGACCAAGGTGCATGGGCTTATTATCTAAGGTCCAACCTAGATGTCATCTAATAACGTCACCAATTAAGGATCTTCAGTGTTAATTGAAAATCAGGTTTTCTTACTATTGGAAATAACCATCAGTCACATAGTATCAAAATTAAAACAAACCAAAATTTTTTCAAATAACTGCGGTCTATCGAGACTTGCTCCACCAACAAATTTAGCTTGTTTTCTTGGTCATTTTTATATTATTTTTATACAGACTCTCTCTCGTTTTGCTCATTACGCCATTACGGTTGTTTATATTCCAGTTGGAAAAATCTTCATATTTAGCAAAAAAAGCCAAAAATATGAAATAACAACCCACTATTGAACAAAGAAAAAAGGTTTTCGTTTGTACATCAATGAAAAAGCCCAACCAATTGAGGTGTTTATGTTGAATCAGTAAGCAACAAACGAATAAAATCACAGAGATAAGTCCTACCATATGGTGTAAAAATTACTCTGAATCCGTTTTCTCGTTCACAAGAACTTTCAATGATTAAGTTTCAGAGCATTAAGCAAGCAACAATGACGCCAGAAGATTTAATTCAATGCTATTGACGTTTCAGTGCTATTTTTGACGTTGTTCTTGAATCTTGACGTATATGTTGATCTCCATCGTGACTTAATTTCTAACAGTAATGCTAAGGTTGGGTCAGCACAATCGCTGATGCATTAGAAATAAAACATTGATTTTTACAGCAAAGGTCGTGCGAAAAAAAGTGTTTGCATAAAAAATTAATCTTTTACCTTAATCTGGTTACAGTACGACATTAATAATAGCTCTCAGAGCAATGACAAGACTATTGTTTTAAAGAAGTCCCAAAATGGTTTTTAATTGATAATGTTTCCACGATATATTTGACGATCAAGATTCTTTGGTTTTTATGCCATTTTGAAGCATACATGACTCATAAACTCAGCGGGGTTTTAGTATAACTGATGTTGCTGCTCCCATGATTCTACCAAGGTTGGCAAATATTACGATATTTATATAAATATCAATAAATCCGATATATATCCAATATATACAAAGTTCTGATATTTATTTTTGAATAAGCTGTTTATCTTAGATATAGTATCTTAAATATTACCTCTTTACCTATAAACTAAATTCAAATATAGCAACTTCAATTCAGTTTTCATAGGCAATTTATCAAGCTTTTTGTCTATGTCTTCGATTGCGCAAGTTCAAGAATATGCTCGCTCACTTTGTATTGTTAATTTGATCAAGTTGCATTATCAAAACCCGTACAAGGTTGTACAACTATTCCAGTAATGGTCCATTACCGGTTACCAGTAATGCAGCAATGGTCGAGTAACTGAGGCCACCATAACTGGACCATTAACATAATGTTGCTGGATGATAACTTCGAACAATAAATGACTGCCGTTCAAGGGCCAAAGAAAAAAGTCAGCAATGGCTCATACAAGGTTATACAACTGGTCCAGTAATGGTTAATTACTAACGATCAGTAACTCAACAATGGCCCGGTACTGGAAACCATGACTCATATACTGGTAACTGTGAATCGGCCACTAACATAATTTTATTTGTTTATAACTTCTGACATTAAATGATTATCTTTCAGCAGAGATTCGATAATTAAACTATAGGTGAAACTTTTCAAAATATATATTTCTTAAATGGATATTACTCTAGTGAATTTTAGCTAAATGTCAAAGATTGGCCGAATTCATGGTTCAGTACTAACCCAATTACAATAGCCAATTAATGTTAACCCTTTAAAGTAAAATAAACAAGCTATTTTTTATAAACAATAGACAATAGACAATAACTGTTTGCTATTCATGAGTCATTGCTTGGCCATTCAAAGTTAACTAAATACTGGCTATTTTCTGTTAACCATAAATCGGCTGAATTCTGGAAAACCCTACTTGGGTAGTAATTCCATTCCACCACATCATTGATATATATGATATATATATGCCAACCTTGCTACAATAATTCGATAACAAAAAAGCCACCGAAAAGAATATTGTAATCGTCAGAGGTCAATTTAAGTGAACACCAAAAATAATTTTGAAACTGGTTCGAAAAATTAAGAAACAAAAATTGATCTGTTAGAGAAGTCTAGATTTTGCTCACATTTGTTAAAGGCGCAAATTTTATACTCGTATGTGCTCTGGCGTAGAATCCTTCTAGAAAATACAAATGCTTAAACTTGATTTTTTATGCAGAAAACCTGCAGTAACTGACTGTTGTTGCAGAGGAAGAATTCAGGAAGAAGATAAATTGCAGGGATTAACGCAATTTTTTAACTATAGTTTTTAGTTTGATTGATGTTGTATTACTTGAAGGTTATATACATTTCCCGGCACCATTTGGCTTCTGTTAACCTATATACTGGAGTATATACTCTGTTAATCCTTGGGTTTAGTTCTAAAGGTTTTCTCTACTGCCCAACTAACCTTCATGTAGGCAAAACGCCCATAAAAACCAAATTAGACACACTAAATTAACCGCACCTGACCATGTCTCAGAGGTCTCTGGCTCAAAGTTTTCTTGAGTACTTACGAAAGTACGCTTCAATCAACTGAATGAATTGATGAAAAAAAGTATTGAAATTACAATGAAAGCATTACAATGTAAATGAAACCACAGAAGTTTGACATAATGGACTTAACATTTCACAGACCGTGCGGGAAGAACATCAGCTTCTTACACAAAATATCTGAAATCAGTTTACTCAAATTTCCTAGTCTTGGGGATAGTTTTCATGCTTATACTAAATTATAAAATAACCGTAGTAATTACTAGCACCTTTCAACTTTAAAGATCGAAGAACCAGTGAGTGATTTCATTAGGGCATGTACGACTTGTTGTCGATGAATATATGGTCTATCTCGCTATCGACTCCTGCCCAAATTACTAACGTGCAGATGCATAAAGTTGCACACATCTTTTGCTAGTTCTTTGCAACATCGGTGCTCACCTCTGGATGTCATTAAAAATATTTCAATTTGGCCCATTAGACAATAAAACAGATTATGACTGGTTTTTCATTTATCTTTCAGAACTATTGTATCTAAAGAATTTCTCTAAAGAAAAACGTAGCTCAGGAAAAAACTACCAATTACACAAAATAAAATATATATATACGTTTACTTCGTTTACTTTTGACAAATAATTTCAAATAACTTTTCATTCTATTTCAACTCGTTAACTCGCAAACTACAAACTCAATTAATAAAAATTTATAAATTTTTAAATTGACTTCAAAGTACGAAATGACAAAGAGAAACATCTATTTATAATTCAAACATAAATAAAATCTTAATCAAAATAAACGATCATTTCAAATCTAAAATACGATTTGATTTCACCAATAAACCAATTACGCTACCATTCACCCGTATAGTTTTGAACAAAAAAAAAATCAATTTTATTTATTTTGCTTACCAATTTTTATCAAACATCGCATCTAAAACACAATAAAAAATTCTCCAAACAAAACCAATTTTAACACTCAAAAACTCTTAAAGAAAAACGAGTTAAAAACTTCAAAAATCTTATTCTTACACAAATGAAATATTCAACCGCACACCAAAGACTACAATCCACTGTCATAAATCGTATTCTCTTCACTCTAAAATCATATATCAAAACAAAAACCCAATACTATCATTGATTTTCACAACTTTTTGTTATTTTTTGTTTCGTTGTTTTAATATACTTATCTCTTTTCTACATATTTTATTTAGAACGACCACATATAAAAAACGACAATCAACTGAGAAAAAAAAATGTCAATCATTGCTCAGTCAAAAAGAAGAACGAAACAAAATTTGTAGAATTTTTGGTTGGTTGGTTTGTGATTTGAAATGAAATTCGCGCGGCAGCACTAGTCTATAAACTCTATGAAGTGATTTTGATGAGTTTGAAACGCGCGCATAATACTAATCAGTTTTTTTTCCCTTATTATCAAACATATATAAGTATAACATTTTTTTGTTGTTCTTCTTTATTTGTATTTACAGTAATAATATTTTTTTTTTGCACCGCCTCTGATTTCACAAAGAGCAAAAACATACACAAAAGAAACAAAACGAAATAATGAAAATATTAAAATAAATAAAAAAAAAATTACAAAAATAGTAATAATAATACAATAAAAATAGGTGTGGCTTAAAAATGTATGAAATAGTTTTTCATTTGTTTTGTTCTTACTCAAAAAATATAATTTTTTTTTTGATTGTCATTTTTGTTTTTTTTTGTTGTTGTTGCTTGATTTTGTTTTCGTTTCTTCTTCTTATCTTAGTTTTTATTTTTTAAGTAGACTTCTGTATGGAAATAACTCAAATAATTGACAATTTTTGTTGAGGGATTATTTATTAGAACGGTTTTGGCTATTATAGATGGCGACGATTGGTGAAATATGTTTCTTGAAAGATAAATTTCGATTTTTTTTTTATTTCTGTAAAAGTTTTAATCCATGGAAATGAAATGTGAAAGAAAATGATCTTTTGTTTATGGTTTGTGTTAAGATCTTTGTATAAAGAGATTAATATTGATGGAGTTAAGACGTACTTCATCAATTATTTTGACAGCTGTCAAAATATTTAACAAAATATCTTAAGCCCGTCATTTCAATAGCAACTTTAATCTATATATATTCGAGGTATCTATCTTCTGCTGTCTTCTTTCTATATTTTTTATTGGATACAATTCCATTTAAAATCTAACATTTTGTTGTTGTTCTTTTGTTTGGTAATTTGAAGATTGATTTGTGAGAATGAATTATTATGACGCTAAAAATTATAAGGGAGCGATAGCAACCATTTTTTTTTGTGTTCGTTGTATAAAGCTTTTATATGGTGAATTGTTATAACCGGGGATGTTTTTTTTTTTTGGAAGATCAAATCGATGGTGGAACGAGAATGAGATATTTGATTGAAAATATTTGATAAGGTTATTTTGTTCATCTTACCATCTATTTTTTTTTTTTTGAAATAATGGCGAGAAATTTAATGTTTGCTAGATAAAATAATATATTGAAATGAAATTCATTTATGTGATTATAGCAAAAAATTGATTTTGATAAAAATGATTATAATGTTGGATGTTGATGTATAGATGCCGTCGGTACGAAAACGAAAATCATTTCATTAAACCTCTCTCTATAACTTTAACTATCTATATTTTGCTCAACGGAATTTAATTTTTTTCTGTAAAAAAAAAAATTAAAATTAAGATGAAAATACAAAACGAAAGAAAAAAAAAACTAAATAAGAAATTATAAAGGAAAAAGAATAAGAATAAGAAATTGATTACAATTTGTTTTTTTTCGTTCGCTTTTCTTATTATGAAAATAATAAAGAAATTGAAGAAAATGTAAAGAAAAAGATGGACGTTGATGTTGAATTAGATTAAAAATTTAGAAACAATCCGTTTTGTTTTTTTATCATTTTATTTTTAATTATATTTAATGGAATGAGGTGGAGGTAGGTGTTATAGGATGGTTAGGATAGATAGAAAATTTCCTTTTGTTATAAAATATTTAAAAAGTTTTGTTAGATAAAAGAAATTTTGAATTTTATATTTTCGCAGAGGGATGCGTGGTTTGGCGTTTCAATCATAAAAGAAAGTTTTTTGAATGATAAATCATTTCTATAGCTGGATACAGAAAATCATGGAGTTCGCAATCTAATGCAATTTAAAAACTATCTGGTAGCTACGGCTAAGGAGCATGTCAAAATAAATATTTTTCTTACAATCATGTTTTTCGCGTAACATCACTATCATCAACCATGTGACACTAATTCCACAAATAAAGGTCCATTAAACAACAACAACAACAATAAAATATATGCAAAATAACAACGACGTCGATAATTCTGAGAAATTCTAAATGCTCTCTGTAAAGAAATTTTGATTGACCATGGACTAATCTACTCTGACACATAAATAAAAAATTATATTTAAAGAATTTCGTTCGCAGAACAAAACACAGTCGGAATGTGATAGTGTTAACAACCACTGAATATAAATAAATTGTTGAATTTTATCGAATCCAGAAGGAAATTTGGGAATAACGCTGCTGATCACTTTGAATTTTTCTTTCTCTCTATTCCTATTACTATCTCTTTCTGGTTAAATTATTGAATAATTGCTACATGTGCTCAGCATTATTGTTTAGTGTCCTCTTTTGCGATACAGAATTGAAAGTTTTTAATACTGAAACAATTATGCGTACTTGATATTTGTGCTAATACTTTTTTTTAGCTAAAATAATAAAGTAATTCTGTTCACTGTTGGTCATTGGCGTAGTATGTCAAACAATATAAGTTGGTAAAATCTAAAAGTTAATAAAATAAAAGTCGAACTGTCTTAACAACGTTTTAATTATAAATATTAATTAAGGATAATTTGCACAAAACATAATATAATTGTTCAAAATTTTCCAAATTTTTCACACCAAGACTGACTGAAATTTAAGTCATTCAGAAAACTTCCCGGGTGAAAATATCAGGCCGAAAAATAAGCGAATTTTATCGTATTTTAGATTAAAATTTTGTATGGTAAAGAAACCGAAAATACACCGAAAAATAGCCTATTTAGTGAACACGAAGCCGAAAAGACGTCTAAATGACACCGAATACAAGCCGATATGTGAATAATTATCAGCCGAAATAAGGCCTATATAACGCCGAAATATTAACCGAAACAAGGCCGGAATTACACCGACCGTAGACCAAAATTACACCGAAATCACACCAAAATCACGCCTAAATTACACCGAAATTACACCGAAATATTAATATTTTAAAATAATAGAGGGATTGATTATTATTAAATTAAAAGTATTTTTATTACTTTAATTAATATACATTAAAGATTACAATTCTTGATAGTGAAATTATTGTTCTGATTTGTTGATGATTCATGATAATATTCCACACAATCCACCATATGAAACTGAACGAATACAAATGTGTGGGAGCATATAAGTTCACGGAAAACATGATCTTCATTGGAAAAACATCCCTTTCGAATACTTTAAATTATCTGGAATTTTTTTTTGACGGAGAAGTGCATTTTCTGGAGTAACTTTATTTTTTAGAGCTGCACACATTGCATCAATAAATCCAATACATTCTGGTGCTGCTGCGAAAATGATATAAGAAATCAATAACAATCATTAATTTTAGTAGTGTTTTGGGTTATTTTATATATACTTTATTTTAATTGAATAAATATTTCTATATATTTGGTGTTGCAGGCACTTTTATCTAGTTGGTAAATAAGACTACCTGCGACTTGGAAGGATGGACTGAAAGTCCTTGCTCCCCACACCTCTCTTCAACAAACTTCAGTGAATTTTGCATCAGATCCATCAAAGTGCGAAGGTCTTTCCCAATTGCCAGTATGGAAATATCGTAAGCGTAACCCTAAGAATAGAGTCCCGATTGATTCAGTCTAATTTAGACTGAATCAATTAAGAAGAATATCAGCTACCAAGCTCCACAGAAGAGGTGAGAGAACACCACCCAGTAGACAACCTCGTTTGACAGAAACTGAAACAGTTGTATTACCCATTTTTCATACCCATAGAGAGATTCCATCAGGTTCATCTCAGAGATTTGATGTTCACCACATTCCCAATAGTGGAACTGCTACTTGGGAAATGTGTACAAAGCAGATGTTGCGCCATTCTTCCACAAATTCCGTATACCGCCCAGCTGGCATAAGCAGTAAGCCTGGTTGGTATTTGAGTTTCTTTGAAAGTGCTCTATGAAGCCTTGCTGCCACAGGATAGCTCTCAATTAACTCACAGAACTTCTTTCAAGCAATCTCTCTAGCACCTTGGATACTATATTTATATTCCCTCCGACTAGTACGGTAAGCGATCCAGTCATCGGTATTATTTGTTCACTTGGCTATCTTTCAAAGTTACCTGACTGTAGATCTCAGCTTTTTCATTTTTCTGTTCCACCAGGGCGAGTTTAATTCATAATTGAACGCCCAGAGTGGACAAGATTCTTCAAAAGCCTTGACCATACACTCTTGAATTCAGTACGCAACAGTATTGTATACAGTTGATCGATGGATCAACGTCCAGAAACATTTGGCTAAGAAGTGATCTGTAACTATCCCAATCAGTTGATTTGGGATGCCTAAAACTTTCTTTTACCAATGTGTCGACCATAAGTTGAAAGTTTATGAACTTGTGGTCTGAGGTGAGAATATCTTGCGATACTCTCCAATTTCGAACCCTTCTCACCAAAACTAGATTAGTGAGGATGATGTCAATTACTTCCTCCCTAATTACATTTGAAAAAATGGGGCATTCCCCTTATTTAGAATTTCTAGATCTGTACCATGAAGAAAGTCAACGAGGTCTGTTGTTATCTGAACTGCCTCAAATTTCATGCAGCGCATTTGAATCGCGCCCAACGATCAAGGGCAGGTTCTTGTTGCTGCAGAATTCCACCACTCAATACAAGGAAGCGACGACTACGTCGGTATCAACACACTCGATCTTTACCGTAATTTTAACAGCAACGGCATCTTTGCCACCGCATTGGGGTATAAGGATGCCAAAAATGTCGTTCGACAAGTAAACGCACGAACGAGGGTTCTCCGTAACTGTACCGACAAACACCCTGCCTTGTTTACAATTCAGGCCAATTATGTGATTTTTATTCACCAATGTTTCTTGAATCAGAGCTATATTTATATGCTGCTTAGCAATAGCTTGACACAATTCAGCGGAAGCAGATTTGTTATGCTGCAAATTTATTTGTGCAATTTTTGCGCTACCCATTAAAGCAAACCAAAAACTAGCACTTCAGCTTAGTCGTTAGACTTTGCCATCAAGCTGTAAACTGGGGATGGACCTCCACTTAAACTTTAAAGCGGTACTGCTTCAGCTTAGGATTCGGGAAAGACGTCACCGTCGTGACCAACCAGATTGCCGGTCCCTCCATCACATGACAAATGGTCTTGATTGCTCGGATTTGCATACCGATTTCAGGATTTACACTTAACATCCACTACCATTTTACAACTCTTAGCTCCCTCTTTCGACTTTACTGTAATATCATGATCACCAGAGACATACACTATTGCTTCAAGTCAAGTTTGGGCTATGTCTTTCGACAATACCGTTTGGGAGCTCTCCGCATTGAGTGCTGTGTCTCCAGTAACCCCGCTGTAAAGTGAAATTGACCCATTGCATGCCGTAGTATGGTCTCAAATCAATTTCTTTGAAATCCTGTGCCGATTTTTCGTCAACACCACATATGAGTATACAAGCCATTAGTTTTTGATTTTTTACTTCACTGTACACTTTCCATCCAGCTGTGTCCATACCAGGATTATATATTTCCAGTCTGGAAAGAATTTTTGCAGGATCTTCTGGAAATCCAGGAATATACACCGTTGCTCTCACTGGTTTTGGAAGTTCGCTTTTCTTCTTTATCTGAAGATTGGCTTCCTCCCATACAGAGAGCTTAGGAATAGTTTCCTTAAGCCAGGGGACTGCCCGTTTGTTCTCACACACTACTAGAGAAAAAGTTCTCGAATAAGAAGAAGATGAGAAGCGACTGAACTCAATTGAGCTAACAACCTCCTCATCCAACCATAGAGTCAACGCAGAACGAAAAGTACTATGTTGATCTTCCGATTGAGCTCCACTGCTTCCGATCGCATGCTCTACCTCCGATCCTGCTACAAACTTTGCATAGGACAGGGTTGCTGTTGTAGAGCCACGATGCCTCAGTTGCGGTTTGACCCGATCCTCAGCTGAGAAGATTTTGCTACCTGTGGATTTTTTTGCAGACTGCCTCATCTGTGGTGGAGTATCCCCACTGCGTTTTCTCTTTTATCAAGATGTTCAGTCGTTGGATTTTTTTCTGACTTAAGAGGATCTTTGTGCTCCACGATCTTACTTTGTTTATTTTGTACTCTCCTCAACTTCTAACGTTGGTTTTTCGTTAAAGCATGGGTTGTCGTGCATGGGCAGTCGCTTTCCTTTCGGTAAGTTATTGATGTCTCCCCAGTTTGTTAGGAGTACGTCGGACTCGGTGGTAGTTTGTCCATGAGCTCTCTCAGCTCTTCCGCTACCTGTGTAAATTCGTCGTCTGCATCTGAATTTTCCATCCTAGCAGAATCAAAAGCCAAGAACAGGCGAACAGAGCCGCCCCAACAGAAAACACAACTGAATCAACGAAAATCATGCATATCATACTCGTAAGCTAATTGAGTTCAAACTTCTGCATGACACATGTTATGGACTCCTCTTTTAGTTTATACATCGTTCGCCATGATTTATGACAACTCATTTCTATGCACTTCTAAAAGCATAGGCCTTGCCTATTTTGCAAGTTTTTATCGATAATTGTTTTCCCAAAAAAATACAAAAATTCACTAGCAAACAGCTCTGGATATCCAGATGTTCAGAATTGGTCCAAATACGCCGAATACTAAAAAAATCTGACCATAAATCGAAAAAGTTCAAGTGATTGTCATTTTTCCATACTAAACAAACAAAAAACGCTGGCATCTCATAACCGTTAGCTGATTAAGCTCAAACTTCAGCGTTACACATGTTTTGGACTCTTCTTTCAGTTCATATGTCATTGATGATGTCACGCATGATTTGTGTAATTAGCTGGTAAATCTGAAAATATGCTTTCCATCGAAGCGTCTTTGGTAGCCACCATGTTTCAAATATTGTCTAGCAATCGGATGCATTGTGTATCTTCGTGCAATTGAATTTTTCGTACAATAATCAGGTTTTTGTCCTTCCAACTATCGGTTATACGATTACCAGGTACAAATAATATAGATCTTTAAAAACAGGTGCTCGAGAGACACCTCAAACCCTTTGAACACACGCTCAAACCCTTTGTCCAATCTACTCAAGAGCTTATAAAATCTTTCTCAAATATTTTGCATTACTTTAACCACCGTTTCATGAAAATTGATTTGTAACTGTAGGAATAAATACTTTAAAAAAATACAAAAAAAACGTTTTAACCAGAAGTGACAAACTGGAAGTTGAACAGTAAAAAAACCTTTAATACTAATTCTCAATAATATTGAAAACCAGGATTAGAAGTTATTGAAGCTCCAAACATACAGTTATTCGAGAGACCCTCCAACATTTCTTCTAATTTTATTCAAATATAAATCTAAACCTTTCTCATATCGTCGCTTTAATAATGAAATGACGTATACGCAAAAGTATAGTTTCGAGATATTTGAGTTTAAAGTTTGATGTGCGCATGCATTTGCATGGACGTTAATTTATAATTTATTAATTCTTACCCCCAGTCATAAAATAATTCGAAAATGTAAAAACGCCAATTCAAAGATGCCCTTATGGGGAATGCAGCGCACCTATTATATAAAAACAACGTATAAATAGCATACGTTGTTTCATTATTAAAGCGACGATATTAACCTTATCGCACAAAAAAGATTTCATAAATATCAATCCAGCCATTAACGAACGAACGAACACATTCACGATAATTTGGGTTAAGACTGAGGTTAACACCGAATGAAAAATTTTGTTATAAAACTGGAAGTTGGCTAATGTCCAACCCGTCTACAAAAAGGAACTAAATGTGATATTTCAAATTATAGACCAATAACCTTACTTCCAGAAGGAAGAGATGAATAAAAGAGATGAAAATATATGAGCATTATATTAATACGCACATATCAAAATTTTTGGAAGGAAACCATTTAATATCTGATAGCCAATAAGGTAATCAAAACAAAAAATCAACAACCGATCTATTGAACTATGTAGCCCACCATTGGAAAAGCAAACTTGAAAAAGGTGAAACAGGCGTGACGATGACTTAAATTTTTCCCACCAAACGATACATATCAGTATCCATCGATGGTCTTCCTTTTAAGTCTAAGTTGATTGCCGGTGGTATGCACTCTATTTTTAATTTATAGCAACGAACTGTTGAAAATCACCAGTAATCCCATATGTAGGTTTGCAGATGAAAGTACACTGCACAAGCCATTCTTTGCCCTGTCTACAAAAAGTAAAATGTACAACAAATAAATCCCGCCCAGAGAGGCGCTGCCATAAATATAAGCCAGGACCTAGAAAAAGCCAATGTGGGTGACAAACATTTGATCAATTTTAATTCCAGCAAAACACAGCTATAGATTGTTTCCAGATCAAATACCGAGTTTCCCGATATTTCAATTAATATGTGTGCAAATTCACGAGCGAATTCACAATGCCAACTAACATCAAACTCAAGTTATACAGTACTTTGATTGGACCGGTGGTTAGGTATGGATCACAAACGTTGACTTTTGCTCAAAATGACGAATCACATTTATTTGTATTTGAGCGTTAGATCTTACACTACAAAAATTTCTTGGTTTGGCCATTTTCTACGAGCCGGTTCGCAGTCTGGAATGATTTAAAAAATGTACGGTAGGAAAAAAATATACGCCAAAAAACGGTACAAATCGACGTATTTTCCCCACGCTAGGAGTGGTTGCAATAGTCTTTTCCTTTAGGTGATAGAGAAAACCGGCTTGGGAATCTAAGCCTCCACACTAAATTGACATGGAGAAGATCATAGAAGAAAAACTTTTGTTATAGGAAGACTAATTTCCCTCCTTCTTTTGCCACTGGATCGGGTAGTGAACAATCAGGCCCCCAATCATCGAGATCAAGGGACTGCAATGTTACTCTGGTGACACACAAGGCTCAGTTCACAATTAAACGGCCTCAGTTCACAATCAAGATCCACAAATCATAGCATGCAGAAACCTCAAATGATATGTAAAAAAGAAAAGTAGAGTAGAACCATGGGTTCGTCTAAAAGATTGAATTTCGGAACCTGTTTACTTCTAACAACCTAAGTCCAACACCTATCAAAATATTAGAAGTTTGGAGTCAATTGAAACAGAAGCCGTACCAAACCCCAAGAATGAAGCGTGGAATGGTGTACACATTTCATGTGGCAGAGTTTTACCATTAATCAACGTCTAGGTAAAAATTACAGTCCAAAGTAGTGCTACTCACGAAAGTGATCAACTCCCACTAGCACAGAAATTGGAAAAAGAATCAGAAGTAAAACTCCAATATCACAAATCCGATCTGAAACTATGCAAAGGAGACTGATTCAGAGTGGAAAATTTTTGAAAACCGATTAATAAGCGACACAAAACACCACGTGTAGTATCTAAAAACCCCGAAGCTTTGTTAGTAAAAAATCCGACTCGCTAACTTATGCGAATTTTCTAAAAAATGTAAAAGCGAATGCGGATTTAAGCAAACTTTGAGGAAATGTACATAAGATAGACCACCCAAGGAGACCTGCTTCTGCAGCAGCTGTAGATAAAACACAAACTACAATGTTTCAAGAGCAAATTGGTAGGATGACTGATACTAAGGTAAAAAAGATTATGCGGAAGACTTCTATTGAGCTTAAAGATATATATGCAGTATAACCACAAAAGATAAAGGTCGGGAGGTCTATGAAACCAAATTCAACAAAAGTAGTTAAATCTATACGCAAAGCATATAGGGAGGAACACAAACGGAAATAGTAGAACTACCAGCTAGTTTAGACTATGCAGCAATAAATGAAGAGCAAATGAGGATTGGTTGGGTGATCTATAATGGGTGAAGGGTGATCTATAATATATAATCAACTTGCCAAATTAATCGACGAACAGATTGTTTATAATTTATCTTTACAATATATTTATAATTTAGACGACGTGAACAGCAAACAACAGTTTTTTAGATTTAAAGAATAATTCTTGAACACATAAGAAAAGCATAGATAAATTTAAATATTTCATACCTTAATGGTTGGGGAAATGAGCCAAAAGCAAATACTTTCTGGCATTAAAGACATTGTATACATTATCAACATGGCCGCAAGTAGATAGACGCAAATTTTTGTGCTGCGCTTATTTTAATTTTTCTTTATTTAATTACGATTAAATATAAATGTTATCAACTCAATTATGTTTGTTCAAATTGAAGTAATATTATAGTGAAAAAGTGGTGATAAAAATTGGTGTTATGTTGTGTAAAACTAAAGATTGAAAACTTTTTAAATCAAGCCATAAAATTATTAAATTGTGTGTTTGTTTACACAAGGTCATTTTTGCTAAGCATCATTTAATGTAATACGGGAAAAGTTGATTAACAAAATAAACCGTAAATAAACAAAGTTTCTGTGTCAGCTGTTGGTTACAATTACGTTGAACTTGAATTCGTGAGTTTGTCAAAAGTGTTTCTAGTATTTTTATTTAATCAACTCAAAATATGGGAGATGGTTCGTCTCCTAAAACGAGAAGTGTTTATTCAAAAAATGAATCAACTATGACAATACCTGATATTATGAAATCATTAAGGAATATTGAGTTGAAATTTGATGCGTTCGATAAAAAATTGGACAGTTTTGAAAGAAAACTTCAATCTAAATTCTCGGATGTATCTAAGAAGGTCGAATCAATTGAGAATGCATTAACATCTCGATTAAAGGCTCTTGAGCTGCAGCTACAAACACAAAACAATAACTTTGTAGAATCAAATAAAGCAATTGATTTCAAATTTCAACAATTACACAGCAATGTTGAAGAATTAAATAGTTCTTTTGATGGTCGTCTAAATGTTATTGAAGAAAACGTTGATAGTAGGTTAGATTTTATTGAAAGGCGTTTAAACTCGTTGGATCTTGTTGTACGAGGTATTCCAGTTCTTAATAATGAAGATTTAAATATTTACTTTCAAAAAATGGCATTAGCACTATCAGTTCCAACCAATGATAACATTGTTGATGAAATCTTTAGGGTTCCAACTAATGATTCCAATAATAGGAAAGCTAAATCAACACCCATTATCATAAAGTTTTCATCTACAAAAATGAAGCAAACTTTCTTTAAGAACTACCTAAGATGCAAGAACCTTAACTTAACCCATATCGGATTCCATGCTGCAACTAGGATTTACATTAATGAAAGCCTGACAAAACGGAACCATGACATTTTTAAAGAAGCAATCAAGATAAAATCTGAATATCAATTAAATAATGTGTTCACACGTAATGGATTAGTATGTATTCGAAAGCTGGCAAATGATAGTTTTACAACAATAAATAATGTTCAGGTACTTAAAAAATTTCGGTGTCAATTGCAAGCGCAACACGGTTCTTCTATGAAAAATAATAGAGGCAATGAAGATGGATTACAGACTACTCAACAAGAAGCATAGGTGGAAAGTCGCTCCTTTGCAGAGAAGTATCAACTATTCAAAATTAACATTTAGTTTTTATTGTATATTAATTTTAATTGCTTTTATTATTGTTTATATTATTGTTTATTTTGATTGTTATTGTTTATTAAGTGGCTTGTTTGTTTTAGGAAGCTGGATTGAATGGGGCGGGAGTCAAGCTTTTGATGGTTGATATTAATCGTACTGTAAGCTCCAATTATTATACTGATGTTGTTTCTGGAAATATGAATTTAAAATCTTGTTTTAATATGAATAATTTTAAAGCTGAGTTCAAGATGTGTCACTTTAATGCAAGAAGTCTCTGCAAGCAAGACAAGTTTGCCGAATTGTTAAAATTGTTCAATGATGTGGATATGCAGGTTATAGCTGTGATGGAAACATGGCTTCGATCAAGTATAACTAACAAATCAGTTGAAATTCCCGGGTTCGCACTGATTCGTAATGATAGACCAATTGCTGAGGATTCCTTTCAGTATGGCGGCGGTGTGGCTCTATACGTGGCTACAAATTTAAAGTGGAAACTTATCGCTATGTCTTCTTGCAGTAATGTTGAATACCTTTTTATTGAAATAATATCTGGAACGAGTAAAATTCTAGTGGGTGTTGTATATAATCCTCCGAATAACAAAACGTTTAATGAAATAGAAGAGCATTTTTCAGATTTTGCTTCTAAGTATGATCACATTTTGATAACTGGTGACTTCAATATGGACCTTTTAAAAAATACTAAACCTATTAGAACTTTCAAAGATATGTTATCATCTTTTAATTTGAACGTAGTTTCAATGCTTCCCACTCATTCTTCTTCAACGCATAATACTGCGTCATTACTAGATCTGTTACTGACCACTGACAAAGCCAAGATATCAACATTTAAGCAAATGAGTCTCTCTATTTTGGATCATGATATCATATTTTTTTCATACACACTTCATATGAACTGTGATCGAAATACAACAATTACTTATCGTGATTTTAAGCATATTGATCATGAAACTCTAAATAGTGAGTTGCTTACACAGCCATGGGATAGAATTTATGAACTTAGCGATGTAAATGAGCAAGTCAATCTGTTTAACATGTTAACAATCTCTCTATTCAACAAGTTTGTTCCATTAAAGAAAAAATATGTGAAAGTCAATCATACAGTTCCACCATGGTTCACTCCTGATATTGAAAAAGCGATTGTTAATCGTGATTTATGTTATCAACAATGGAGGACAAATAGAACTGATCAGAATCGGGCGATATTCTGCCACAGTAGAAACCTAGTTAAATATGCAATACGTTCCGCATAAAGTAAGTTCATTAAAAGTAAATTAAATCCGGATTTGCCATCAAAAAATCTGTGGAATAATATTAGAAGCGCTGGTTTAATGTCTGATGAGCATTCCGTACCAAATCAATTTTCAGCTGAGGAAATAAATACTCATTTCTCCACAACTACATCATTTACTCCTAATGTGCTGTACTCGACTGAATCTGATACACATTCCAGTATGCATTCTTCAAACTCCTCTATTTCAACAGAATTCTCTTTCCGTAATGTAAATCCGGATGAGATTTTTGATGCAATGTTTTCAATTAAATCTAACGCTATTGGACATGATGGAATCTCACTTAGATTTTTAAAAATTATACTCACGAATGTACTTCCATACATACAACATATAATGAATTCCTGTCTAACCTTCTCTATTTTTCCTCTACAATGGAAAATTGCTAAGATTATACCTATGGCTAAATGTTCTAATCCTAAACTATTGAAAGATCTTCGGCCTATCAGTCTTCTACCATGTTTATCAAAATGCTTGGAAATTCTCATGCGCAGTCAACTTCTAGAATATATTGATAATAACAAGTTTTTAAACGTAATGCAATCTGCTTTTCGTTCCAAACACAGCACTGGCACAGTAATTATTAAAGTAACGGATAATATTTTTGAAGCTATAGATAAAGGATTAATCACGATAGCAGTATTTCTTGACTTTTCGAAAGCTTTTGATATGGTCGACCATGAAATATTATTGAGAAAGCTTAAAGAGCAATGTAAGCTTAGTAGTTCGGCTATAAAATTAATTTATAGCTATCTCTCATATAGGAAGCAGTTTGTTTTCCATAACGGTGGTTTTTCCGAAACAACTAATGTTTTGAGAGGAGTACCCCAGGGTTCAATTCTGGGGCCTTTATTGTTCTCTCTGTTCATCAATGATATCTCATCATTAATTAAATTTTCTAATTTTCATATATATGCGGACGACGTTCTTCTGTACTTAAGTACTAACCCTAGTGATTTATTAAGTTTAACTTCTCGTTTAAACTCAGACCTTGAACAAATCTTTCAATGGACAAATGCGAACAACCTTGTGCTGAATCCGAGTAAAACGGTAGCACTAAAAATATGTAAAGTTACAACCAACCTTAGTGATCCACCACTCTTTATTGGCAACTGCTTAATAAACTATGTTCAACGTATCAAATATCTAGGGTTTTGGCTGAATTCAAACTTATCTTGGGACGATCAGGTCAGTCATGTTTGCAGGCTTACATATTATGGTTTAAAAAGATTAAAGAGATTGAATAATCTTATTCCGTTCTTAACTCGTAAAAAGTTAATAATCTCTCTTATATTTAGCCATTTTATTTATGCTGATTTGGTCATGTCAAAACTAACCTGTGAACAGATGCGTCGTTTTGCGGTTGCTTTCAATGCATGCACAAGATATTTGCACAATTTGTCAAAATTTGATCATGTAAGCCCGTATTCGCACTCTATATTGGGTTGTGCGTTTGAAAGCTATTTAGATTATAGAAAATGTGTATTTATCTATAAATTGATTCATAACAGTGGTCCTGAATATCTAAATAAAAAAATCACTCTGGCACGGTCATCTAGGAACATTACAATTATTCTCCCTCGTCATAAAACTACTTTCAGATCACGAGGCTTGATCATCAACGGAGCTAAAATATGGAATTCTCTGCCATCAGAAATTCGTAAAACTCGCAGTTTAAATAAATTCAAAAAGGTTTCCTTTGACTATTTTGCGGCTTCATAAATTCATAAATAATAACAATCAAACACTTAAATTTTAAGTTTATATTATTTTCTTTTTTATGTTAGTTTAATAATACTATTAATCACATAATAATTCACCATAGGTTTAAGGATAAATACGATTTGCATGTATGTTAACTGCTATTTTGTACAAATTATTTAAAGGCCGATGAGCTTATGTACAAAAATAAAATGAATTAAATAAATAAATAAATAAATTGTAATGAAAGCAGCAACAACTTTTTTTTTTCGAATAAACCAATTGTTCCAAGCCATGAATTATACCTAGCCATCAAAGCAACAATTTTTTGAGTATTCTGTTTATATCACAATAACAGAATTACTCGAAATAATTTTCGGTTGCAACATAAATAGTTTTTCCCAACAGCAGTTGGTTCTAATGCAAACCAACTTAATATATTTATAGTTTATAATTATATTTATATTTATATACAACATACCTAATAATATCAGCTGTTTAGGGAATTAACCGATTTTATTAAAACTTATTTGCAAACGAACGCACTTGTGTATAGTCACAAATTGAAATAACGACTGATATTTTATTATTTCATTCCAAAAACCTTTGTTTTTTTAAAAAATTGTTCGATATATATCATATTATTAATTATCGGCGTATTTTCGGCTTATTATCGGCCATTACTAATATTTGGGTGTCTTTTCGGTCTTTGTTTTCAAATGAAAATATTTTCGGAGTATTATCGGCCCGATTTCGTTGTCCAAACATTTGAAAAATAATATGTCGGCGTCTTTTCGGCCTGTTATCGGTCTCTAGTAATATTTGGGTGTATTTTCGGCTATAAATCGGTTTATCGGCCTCTTTTCGGTGTCTTTTCGGTCTATTATTTTCACCCGGGTTCGTTCATTTGTCTAAGGTTTTAACGTTCTAGAATGTAATAATCGAATTCTTTCAATAAAAACTTTAATATTTTTAAACAAGCAAGGACAGCCAAATCAACACAAATGTCGTGGCAGAGATCAGTTGTTCATAAAATGTTTAGTCAAATTTATGTCAAACTATAATTAAGACAAAATAGAAGAGTTAAAATAAAAAGAATGGCGATAATCAAAAACATCAAAATTTTATACAAATGGGTGGAGTTTTGTAACCTTAGAATGAAGAAAATTCTTAGAATCATCCAAATTGAACACATTAAAATATTAATTTTATGCAAGAAAATGGAATATATTGCATGCCATGCCATACGCAAAATTTGTAAATAATATAAATTCAGTCGATAGCAAGTGGTGAGAAACTTATGACGGTTAAAAGTTAGCCAATCATTGTTTTAAGTTTTTCAGATATTCATTCAAAACTAATTTGTCTAAATAATTAATTTTTTATTCGATAGTGAGAGACGATGCGACGACTACTTGCAACTCAAAGATATCGATAGTTTTTCGCGTATTATAATTTATAAGTAAGAAACGAAAAACGTAAAATTTTTTCTGATTATAAAAATCTTAACGTTTAATTAGAAAAATGCAAGACTGGGTTCAAGACTGGGTTAACCCTCACAAGTATCAAAAATATAGGTAAGAATATTTGTCACACTTCGTTGGAAATCATATGCAGCATAAATTCAAATAGACAAAATAAAATTTAATCCATAAAACTTTTGCGGTGAATCACATTGTAGTGAATGGTGCTTGGAAGTTTCTATTCGTGCTGCCATTGTATGAGTTAGTTGTTTTCGTCGAAGGCTGACAAAAAAAAAACGCCGCTGTTTAGCAATGCCACGCTTATAATAGTCACGCTAGTCAACCAAAACAAGAACAAATGAATATTGATCCATACACTAAAAGAAGTCCAATAAAATGCAATAATTGTGGTTGTTGTATTGATAAACAGTTTTCATCGATCAATTAGCTTGAACGGTTGGTGTCATGAGTAAATGATCGTTTGTAGGGATTAATTATTTATATTTAAATACATTAGTTAGCTAATGAACAGCTTTGTGTGTTCGAGAAGCTGGTGCACGATCAGCTGAACACACGATACCATTCGTTGGCTTTAATTTGTCGATAGAGACAGATTGTTGTTTGCCTTTGATTGATATTACGAACTGTTTTCGTAATCGGCGTATGATTTTGTATGGATCTTCATATGGAGTTTGCAGACCGTATCGTGACTTGGCAGCTGTGAAAGAGGATTTTAGATGAAGAATTCACTGGGCAGGTGAACACTTTCAGATCTTCTTTCACTGTAGCTCGAATACCTAAGAGTATAAATGGTATTTCGGAGCTCCACTGAGTGGTGTTGCCTCTGACCATAAGTGCAGCTTTTATCTATATGAATGTGTTCGAATCGACTTTGGAATTTAGAAATGTCCGATTGGACTTTTTGTATGCCGTTGGACTTTAGAGCGTTGGCAAGATAAACAGAGTAGCTCTCGATCGAATGCAGAATATTTAATTTCAGCCTCAGAAAGTTTCTTCGAAAAGAATCCCAATGGTTCCCAATAATCATTGTTACGTTATGCGAGTTGACATTCGTTTTGCCATGTAAAATTTTTCATAATCTTGGGTTTTTTTATACGTTTGATTGATGTTAGTGCTGGGAATTCCGTAATGGTATCAATTCGTTCTTGAGAAGGCCGAATCCATTAGGTGTTATGGTGTGGCTGAGGAATTCGAGAGTGTTTACGTCAAAAACGCATTTTGAACTCTCTATGTGAAGGTCAAACTCGCTTAGTTTTTGGAAGAGTTGTTCCAGATGGAGTTTGTGTTGTTCCTCATTTATTGATGCCACTAAGATATCGTCGATGTAGACGAATACGAAGTTTAAATCTCGAACGATTTCGTGAATGAAACGCTGAAACGCTTCTGAAACCTTCGTGCAGCATTGCGTAAACCAAATGGCATTCGGTGAGAGTTGTGATAGCCGTTTTGTGGATATCATCATTCGCAGCAGGAATGAGATGATAAGCTCTAACAAGGTCCATCTTGGAGAAAAATTTGCAACCATACAAGTACATCGAAAAATTTTGTATGTTTTAGATTTTTTTCGTGACCATGTGAAGCGGACATGAAATAGAAGAAGCAGAAGGTCGACAGATACCTAATTGAACCATATGTTGAAATGCCGTAACTGCAGCTTTTTGACGTATGGGATCTAATCTGCGTGGTCTTGATACAGGCAAGTGCTCGGTGGTAACAATATGATGTACCACATTATGTTCGACCGGCAAATTCTAATTTGTTGGCGCTGTTAAAGAAGGAAATTTCTTTAGGAGCGTGCCATACCCGTTATCGATTGTAAAATGGATCGGAGTTGGAGTGTCAACTTAAACCTATGAAGCATTGGTTGACAGCTGAGTTGCTGGATCAATCAGCTTTTAACGTTTGAGATTGACAAGGAGTCCAAATTTACCCAGGAAATCAGCCCCAATGATTGGACGATTTACTTCAGCTAGTATAAAAGCATGAGTGAAAGTTTCTTTTAGTCCAATATTTACCTGGAGCAATTTGCTACCATAGGTGTTTATTATAGTGCCATTGGCTGCTGACAATACAAGATTTGGATTTACTCGGCAATTGTAGTTCTAAAAATTTCAAAATGGAACAACGGAAGGATCTGCGCCATTATCCATTAGAAACGTAAGGTTGTTTGTGGTATCTCTTAAGAAAGGGCGACCATAATTTATATTCTTGTGGTCCGTCGCTTCGACTGCAATACCTCCTAGTTTGAGTTATTTTCTAATTTTTCTGAAGCTAGTAACTTCATTGCCTTTTGATGTTTACACGGTAGCTTGCATTGTTCTGCACTATCGCCATGTCAACGATGAAACCAACAGTATCGTTGCATATTTCGACCTAGGTGAGATTGAGAATTGCTAGAATTGCTACGGTCTCTAGAGTGTGAAGAAAATCTTTGGCTCGTAAAGCGAGCTCTCAGTTGAGTGGTTAACTGCGTAAGCATTTGTTCCATTCAAGACATTCATTGTTCTAAGCTCGTTCCGTGTGATGGTGACTGGTGATTACCATAACGGGTTTTAATTAAACCTTGAAAATCGAATTTTTCGGTTGACCATGATTGATTTGACATTGCGTTCACTGAGTTCGAAGCCGATACTGCTTCATTTAGCTTATCGGCCATTTATCTAGTTCTTCTGAGGTGCGGCCTTCTTGCAGCGGTACCAAAGCTATACGTATGAACTCGGAAAGCTTGCGAATCTATTGGGATTGTATAACTTGTTCCGAAAAGCCTGTTCCCGCAAGACCTTTGATTCGACGAAACACTTCAAATGTTTTCCTGTCACCAATAGCTGATTTACCTAGGAGTGCTTCCATTTTTTTCTTCAGAGATGAAATTACGTTCTATCAAAGCTGATTTTAATGTCAAGTAACGATCCACTTCAGGTGAATTTTCGAGTATATCGAGAATAGTTTCGCAAATATCAGGTGGTAACCTGATTAAGCCAAATTTCTAGCTATCGCTGACAACCTTGTTGATTGGAACAAATATAAATAATATAAATTTAAATATAATAGAAAAATCGGCTTTAGTGTCTGTTAGAAAGAATACTTTGTTATTGGAGTTTCGTACAAATAAATGCCTCCGGCATTGCCATAATTTTTTTTTAAATTTTATTCAGACACTTTTTAACGTGATATTACCGTGGCAGCTACATCGCGAAGTGCACTTCTAGTGGTATCAGGGTATTTTACCAGAGCCAAAGCATTTACTGACTAATCTCGGCCTGCAGTTTGATGTTGTTGTCAAGAAAACATAGGTACCCGTTCTAAAAGCTCTGCTTCGATCCAGAGGGTTTTGATTCGAAATATGCTCCGCTTTGATATTATAAAGCTTTCAATGAACAAATAATCTTGGTGCTTTGGCTTGTGTCAAAAAACTTCATACGCCTATTCCTATTTTTACATTTCCTCGATAAATATGATTTTTTCCGTCAAAAAGGAATCTCTCTAGCAAACGTGTTCTCGCAGACCGTATATATGTCCATATTTTCAGCTAAACTGAGCCTAAAAAATCGAAGCAACAGTTTGAAGAAAACAAAACTATATTTATCCAGTCAGATGTACCTTCAAAGCAATAATCCATCAGATCAGATCTGAAACAAAAAAATATAAGTATAATGGGTAGAGCTTCTATCTTGCTGAGAGTCCAAAGCGTGACGAAGCACCATAGGTTTTGGTAGTAGTGGAGAAAGCAAATAATCACCAATAAGTTCCATTCCCTGTTGCCTCATCACCAAACACCTTCTCTTCAAAATACAACTCTACCCTTACTCAGAGTTCTAATTAGCAATATTCTGAAGGACTAACACCTACGCTTGCGACGTAGTATTTAAGAAAAAACGAACATAAAAACTTAGAGCATTTAAATTTTTTACTAAAATCAAAAATGTTCACACCAGAATGACAATGTTCAGACTTCAGGTCTTAAGGCTTTCAACATTCATACACTAGAGCTTCACATTGAGTGCCATTTTTGTTTTATATCGATCACATTTGTCACTCCAGATGTTATCTAAATAATTTGGTATATAATTACGGATGGCAAAAATGTTTATGCATCACCGCCAAATGCGTTGTATTTTCTAATTTTCGGTTACGAAATGATCGATTTTTATTCAAATAAAATTTTAGGTTTCCCACTTTTTAGAGTCTATACCTTCTCAAACTCGATTCCGATTCGATACCGATTTTCAGGATTTCCTGAATCACACAATATTCGTTTTCCAAATTATATAAATTGAAACTATTTTCCTTATACAAAATTCAAATCATCAGATAATTTCCAAGTTCTATATAAACTTTCTCTAAAAACCAACAAAAAAAAAAATATTACAAAGTCCTTGAGACAGGCCTATTCAATTTATAATTTCCTTAAACTAAAATTTCTAAATATTGTCTTAAGAACATGAAAAAAAAATTATATTCACTCTGTTTCGCAACTTTTATTGTTTTTTTTCCATTTTTTTTGCTTTTATGTGAACATTCTTGTAATTTTATTTTTCCTTGTTTGGTTGCTATTCTAACTTTCACCCACATATTGTTTTACGATTTTGTACGGTTTACCCTCTATTGGGATATTATAGTTTTTGTTATTGGAACTCTACAGTATTTTGTAGTTCAATTTAGGACAACAAAAATTTCGATTTTATATTTGCTTTTGTTTTGTAAATTGTGAATTGTTCTTGTTCATGATGTCCTTGAAATGTATAAGGACATTTTCCAATAATTTTGCAAAACCATTTAAGTTTTATGCAAAAAGAAAGTGGAGAATTTCTCAAAATTTTTACTCTTTACTCAATTTAGATGAGATAAAATTTGCATGCAACATAAAATGTTGCATGAAAAAATTCATATTTAACGAACCATAAAATCTTTTCGATAATTTTTGTATCCATTCTATTATAACATTATACATAAATGAATGTTACTTTTCTGTTAAAATATATCCAATAGATTGGAAATAAAATACAATAAAAAAAAATTGCTCCACAATATCTAAATCCCTTCCCTTACCCATTCACATTCCAATTATTTATCACAGCGCGATGACAAAGAAAAAAATAAAAATAAATAAAATTAAATGTAAGATTGGCTTCATTTCGATATCGAAACCATTCGTCATTATATCATGTATACGCAATAAAGCTAACACAATAATCTATTATCTTCATTTCTAATCAAATTTATGATGAAATTTACCAAATGCTGCTGCTTTACTACTGCTATTCATGTGTCAACCAACCAACCCCCATATACAGATGGAAGAAGAAATCTATTTTTTTTTTCGTTTTGGAACCAAAAAAAAAAAAAATAGAGGACAAAAAGAAAATGTATCCCTTTTTTGTTTCTTGTGTGTGATGGATTCTGATGATATATGTTTCTATTGGGTGTAGTATGTTTTTGTATTTTAGTTTTGGTAAATCGAGATAAATAGATTGTTTATGTGTTTGTACTAATATAGGGGTTCCTACGAAAAAGGAAAGTATATTGGTTAATTACAAAATGTTTACAATGAATACGTTGGATCGATTAACTTTCAAGATAAATATGATTGATAGAGATATCCTGATACTATTTTCTACTTTTTGCCTACATTCGTACACATCCGAAATTCGAACATTTAACAAATTTAGTTTGTTATAATTTAAGATTGAACGCTTGTTTAACCATAAGAACGAAGTCGAAACGTTATAAATCTATCAAATACTCTCTAAAGTCTAAAGAGTTAAACAAAACAGATGAAATAAAATTTTATTACAAAGAAATCCTTTCACTAAAAAATAAAAGATAGTGTTACTATCCAAATCTTTACCGAGGATGAACCTTTAAAATGTTTGGAATAGATAACAAACATATTTCAAACATTTGAATCTTTTGAAACATATGAAACATATGAAATATTTGAATCAGTTTAAACATGTGAAACATTTGAAATATTCATGAAAGAAAATTTCATGGTTGTATTTATTTTTCCTTTACAAATGGTTTCTTATACTCAATCCATAGTCATCATCTACTATAGTTTCTGTTAAAAGAATTATTGTCCTGAAACGGTTGTGTGATATTTCCAAATTTAATTCCCTTTATTCAGTTTGTGATCGTTAATCACTGTAAAATTAGCATAGAACAGTTGTACAATAACTTGCGCTATTCCCATGTAGATGTCCTACATTCGTTTCATAATCCATGTTTCTGTTTATAATTATTCTCCAATTTTAGTACAAGAATAACGAAAGAGAATAACCAATAAACAGAATTATCGCGTTTATCGGTTTGTTGAGGTGTAAAAACGACGTGACTTTAGCCTATAAATACGTGGTTGAAGACATGTAGTCTCTTAGTTTGGCATTAACTTTTCGATCTACCTGTGTTGTCGAAGTTGACAATTTGTGATTTTGTAAAATGTTACATTTTGAATGTCGAGATTAGCAAATAATTTTTATATTAAATTCGCGATATTGCGTGTAAAATTAATTAGTCAAAATTTTTAGTAGTTTACAATAATATCAATTCGTGGGGTTCCAATTTACCGATTTAGTGTCAGTGAACCAAAATCAAAATAGTTATTTACATATCGAGGGCTGAAAGTAGAAGATTACGCCTGCGCTTCATATTGAAGCCCGACGCGATGCGAGTGCTTTTATTGAACCAAGGGCGTAATCTTCCTTTCAGCCTGAGTGTATGTACAACGTTTTACGCACAACTGCACAACTTTATTGTAGTATAAATCAATTTTTGAATTTTTTAAACTCGCTAGACGCTAGACATGCCATGATTTTCTCTATAAACTTCATACAATAATTTATTTGTTTGTTCTAATTTTATGAATATTTTACGGGTTATTATTTTACGGGCGGCAAAGTAGAAAAATATATTAATATTTCATATAGCAACGGGATTTTATTTTACGGATGTAAAGTTCAACTTTCAGTCACGATAATTAGGATGTAAAATGTGTTTTACGATTCGTTTGTGCGTAAAAAAAATTATTTATATGTTTCTGCCGTTGCGAGCGCCATATTTGCTCGGTCTGGTTTATTTTTGCTATCAGATTAATTGTGGAAATTTTGTCAATTTTTGTGCATCGCGAATGTCTACGTTCGAGAATAGCTTTTTTTGTGTAATCCACGTCATTTTCTTTTACAATTAAGTAGACAAAGTTACGTAATCAAAATATAACCACTTTATTGAGTTGAGGTTAGCATGTACATCTCCACAGTCCAATTAAGGCCAAGTAACTATAAAGAAAATACTAATCGCTATATGCTTGTGAAACCATCTATTTATTTAGTTAAATATTTTAATTAAGTTATTTAATTAAAACTAAAAGGATTCAATCGCTGTATGTTTGTGAAGTTATCTAGTTAACTAAAAAAAATCGTAATTTATTTAGTTAAAATTTAAATTTAATATTCATCAACCCATTGGTAAAATTTCGTAGTATAATTATAATCCATGTATCAATCCAATTAAATGAAAATTAAAACAAAAATTATACATATGATATGTGTGCTGTGATTTATCCAGTTAGCGGAATCCATAAAATATAAGTTTTTTTTCTGAAGCTGTGTTAGTAGTGAGATTTATTGGTTGACGTCATTTCCAAATTCGGGTGATAACCTCTATCCCAACGGTTACTTATAGTAAAATTATAATAAAATTCGACGATCCATGACAAAAATTGACAAGTGATCTTGAGGCTGTCTGAATTAGTGCTGTTAATGGTGTCTTACAAGCAATAACGTTGGTTACCTGATGGAGATGAGCGGCTATGACCTGATGGAGATGAGCGGCTGAATTTGAAGGATAGGAGAGTGGGACGGGACAACATCATGGGGTGAGTCATATCTGATTTTTTATTTTTATTTTATGCATGAATGATTATGGTGAAGTATGTAGGTGTGCGAATGTGTGTGTATGGATGTGTGGATGGGGATGTATATGAGTGGGTGTATGAGGTGCATGTGCGTATGAGTCAGAGGAGAATGTGTTAGATTAAATGAGTTTCTTTCCACACAATACTGATGTCCACGGCTATCACAAGTAGCCAGGATTACCTCTAATTTTTTATTTTAGAAGACAAACCTGTATTTTTTTTTATTCGATCACATCAGGCCAAGATTTAACGTTATTTGTGGATTCTGATGTTATATTTTAATTTAATTTAAACAAAGGTAATAATGATTGATGTTGGGATTGTTGACTCTGCGCAGACGCAATAACATCAAACCGACACATGCCACGAACATACTTTAATTCGTAATATATCCTGGGCGTGGTGTTATAAAGAGAGATAATATTGGAGCTCTGTTTTCTGGTTATTTTGTTTCAAACCAGCAATTGGACCTGTTATATAAATATATTGCTTCCTACTGAGAAAGCGTTAAAGGTTAACAATTTACAATAAAAGCAACAAAATGTTATTTTTTTTTGCTAGTTCTGTTTATGCATTCAAAATTTTGAATGCGCAGGATTTTTACTACTAAAAAAAAACTTATAAAATTTGTTACCATTTGGTCTTTGAAATTATATACATCCATATACGATTACCACAATAATCGAATAAATAATTCAATCACTAACGGGTACTTTTCAAACTATGTTACCGGTAAGTTGGTGTAAAATTATTTTAAAATGTTGAACTTATAGGCATGAATTTAGGTATGGGTGATTGTGTGCATGTGTGTGTAGGTGTGTGCGTGTGTGTATGCGGATGTATGAGGAGTGAAAGTGTGAAATAGGGTGTTGATGTAGAGGGTTGGACGTGGTGATCGTTGTTCTTTTCACGTATGAGGGTCGCCAGAGTCTCAAGCCTTCACTTGCTTATTTTCTCCTATCTGTTCTTATCGTGTTTCACGCGTGCTATTGTTTATTTGTGCTGAAGTAGCAGGATTTCTTTCTCGATCCCAAAGATTGCAGCTAGTCTGGGGCTATAAATAAATCTCGCTAGGTACGCGACCTGCTATGCCACTTCGCTGTCATTCAACGAAGCAGCGCTTCATTACATATTTGAAGAAACATTAGAAACATTTCCAACATTGGAAACATTTGAAACATTTGAAACAATTTAAACATTTGAAATATTTGAAAACTTTGCAATATTTGTAACATATACATTTTTTGAAACATTTGAATTATTTGAAACATTTGGAACTTTGAAGCATATGAAACATTTGAAACATTTGAAACCTATGCAACATTCGAAACATTTGAAAACTTTGCAACGTTTGAAACAATTGGAACATTTGAAATATTTGAAACATTTTTTATTTGAACATGTGATACATTAAAAGCATTTGAAATATGTGAATCGTTGGAAATATTTGATTCAATTGAAACAGTTGTAACATTTTAATCATTTGAATCATTTGAAACATTTGAAACATTTGAAACAAGTGAAATATTTGCATCATATGAAATATTTAAATTATTTGAAACATTTGTAACATTTGAAACATTTGAAACATTTGAAACATTTGAAACATTTGAAACATTTGAAACATTAAAAACATCTGAAACATTAGAAACATTTCAAACATTTCCAACATGTGAAAAATTTGAAACATTTGAAGCGTTTGAAATATTTGATTCGATGGAAACATTTGTAACATTCAGTGGCGGATTTACAAATTTGCCGTCTATAGGCTAATTTATATTGCCGCCTAATCTTTTATATATAAAATTCACGTGTCACGATGTTTGTCCGCGATCAATTCCGCAAAAACGTAACCAATCTTGATAAAATTTTGTACAGTGTGTATCTAATGGTCCAACTTGAGAGATAGGATAGTTTTTATCTCGATTAAAGGCCTTTATATTTTTTAATTGTGAATTCATTGTTAAATGTGGATGGTTCATAAGCAAATTTTCAGATGGCGGCGTGAAATAGTATACTGTCAAAACTGCTTTATTGACTTTTTAATCATCCGTGTAGGGCCCATATAGACTAAAATAATACAAACGTTTATTAAAATCAAATAAAATGCAATAAAAACTTCATTTCAACAAGATATAAAACTTAAATAATATAACAATAAAAAATCATTTTTTCTTTGGCTTACATCAAATGAAATCGAATTTGCAATATCAGATTCAATTAATAAAACTGCTAAATTGCTTAATCTGCTATCGGACATCGTTGAGCGTAAATATGTTTTAATTCGTTTTAAACATGAGAACGAACGTCCGAACATTTGCTGACAGCCATTGATTTGTATATTCTTAAAATAACATAAATATTAGGAAAAATATCAAGCAGATTTTGATCCCTAATCCAATTGCACATAGTGTTGATGATTATATGTTTTTTATCATCTAATGCCAAATACTCTTTGATGTGCAAAATCTATTCAACTAGATCTGAAACATCTTGTGATTAAACTTCATATAATTTAGGTTCTTTGATAAAATATCAAACGAAAAAATCACACACGAAAGAATATCACGTCGAAAATATCACAGCGAAAAAATCACACTCCACGAAAATATCACATCACGAAAATATCACATTTCGAAAATATCACATCCTAAAATCACACGCGAAAAAATATCACATCCTAAAATCAGACGCGAAAAAATATCACATCCTAAAATCACACCCAAAAAAATATCACGTAAAAAATTTTATTGTACACCGAAAGAAAAAATCTTGGTTGATTCAAACATGTTGCATTGTTAATCGAAAATTAAGTGAAAATTGGGGAACAAAACATCTAAACTATTGGGGAACACATCTAAATTATTTCCTAAAGTAAAATGTTAAATAAAACCAGCCATGTTAAAATATATAAAAACGTTTTATTTTTCTATTCTTTTGTTTATTATTTTTCTTTATTTTGTTTATTAGTTTCTTTCCTCCTAGTTTTTTATTTTAACAAACACAATAATTTTCAAACAAAAACATGAACAAACTGAACTGAAAAATATGAACAAGAAAAATTGATCACGCCGTGGTTGATTTGAATAATGAAAATTGTTACGTTTTTTAAAATAAATTGACAATGCTACATCGTTTAAAATAACCACGTTCGTATTAGACGGAAAATCAAACAAGCTTTGTAGTTGATTCTACCAACGTTTTTTTTTCGGTGTAAAAAAACACAATGTCCGTATCATATATATTAATACGCTAAAAAAAACTTTCCTCAGCCTAAGGCTTTTTTATTCGAATTTTGATTCATTTCAAATTTTCACTGCTAACTGATTTTTGGGATTTTAACGGAGATTTTAACGGATCATAAATAAAAAAGTTATAGACGAACTAAGATGTATTTTTGAATTTAACGGCCCCTCTATACCATATCAAATGGAATTGCCCAAGTCTTTTCTTTGTTTTTTTATTATTAATATTTAGTAGTTTATATTTTGTTTTCAAATTTCAATTTAGTTTATGCATTGATTTAGGAGTGGATAGACGTGTTATTTTTCTTTGTTTTTTTATTATTATTATTTTTCTTTGATTTTCTTTGATTTAATTATCATGGTGTTAATGGTGAAATGAATGTTGTGAATGAATGATCATGGTATGAGTGAGTTTATGCATTGATTTAGTTAGCTTTGATTTTCTTTGATTTAATTATTATGCTGTTAATGGTGAAATGAATGTTGTGAATGAATGATAATGGTATGAGTGAGTTTATGCATTGATTTAGTTAGTATTTTATATTTTCTTTTCAAATTTCAATTTAGTTTATGCATTGATTTAGGAGTGGATAGACGCGTTATTTTTCTCTGTTTTTTTATTATTCCTATTTTTCTTTGATTTTCTTTGACCTTATTATTATGGTGTTAATGGTGAAATGAATGTTGTGAATGAATGATAATGGTATGAGTGAGTTTATGCATTGATTTAGTTAGCTTTGATTTTATTTGATTTAATTATTATGCTGTTAATGGTGAAATGAATGTTGTGAATGAATGATAATGGTATGAGTGAGTTTATGCATTGATTTAGTAAGTATTTTATATTTTCTTTTCAAATTTCAATTTAGTTTATGCATTGATTTAGGAGTGGATAGACGTGTTATTTTTCTCTGTTTTTTTTATTATTCCTATTTTTCTTTGATTTCCTTTGATTTAATTATTATGGTGTTAATGGTGAAATGAATGTTGTGAATGAATGATCATGGTATGAGTGAGTTTATGCATTGATTTAGTAAGCTTTGATTTTCATTGATTTAATTATTATGGTGTTAATGGTGAAATGAATGTTGTGAATGAATGATAATGGTATGAGTGAGTTTATGCATTGATTTAGGAGTGGATAGACGCATTATTTTTTTTGTTTTTTTTATTATTACTGGGAGGGCCCGGCGTGCTTCGCTACATTTATAAATAAAGTTTTTGCGTAGACATTTTGTTGACGTAGAAGCAATGATTGCAAAAAGTGGTAATGAGAAATGCTAGCATATAATTTTTAATTTTTCTTTTTAAATATATGAATGAAAAATAATCAAAACTATAACTGATCAGTTTAGATGTATGAAAAATTGGCGATCAAATAAGTTAAAGATCAAATAAGCTTACTTGAATACTTATTTGATCACTAATTTTTCATATATCCGAACTGATCAGCTAGAGTTCTGATTATTTTTCATTCATATATTTAAAAAGAAAAATTAAAAATTATATGCTAGCATTTCTCACTACCATTTTTTGAAATCATTGCTGCTACGTCAACAAAATGTCTACGCAAAAACTTTATTTATAAGCGTAGCGAAGCACGCCGGGGCCTCCTAGTATAAAATAAATTTTTTCAAAGTACTCTAAGCTACCAATCTTTCATTTGATATCGTATTTGACTAAGTGTAAAACGTTTTCAACAACTTCAGGTTATAACCCTATGAACTCAACATTAAGTAAAAACTCCTTATTCAAGAGTTCACCACAGGAATACATCTGTTGGTGTTAATCATTGGCGATGCATTAAATATCGCAGTCTTCGTTTAAAGTCAATTATACATACTAATGAAAATCAGATTGTACGAGAGTCGCCTGATCACAACCATAGTGCCAAAAACTATGAGGGCCAAGCTTATAAGCTAGTTAAGGAAATGAAGCAAGCAATAGCCAATCCTAAAGTTTCAAGTCATCTCACAATTGCAATTGAAATGGCTTAAACTTCGGTAGGTGTGCAGATGGCTCTACCCAAACAAAATTCACTAACTTGACGCTTGCAATATGCCAAAAGTAAAACAAATGGAATTCTCTAGCCAATCCGAGAGATATTCATATTTTAATATTTGAAAAATATAATATGGTATTATAAGATTCAGGAATTGATAATAATTCTTTTTGCTCATACAACATTGACAGATTTGTAACTAATGATTGTTGGCTTGCAGATGGAACAACATTTAAAGTGGTTCCAGAAATATTTTTTTTAATAATTGCATTGCCATGTATGTTAGCATTATTACGAAATAAGACACGATACTTACTATAAAATGTTGATGGCAGTCTTAGAAGTAATACCCAATGCAAATCCTAATAATTATTACAGATTTAGAGATTGCAGCCATGTGTACCATCGATATGAAATTTTTTGGATTCTCAGGTTTTGAAGATGTCGCTATAACAAGACTATTATATGCAGCAGTGTGTTTAGGCCAAGGAATCCAGTGAAATAAAGAAGAGAATATTGGCAGAAACGATAACAAATATTTTTACAAATTACCATCCTGAGAATCAAAATGTTAAGAAAAATTGCTCATATATGGTATACGAAATCAAAACAATAAAAATACATAATTGTGAAAACACGCAATTAATTTATTTTTAGTATCTTTTCGATCTAAAATTTGAGATGAAAATTGATTAAATAATTTGGGATCCAAAATCAATAAAATGAGATTAATTTGTTTGATAGGGTAATGACGTGAAGTCGTTGAAAACGTTTTTACTATAAGTCAAATACGGTATCATATGAAAGATTGCTATCACAGAATTCTTTAAAAAAATTTATATTTTATCTACGGACAATATGTTTTTTACAATAAAATTTTTTTTACATGATATTTTTTCGGGTGTGATTTTTAGATGTGATATTTTTTCGCGTGTGATTTTTGTATGTGATATTTTTTCGTATGTCATTTTAGGGTGTGATTTTTTCTCGCGTGTGATTTTTGGATGTGATATTTTCGTGATGTGATATTTTTGCGTGATATTTTCTCAGGACACTATAATTTAAATGCTTTATTTTTTATTTCCCGATCAGAAAGTTCACAAAATTTAAGAAAGATGTAGAAAATTTCGAACACTCTAGTGTACGCGCATTTTTGACAGTTTATTTCTGAGATTAATCGATCGACAACTGTAAAAAATACGCTTATTTTAAAACTATCCTGAGTTTGGTGCTCATAATAGTTTTCATGGTTTAGGTTTTCATAATCGTTGGGTTCATCAAAATGTCGCTTTATTTTTTGGTTCGCTTTTCGCTTGCAGTGTAGTTTTGAGTACCAACCAGCGCCTTGGCCTTTGGTTCATACGTTGTAAATTTCTCGCGGGAAGATGAAATATTTGAAATTAAAGATTTGTATAAATCGATAAAAAATCCAATATCTGTATTTTCCTGTTGTAATGTTTTACTCACTACGTTGATACGATTTAAAATACTACCCCAAAAGAAGTTCTTGCAACCCTGCTGCTTCTGCCTTTGTAACCTTTTTCTTAGAACTTTCGTTTGAATTTTTATTTTAGAATATCATGAATTTCTTTGCACGACATTAATAAACTTCTGCAGGCATCATCTCTGCTTGACCATCTCGTAGTCGAGATCCTCTTTGGTGTTATGAGTACATTGCTGTTTTGTAGTTTTTCCCAACACATCGTTAATGCAGAAAAAAGTTATAAATTGCTTGCAAAAATGAAAAATAGTTGGTGGATTCATTACAACAACTAGCCGCCGCAGTTCCAACTAAATTAAGAGAATGGGCTGCACATGGTATAAATTCCGCAAACTTAAGAAAAACGTAGCAATATTATATTTATAAATAGTATCACACAGAACTTTTAAATTTAAATTGCACACGTAGTAAGTAGTGTTTGTTTATTTAATGAAAAAACTGTAGAGCACACCGTCGCTATGTTTCTAGTATAGAGATAAGAAATTTTGCGAATTTCATTGATTTAAGCTGGATGCTCTGTTTATAGTAGCGGACGGCTATCGACGCCGCAAAAAAATTTCTGTTTTGAAAAATTTGTATATTTTAAAATTTTTCCGCACAAAATTTGCCGCCTACGAAAATTTGCTGCGTAGGCTATAGCCTAGCTAGCCTATTTAGAAATCCGCCACTGGTAACATTTCAAACATTTCAAACAATTAAAACATAAAACTTTGCTACATTTGAAACATTTGAAACATTTGAAACAAGTGAAATATTTGCATCATATGGAATATTTGAATCATTTGAAATATTTGTAACATTTGAAACATTTGAAACATTGGAAACATTGGAAACATTTGAAACATTTGAAACATTTGAAATATTTGAAACATTTGAAACATTCGAAACATTGAAATTTGTTTTCTCCTGAAGATAACTTATCATGAACCCAAATGCCAGCAAAGTGTTGTGACTTATTTGCGTGAACTTATTTTGTAGATATAGTGCGTCTCCCACCAAGGACCCTTATAGACTTAAATTTATTGTCATTGGAGATAAAACGAATATAATACACACAAATTTATTGCAGTTTTGTTAATGAGTTTCGGTAATATATATTTCAGATTTCAAAATTCTGACAACTAAATTTGAATGAAGTGGTCAACAAAGTTTTGATTCGCGCACCTCTTGACGGGTCTTTGTGATGCAGATTGAAAATACTTATCTGATAGTTATAGTTAAATCTTGTATATTTGCATCTCGACAATGTTACAATGGCACCCATTAAAAGTGAATCGCATTACTGAACTTGAAACTTCTGAGGTTATGTACTCTAACTTTGCCATTTGTACTTCATTTTTTTAAAAATCTCATGATATCAAACAACCCCCTTAATTTTTATTTGAACCTAAATTAAAAATATTTGATTCCATTTTTACATTTACCCAACTGTACACATAAACATAAAACCCTTCAAAAAATTTACGCTCATACTCAAAATGAAATAACTCATTCATCTTTTCAACCATCCACCCCTTCCGATATACAACTAGACATTTTTTTTCTATTTCTTACTCAAATTTTTAGATAAAAATGAATGCCATCGATCTTTAAGTCTTCACTCTATTTTTCCATCCACCATTGAATACTCCAAAGAATATATATATTGCATTAATTTTCTTTTCTTCGATTCAATGTTTTGTTTGATGAAAAATTCTAACAGCAAAAATGTTTTATTTATTTTTCTTAGCGGAACAAAAAAAAAGTGTGATTGTAGTTGGGAGTAGAATGATACGATACCATGGTTATCATTTCGCGTTTTACTTTATATTTAAATAGAATCCGTCACTATTGTTTTCTACTCTCCCGTTATATTGTTTCTTGAACGTTGTTGGTTTTGTGATAATGAAATCGACTGTTTCAAATTTTTATTTGTTTTATATATATGTCTAAGACGAGGAACAATTCAGTGTACAAAAAAAAAACAATATGTTCACTTAAAACAACAAAGAAAAGAAAAAATAGTTACTAGATTTTAAAACGTTTTTTGTTGGGGGTTGATTTAGTAATCAACTATCCGTGAATTAATTTAATGTTATTTCTTTTTTGGATAGAATAAAAGAAAAGAAAAGAATCGGAAAATGCAAAAGAAAACCTGAACCTTTTCAACAAAACTATATTATAGAAAATTGATTTTTAAGGAAAAATGATTTGATTGTTTGTTTTTCCTTTTGATTAAATAAAAAGGTTTTTCCTTTTTCCTTTTTCTATTTTCCTATTTTTATTTTACTTTGATGAAAATTAAAGTGATTTTAATGGATTGTTGTTATTTTGAATTTTTATCGATGTGTTTGATGGTTGTTAAATTTTATTGCATGATTAAGGGATACATTTTGTATTTTTCTTGGCATGTTCTTAAAATAATTTACAAGGGGATGGAAACAGATTTACAGTTGAAGTGGAAAACAAAATTGAAAAGTAATGATTGTCTCATAGTTGGCAAAATCAGGCGGGATCAAGTAATATCTGCTTCTTTCTCTCACCAGATCATCGAATTTACAACAAGGACTTTTCCAGTAAAATGCGTCATTATAACTTTATATTGAGGCAATAATTAACTGGCAGTATAATTAGCTTTAGTTGGGAAGGGAGCTTTTAGCGAAAGTATCCTCGCGATGTGTAAATGGTCAAGTATAGAGAAGTTGTTCTATTTTGCTCATTCACGAAATAATCTAAGACATAAACGCCTCGAATGTTTCGTTTTTCTCGTCCAAAACACGCCATATTGAATCTGCAAGAATCTGTAAAATAATCTTGTACAATACTCACACTCAAAAAAAAAAAACTAAGTAAATTTTACAAATTTTTTATAAATATACAACACACAAATTTTTTTGTAAGTTTACCAAAAATATTGTAGATAACAAAAAAAATTATTAGAAAAAACAAAAAAGTTATTTGATTTACAAATTGTTTTTCGCTTTGAAGTAAAAAAATTGTAGTTTTATCAAAAAATTTTGTGTGATAATATATATAAAAATTTTGTAAAAGTGACTTTTATTTTTTTGAGTGCATAATAACGCTGTTGAACGTCCTAAAAATCCTCAACACCTTTTTCATGCGGCCAAATGTGGCTTCAAAAGAAAGCTAGTAACGCCTAAACTATAAACGAAAATATATACAAAACCAATCACTGTATAGGAATTTTTATTGATATTGAAAGAACAGAAGAACAATCGGAAGTGGAAGAAGGAAAGAACAATTCGTATAGATGTGAAAGGTCTTTCGGCCAAGCCAACATATCATGAATCTAAACATATAACAATAAACAGCAATTTATTTATTTATTAATAAAATATGCCTTCGAGTTTACACACATAGCATTATATCTATACCGAATAATTAAAAAAATTCCCCAAAATGTTGTCTAATACGCAAACTATTAACGAAAAAATAAAAAAATTGACAATGATTGACCAAGTGTCATTCATTGATTTCGCATTGATTGGAAACAATCAATAATGACTATACACTCGTGACTTAGAATGTTGACTATAATAGAAATATTGCACATTCTATGAATTCACACAATGGTTCTGTCTAGAAATTTAATGGAAAAATGCCCAAAATAATGTTAAAACATTTCTGATAAATAAGAGTCTAATGACAGCTGAGAATTCAACTTAAATAATTAGAGTGATGATGAAGTTTCAACTTCAAAATATCATCGCATTGGTGGCGAAGTGGATAGCGTGTCCGCCAAAGGATTTGAACTCATTCTTAGCACTGATGAGGTTATGAGTTCGAAACCCAACCGAAACATGTAAAAGAGAAAAACAGAGTTTTTTTCTGATTTATTTCCAATAATACCTTTGAATTGAAAATATTCAAATTATTTCCTTAGTTACTTGAATTTAATGGCTCACAAAAATCCCGAATAATTGTATCTATATTTTTACTAGAAAACGACGGCAACCTTGTCCGACAAAAAATTTTCTGCTATGGACGAGTCCGACATTTGACATTTTGGCAATAGCAAACAAATTTTTTCCGAACAAGGTTACCCTCGTTTTCTGAAACAAATTTTCACCCCCATTAATAAAAAAACAAAATTGTGGTAACAAATTTACCGGGATCTTGTATTGGAATTTTTCAGAGTTTGCCGAACGAAAAAGCGGCCGAATCGAGTCAAGGACCGGTGCCTCACGAAGTACAAAATATGTGGTAATCATCAAATGAAAAAGGCGAGAGCCAGGTGACTATTAGAAAACATAAAAAGAATTAAAAAAACTAAATTCACTTGCTCGTTTGATGGAATTTAGTATGTAGCTATTACACAACTTGTTTTGTTTTAACGAAGAATTTATATTATACCGATTAATTTACATTTTATTAATTTTATTCTTTTTGGTCATTGAATATAGTAGCATCAATTTACTATTCGATGTTCATTCAAATTTTTGCTGTTCTTTTTCTTCACTGAAAAAAACATATGTGTAGTAAACGTAGAGTGCTTTCAATTTGTTCTATGAAAATTTAGTATTTTTATTTAAAATAATTTTGCCGTCCTAAAATAACAAAAATGTAGACTACGTCCTCGATTATAATCATATCTTGAATCTTATATCTTAAATTTAAGCAAAATTGTTTTGTATTGAATGTGTAAAAAAACTCAGAGAAGGTTGGATGTATTTGTTATGATTTTTAAAGTATGTATTTATGAAATGTGCAAAAGAAAAACTGTGATTGTATTTGCTTGATAGGGATTGGCATTGTTAACGTCTACTAATTGGTAACTTACTATTAAGAGAGCTGATAACATAGTTACTGAAGTCTAAAAATACATTTGTTTTTTTTTTTTTCAAAAAAGACTATGACTTCCAGAAGTGGAAAATGCATTCCATAAATTTTTCTTTATTACCCAAAGTTTGTTAAAAGAGATAGAACATATAAGATAGATCTCCCACTTTTCAGGAAAAAAATTTAAAAATAGAAAATAACGGTTTGGAAGTTATTCTTGGCCGCATAAAATAGGTTTGCAGCAATCTATTGTAACTTCGTCCACTTTGGTAATTAATAAACTAGAGATTCAGGTTGGCTTTTCAGTTGGCGATTAACCAGCAACTTTCATTAGAAAATGTTAGTTTTATTGGCTAGATGATACTTGATAAAGAGTGGCTATCTGAAAGTAAGGAACTCGTTTTCCAATAAATTTTCTAACTTTTGAAAAGAGTAACTATCGTTTTTTTAAGAATCGGGCAGAAAACGTGGTTTTTGGAAATTTTTTTGACTCGATTTTGTGATTTTGGTATCAATCGATCGGGCTTGGCTGTCTCCCGAAAACTTTATGAGATTGGGGTGGTAGGACCCACCCCACCTCTTTACACCCTCTTTAAGTTATAGCATATAAAAATCTATATAAAATAAAATGGGAAGAGATAAAAAAAATTTAATGGCACCATTATCTTTTATTCAGACCGGCGTAACTTTTGAGTCTAAAAGTTGGTTTGCACCATCAGCCCCAACCAACCCCGTGGGTGGGGTTGACACATTAAATGAGTAAAATATGTCATGTGGGGATCGTTAGAATCAGAATTTCATAACAAATACAATCACCCATATTACCCCCTGATCAATTACATAACCATTTTTTACTCCCAAGGGGCCTGAAAAATATATTTTTTTTGCATGTCATGTTGGGTGTCGATTTCAATATAATCGGGGATGCTGTGTTCAATGATGATGATAAAAATGGGGGCCGGACTCGGGGGAGTCCAAAAAGGGGTGGAGGTTGGGGGGTTGTGGTTATAAAAAATATGGAAATTATCGTCATAATAAACATTGGGGTCGGACTCAGGGTAGTCCAATAATAGGTGGGGGTTTCGGTTATACAAAATATCGAAATTATTGTCATTATTATCGATTTTTACATTAGTCGAGGATTCTGAGTTCAATGGTGATGGTAAAAATGTAGACCGAACTCAGGGTAGTTCAATAAGGGGTGGGGGTTGGGGGTCTGGTCATGAATAGTATCAAAATTATCGTCATCATTATTAATTTTAACATAATCGAGGATGCTGCGTTCAATTATGATAATAAAAATTGGGGTCGGACTTAGGGTAGTCCAATAATAGGTGAGGGGGTAGGGGGCCGGCTAGACAAAGTATCGAAATTATTATCATTATTATCGATTTTTACATAATCAAGGATGCTGAGTTCAATGGTGATGGTAAAAATGTTGACCGGACTCAGAGTAGTTCAATAAGGGGAGTTGGGGGGCTGAATGCTGAAAATGTTTACACATATATTATGAGTATTGCTTTTGGATAAATCAAGGGCACTGAATTTAATGGTTATGCTGAAATTAGTATTTGGGCTCTAGGGAAGAAATTAGAGGATAAGGGTTTGGGTCTGAAATTGGGGTAATGTTCAAATATACATATTAAATATTGGTTTTTGTTGGATTCAACGTCCTAAAGTATGTTGAAATCAATAATAATGACGATAGTTTTAATACTGTTCATGACCAGACGCCAAACCCCACCTCTTATTTAACTTCCCTGAGTCCGGTCAACGTTTTTACCATCACCATTGAACTCAACATCCTAGATTATGTGAAAATCGATAATGATGACAATAATTTCGATACTTTGTATAACCGACCCCCCAAGCCCCACCTATTATTGGACTACCTTGAGTCCGACCCCAATTTTTATTATGTCGATAATTTCTATATTATTTATAACCGACCCCCCAGCCTCCACCCCTTAAATAACTACAATTCATCATAAGTACTATTCATCTTGCCTAACACATATAAGCATTTTCCGGTAGACCTCATCCAACTAATATTCATTACATTCAACGTCCTGCATAAGAAGATTTCAAGTATTTTTTTACGACCTACGTAGAGGTCATACTGTGTTTTGAATGAAAATGTACATTCAAGCATAATCCATCAAGTTTTGCTGAATCGTACTACGTACTGCTATATCATATTCGACCTTTCCTGGTAAACATCAACCAACAATAAATTAACTTCATTCAACGTCTTGCATAATTTTTCATATATAATATCTATAATTCATCATAAAAACTTTCATTGAAGTATAGTAGAATTTTTTTACCAGCGAATACGAAAATTGGTTGTTGTGCGCATGTGCAAATATTCAGTGTCTCAGATTAAAATATTAAAAAAAACTGTTGGGGTCCCTCAACGATAGTTGAGGTTTGAAACTATTGTGTTTTAGACATCTCTGGTTTTACTAGATGCTATTTCCCTTTCAATTGACTTTTTGTATTCTGTTTGTTAGTTTTTGTTACGATCACATTTAAAACAAACAAAAATGTTTAAATAGAAGTAGATTAGGAAACGAGCAAATGTACTACCTGCCTAAGAGCAACCGAAAGCCTCTGACCTAACCTCAACTATCCGTATTTAGTCAAATTATGTTGCCAAACTTATACTCATTTAGAAAATAGTCACAAGCAAAAGATATATAATTACCATTGTAGCCAAATTGGATCGTGTTGAGATTGGCCGAATGTAATCTATCACTATTGCTCGAATTATGAAATGTTATTATCGCAATATGTAACATCCAAGAACAACATTTTCAAACACTTAAATGTTTTTGTGGGTTATTTAGTATATACTTGTTTCTATTTATTCCTTCCAATTACTTAGTTACATCAGCTTTGAGGATTTGTTAAATTTTAATAAAAACTCTCTGAATAAAATACGCCGTAGTAGTCGAATGCCTGTCCTTGACGAGTCCAAAAGCATTTGTTCTGCTATTTTCCTCGATTCGGCCTCTTTTTCGTTCGCCATGCTCCGAAAAAGGCCGATGGCCTGCGATCTTGTACATTTGCTACCACAATTTTTTTTTAACTATGGTGGGTGGTAATTTATTTTAGATCACGGAGGTAACCTTGTCCGACACGAGTCCGACAACCAAAGCATGCCAAAATGTCAATTGACGAACTCGACAATAGCAGACACATTTTTGTCGGACAAGGTTACCTTCGTGTTCTAAAATAAATTACCACCCACCATAGTTAAAAGAAAATTGTAGCAAATTTACAAGATCGCAGGCAATCGGCATTTTTCGGAGCATGGCGAACGAAAAAGAGGCTGAATCGAGGAAAATAGCAGAACAAATGTTTTCGGACTCGTCAAGGACAGGCGCCTCGCGAAGTATAAAATATGTGGTCATCATAAAATGAAATCGGCGAGACCACAGGGACTATCAACCAATAAAATCAAATTTATTTTCTCCTAATTTTGAAATTAATGATTTTATAAAATCAAATATGGAGGGGCTGAAATCTCACAGCTCTGAGATATCAAGACTTCGGTCTGGGTTAAGGATTTTGATATAGTTTTCAACAAAAAACTTTTATGAGGACATGGTTTTTAGTTTTGGGCAGCGATGTATATCAAACATAACTCTTTGTTAACGTACAAGTAATTTTTATCTCTGTTTAAAAATTTATTACAAAACTAACAAGAAACATTAATACGTTACCGGAAAATTATAACAGATCATAAATTAACATAATTTAGTTTTAAAGATGATACACTCAGCAAACTGCTCAAAAACCACTCAATCGTTTCGAGAAAATATTACAAAATCACAAATTCATATTTCTTTCAAAAGTCCAGAAATATTGTAAAAATTAAATAAAATCAAACTTTTTTCAAAATTTTAAAAATATTCCAAAAATTAGAATAAAATTCCAATAATATTCCAAAAATTCTTAGAAATTCAAACTTTTCCAAAATTCTAAAAATATTGCATAAATTATTACAAAATCAGAAATTCAAACTTTTTTCAAAATTCCAAAAATTATAATAAAATCAAAAATTTCAAATTTTTCAAAATTCTAAAAATATTCTAAAAATTCTTACAAAATCAAAAATTCAAACTTTTTCCAAAATTCTAAAAATATTGCAAAAATTATTACAAAATCAAAAATACAAACTTTTTTCAAAATTCCAAAAATATTTCAAAAACTAACAAATTCAAAAATTTCCATGTCACATTTCTTTTCAATTACATTTACGGCATAAAAACAGCTACATTTTTTTTTTTTCAAAAAATTAGCTAAAAAAATAAATGAAATAATTTTTTGACACAATTGTCATTAATTTTTCGACAAACTTATAAGTAATGCCATAATTCTCTATAATAATAAAATTTCATTTCAAACAAACATTTTAATTTTTTTCCAAAAAAATGGGTAAAAAAATAAATAAAACTTTTTCTTTTGACACACTTGACAACATTTTTTTGACAAACTTATAATGCAATAATCTAGTTTTTGATCTCACATACCAATCCCTACCATCAAGATATCTCCAAATTCAATGTTCCTACTCGTAATCACTTAAAATGAACATTTTTTAAGCCAAAAATATGAAAATTTGCTGTTTTTGACACACTTAATGATCAATTTTTTTAACACACTTCCGGTAGAGTTATCGAACACAGCGTCCTTCTTGACCTGTCCCTTGAGTATACCTATTTTTAGACAAAAAAAACATTTTGAAATCCCTCCAGCCGTTTTCCCTGCAGCATAGGTAATGACGGCCGGCCAGCCGGCCGTCTGACAGACATACATTTTTTTTTTGCTTTTTTAGAATCAGTAGGTTCCAAAACGTCGAGAAATGCCAAAAAAGTGGGGGTAAGAATTTCACTTTTGGCTCATGAATGTAATATTTAAGTCTTTCAGACCGAAGTAAAATCCATATTAGAGTGAAAAAATTTAAGGTAATATTTCAACATCAATAAATTATCAGTTACTTTCCATTTTTAAAGCAAACAATCTAAAGAAAACATAATTTCTATGTTATCTACACGAAATCTTAACTAAAGATTTCTAAATAATTATCACATTTTCGTTTCAATAAGATTCTTATCATCTTAAGTTTAAACATTTTAAAATCAAATCACTAAAATCAAATGTGAAATAACGAAACAAAATTATACTACTACAACTACTACTGTGTGATCATAGATCAAGTTACAAAAAATTTCGAAAATAAAATAGAAAGATGTTGACAGTCAAAACAACAAAAACTTCTTAAAAGACCCAACCAAAAACTATGGTAAAGGCGCATATAATGATGGTTAAGAAATTATAATTACTATAATCGATCGGTTGATCGCGTTCAGTTAATTGTAGGTTGATCGAAAAAAAATTTGAATTAAGTATTTTATAATTTATTTTTAATTAATTTCTTAATTAATTTGAAGAACAAAAAACAACGGCAATGTAGGTGGTTTTGAATTATAGAAACCAATCGTGATTTTTGAATTAATTTGAATACAGAAATTATATGGTTTACTTTTTGGACCTCACGATCTCCTGAAAGACTTTTTTTGTACACTAGCTTCAGATAAATAGAATAGCAAGAAAGGTTCTATTAGAACTTTTTCTTTGTTCTATAGTTAGTTTTATTTTGCTACGAGTGCCGGGTGGAATAAATGTCATCATATCTAAAGTTTACGTTCGAGTTTATCTTAACACATTTACATCATAAAAAACATTGAAATGGCAGAAATAACAAAGGTGAATTGAATGCATAATTCCACAAAGGTGAAAAACAAAATATCAATATCTATATACATATGTAATGCTCCAACCACTTACAATAGCAACAACAAACAATAATAAAACTACTTTTCCTTTATTTTTTTTATCCTTATTTTGTCTTTAGAATATATTTTTTTTTCTTGTATAATCTTCAACGTATTTCTTAAACGAAAATCTCGTCTTGAAAAAAAACAAATAGCAATAAAAATAAAAATATCTAAACATTGTATTTAGTGTCTTAAAATATAAAAAAAAGGGAGTGAGTCACGGGGTTAGAATGATACACGAAATAAAATAAATAAATGAAACGTTGATGGTTCGGTGGATATAGCATCTTAGCTTCCCTTTTTCATTTTTTATGTATATATAAATTTATTCCGTTTATATTTTCTACGAAATTTTTCTTCTGCGTTTTTCTTTTTGATTTGATTCAATCTTTTATAATTTTTGTAAAAATAAATTCAAGTCACGTGGCTCATCATTTTCATCCATCTCGTAACAGAAAAAAAAAACAAAATGAAAAACTGAAAAAAATGAATAATTTTTTTTGTGTTTTTTTTTATTATTTAAATGATGGAAGGAAAACGGAAAATCTCATCAAGAATAAGAATTGATCGTAATTTTTTATTATCTGGAAAAGTGGAAACATTTTTTTTTTGTTCAAATTATTTTTGTTTTTGTTAGGATTAGTTAATTGGGGATGTGTACGAGGTATGGCTTAATTAAAACAATGAATTTTTTATTTAATACCTGAAATAATGCTATTAAGATTACAGAATGTTGGGATTTTGGAATCGTTTCGTGTTTGATGAGGTTTGAAATGGATTTGTTGACGAGGTGATCCGAGAATATCGTGCCGGTGGAGATAAAACTTAATCCAAATCCTGAATGCCCCAAAATCAATAATTCGTCAGAACTAAAAATTATTTTGTTTTTCGTTGTCAGCATTAAAACTATGTGAGAAAAAACACAAATGTAGTAGTTTTCATGCAATTTAGACAAATCTTTGAATAGAAGAGTTCCAATAATTTAAAAGTCGTAGATAAAATTGTAGATCTCATTTAACTGACGATGCATTCGATGTAGTGTTAAACATTTTCGATATAAATATTAAAGTGAGAGAAAAGTATTAACAGTAACAAATTTGATTTAGGTTAAAAATTTAACTTCAATATATATATATATATATATATATATATATATATATATATATATATATATATATATATATATATATATATATATATATATATATATATATATATATATATATATATATATATATATATACACCCAATTCTGTTTTTACACGGTCTTTTTTTAGACGGTTTTGATATAACACGGTCTAGAAAAAAAATTTAAATTCGTTTTTACACGGTTTTATTTGAAATAGCACGGTTTAAATTTTGAAGAAAATTCGTATTTTTTTTTCTATATACAAAGTTAGGCATGTTTAGTGTTAATTATAATAAATTATAAATTAACGTCTCTTAATATCTGAAGATACCATGTCCAACTAGGGATTAGGATTAAGTTTGAATAAATTAAATTTCTTTAAGAAGTTTATGAACGTTATCTTTAAAATTTTGAGGATTAAAGCTATCAGGGAAAATCCTTGCTGGTGAGACATTCCATAGATGAGAGACTCTGCTGAAAAAATCACGCTGAAAAGCAACCCTTCTGATCCTTTTTATATGAAGTGTAAAAGGATGGGCTACAAAATTTACTCTGGTGTTACGCGATAGGCTGCTAGTTCAAGTAAAATTGATTTTATCTCAGTCGAAGTTTGTTCATCCACAATGTATTAATAGAAAATTCTCAGATCAGCAACATTTCTCCTGTGTTGCAAGGAATTTAACTCATTAATAAGAGTTGAGTTGCTAAATAGTTTAACAGTTCTGCGCTGAACAAACTCAATTTACTTCATACTACTAAAATCAGATACACCCCATATGTGAGAACAATACTCCATGCAGGGAGTATAAATGATTTATATATTAAAAAAAGCTGTTCGCTGTTTGAACAGCGTTCTTAGCTAGGTTAAAAATATGAGAATTTCATTTCATATTGTTTTCAACTTCTATTCCTAGAAGTATGTATGTACAGTTGATTAATTTTCTTTGAAGATTTTTTAACGCTAATCTTAAAGTTTGGAGGAAGAAAATTATTTTATCTTAATGTACTCTTATTGATACTCTGGTGTAACGTGTCAAGTTTGCAGGCTTAGGTAAAATCGATTTGATTTAGATAGAAGTCCGTTTATCCTTAATGTAAAATACCGTCAAATCAGCGACATACTAGGAATCAAGCTCATTAGTAAGATTTGAATTGCTGATCAATTTAACAGCCCTCTGTTGTATAAATTCAATCAAGACCTGTATGGTACACTCCATATGTGACAACAATAATCCATGTAGGGCGATCGTCTTTCGGCGAAAACCGCATTGTCTTTAAGTATTTTGACCAGTTAACAAAGAACCTCATATTTTTAAAATTAATGTTTTTTTCAAATATTTTAGTTACAATCGATTAGTTTGATATGGGTTTGTAATTTGTTGTATCCGTTTTCGTACCTTTTTTGGAACTGGCTGTGCCTACACTAGCCATTTCCCAAAAAAACTAATATTTCAAATTATATATATGTCGTTGGAACAGCATACTTGATTGAGCGTGTGAAACGTACGTTATCGCTTAAACATCTGAAAAGCATATGATCGAATCTGGAATGCCAACTTCATGTACACGTAAAGCATATTCAAAAATGCCTCACCGATCAAAACATTTCGGTATCCATCGATAGTTTTTCTTCTGAATCTAAATTAATTATTACTGGTATTATCCAAGGCTCAGTTTTATTCCCCACTCTATTTTTAACTTATATCAATGACTTGCTGAAAATTATCAGTAACACGACAAATAGTTTTACGGATGATACACAGTACATTGCACAGGTCATTTGTTCCCTTATCTTCAAAGGTAAAATCGCCCGGAGAAACGTTGTTATCAATGTAAACGAGGACCTTGAAGGAGAGAAGGACCGAGAAAAAGTCGCCGATTGGGGTAAAAAATTTATTCAATTCTAATTCCACCAAAATGCAGTTATTAATTGTTTTCAGATCATAGACCGAGTTCCCCAATGATACTTCCATTAGTATCTATGACGAACAAATAGCATCCTAAATAGATGTGAAAAATATTTGACTGCGTATAATTTACTCCACATTTATAAGTTCTACATTCGTCCATGTATGGAATGAAAGTTTTTTTTCAGTGTAAAGAAGTTTTTCTGTGAGAAAATGAAAAAGGCTTTCAAATTGCTAAATTCCAGTGAATTACAATAATTACTTTGATCTTAATCACTCACCAAATCTCTCAAAATTTTATTTTTTACGCCCAAAAGTGTAAAAGTTTTGTTTATTTAACATTATGCCCGCCGCATATTGCCGCTATCTCATAAGAAAGGGAATTCAGGGAAACTCGTTATGAAAATATTCAATAGTCATTTTTATTGCAACTTATTTATTTTAATATGGAAAAAAATTTCAAAATCTCGTTTTAATTCTATTTATTCATTCAAATGTTTATGAGTACTCTATATGTTTTGTTTTTCCGTCTAGTGCGTACACGAAAAAATCAGAAGGTTTTCCTAACGCGTCAGCCACATACAGTTGTCAATGTGAGAAGCACGGGTTCTCCAAATCTAGTCCACATACTTGCAGTAACTGTCCTTGTGCTTTGTTGATCGTCATTGCAAATTCGAGTTGCACTGGAAACTAAACGTTTGAATTCAAATGCCATATCTGTTGGGATAATAGCCCGTCATTGGAACATTATGCTTGATTGAGGTGGTGAAACGTACGTTATTGCATTAGACATCTGAAAAGGATATGATCGAATCTGGCATGCCAACTTCATGTAGACGTAAAACATATTCAAAATTGTCTCACCGATCAAAACATTTCGGTATCCATCGATAGTTTTTTTTCTGAGTCTAAATTAATTATTACTGGTGTTCTCCAAGGCACAGTTTTATTCCCCACTCTATTTTTAATTTATATCAATGACTTGCTGAAAATTATCAGTAACACGACAAATAGTTTTGCAGATGACATACAGTACATTGCACAGGTCATTCGTTCCCCTATCTTCAAAGGTAAAATGAATGAAAAAATAAATCTCGCCCGGAGAAACGTTGTATAAATGTAAACGAGGACCTTGAAGGAGAAAAGGACCGAGGACTGAAAATAAAGTCGCCGATTGGGGTAAAAAATTTATTCAATTCTAATTCCACCAAAAAAACAGCTATTGATTGTTTTCAGATCATAGACCGAGTTCCCCAATGATACTTCCATTAGTATCTATGACGAACAAATAGCATCCTAAATAGATGGTAAAAATATTTCATTTCGTATAATTTACTCCACATTTATAAGTTCTACATTCGTCCATGTATGGAATATTGTTGTCAAGTCTTGTGTGGTGCATCTATTTCGATCTAGGCTCTAGGTTAAATTTAACATCAAATCTTGATTTCCTACAACATTGTCGCTCTGTTGCTGATCTCTGGTTTAATTTTTGTTTTTTTACCAAATGAACTGTGCATACATGCACAAAAAATTTAATTTGGCTTTTATATGGACTCTTAATAGTTTTTTTGTACAAACCATTTTATTTTACATATTTTTTACAGAAATAAAGGGTATGGAACCAATCCCCTTTTTTTCTATGTGCTGATTTTTGCGGACCTTTTATTATCGTTCACAAATTACGATCGAAGGTTACAACCAAGTTTTATGTATGCGTCTTGGTGTGACTAAAGCCGTGCATCTGGCAATAGTGGAGAATTTAACTACTCAAGCTTTTCTTCCTTGTTTCCGTAGGTTCGTAAGTCGTCGTGGTTTATGCTTAAATGTTTATTCTGACAACGCGACTAACTTTAGCGGTTGCAAGACAGAGTTGAAAGAATTGTATAAACTGTTGAAATTCGATTCACATCAAAGTGTAAGTTTCAAAATTTTGCGTTCAGCAGAATATTAACTGGCACAATATTCCTCCACGATCCCCTCACTTTGGTGGTTTATGGGAAGCTGCTGTGAAGAGTTCAAAATTCCATTTAAAACGAGTTTTTATTTTAAGTAAATGTGTTGTGTAGTAGGAACGACAATATATGTCACAACAACACATAAAAACCTTTTAAGACCAAGGTCCCACAACAACATACGTTCAAAGGTGTTGATGGACTTTAATCTTTTTTTTTTGGTTTTTTATGTTTTTTGTTAAAGAATGGATAACTAAACAATAAATCCTATGACTGACAAAATATGACATAGGCCAATATTTTATGATATAATAGAGAAAATAAAAGTATATTAAAAAGTAAATCTAGCAAGTTTTTACGAAAATTTCTGAAACAAATCAAAAATGTAGTTGCCAATAATCCAGCCGGTTGCATATTCTTTGATCCTGTGACGCACTGTCTTTCTCTATGATTAAAGCCCACACATAGTTATATGAAGTCTCGGTTCTTCGAGGAAGCAATAGCGTCTCATCATCAAGGATTATTTCACAGTTAAAATTGATGGTGCTACCGTTGACTGAATACAGTTCATCCGCCACCACCCCTTAGATGTCACCTTGGCTAGTGATATCTCACTGCTATTGCCAGTGGTATGTGATATCTCACATTAAATCGTATGTCATTAGCAGGAACTGGAGTACGCGGGATTGTCACACCCGTAGATCAAAAATTTAAAAAAATTTACAAAACAATAAAAACTGATCCATGCGGAGTTGTTGAAAAATTTTAGTTATACACTTGAGGTATTCGGTACCTTGATTTGTCAGGTTGAAGCTTTCCTCAACTCTCGCCCTTTAAATCCCATGTCCAAAACCCAATGATTCAGCCTATTTAACACCGGGACATTTTTTAATTGGCCAGTCTATTACTGGTCTTCCTGATCCGAATCTGGAACATTTGGATTATAATAGATTGTCCAGATTTCAACGAATTCAAGACCAGCACCAAGTTTTCTGGAAACGTTGGTCAGATAAATACCTATCCGAACGTCAGCATCGGCGGAAGTGGTTAAAAGAGGCCGATAATATGGATATTGGCGCGATGGTGGTTTTAAAGGAGGATAATATCCCTCCGTAAAAATGTCACCTGGGTAGAATTACTGATGTATATAAAGGTGATGATGGTAAGGTGCACGCTTTAACCGTTAGAACGGTCAATGACGAATCTAAACGAGCTGTAACCGGTGTATGCCTTCTACGGTGTATGCCTCCTAAATTTTGTAATTTTAAAAAATAATAATAAATTCAGTTCCATTCAATTCTAAATTACTTCGGTTTTGAAAAAACTAAAGTATTAAATTCATGAGCCAAAAGTGGAATTCTTACCCCCACTTTTTTGGCATTTCTCGACGTTTTAATACCTACTGATTCTAAATAAGCAAAAAAAATGTATGTCTGTCTGCGGCCGGCGGCCGGTCGTCCGTCCGTCACAACCGACGAAATCTCGAAAACCGCTGGAGGGATTTCAAAAATTCCGAAAAATATATCAAAATCCATAACCAAAACCGAAGTCTTGATATCTCAGAGCTTGAGATTTCAGCCCCTCCATATTTTTCTAATTATAATAATAAACTGTTGGATAAATGCGGATAACTCTTTGTCAATAAATGATAGTAAAAATATGAATACTAGAGGCCATACTAGAGGCCGATAGAGGTATTAATTATTAACACAAATTTTTTGGATAAATACAAATTTCGAATTATCCAATTGAAAATTCGATATCGGTCTTATCAAATACCATAGTATATCGGTATTTCGGTATGCGGTATACCGGTATTGAATGCCTCAATTCAGGGATCAAGACCACATCGCTTTTGCTTTAAAAAGGTTTGCCTCATTGTTTTTATCGTAAATTCCATTTCGTATTGCAAATTAATTTGCTAAAAACATCGGAGACCTAGGCTCGATATCCAGTGTGGTGTGGTCAAAGTCTTGCTCACTATTTTTACATTACTAGTTTTACATTTTTGTTCGACCAATGTCTGTATTATTTTATGAAATGAACCTATGTCTATAGATGTTTGATCATATATATATACTTAGAGTAAGTTTAATTTTTATTGTCTATGCCAAATGAATCATGGTTGCTCCAACAACCAATTTCAAAAAATAAAATTCAATATGTATAATCTAAAAATTGTTATAATCTCAATTCAACGTAACGTAAAACGTTTTCCAATATAAAACTCCAACAAAATAAAATCAATCCTTAAGCTGTCCCCAATTATCATATTTTTTTTTCTCCCAAATCTAATTTTCAAACAATTTCCAAACTCAACGAAAAAAAAAATACAAAAAAATATATTCAGCCATTTTGATTTTATATTTTCTTTTCCAATTCTATGTTTTTTTTTCTTTTCTATTCTTTATCTTCCCTTCTGTTATATTCACAACAAAAAATGTCAATCTAGATTCTGTCACATTTCTTCTTGTCTCAATTTTTTCCCGTTTTCCCATTATCCCTCAGCGAAGAAATATTTTTTCTTTTTTTTTTTTTTGATTCGTAGCAGAACAGAAAAAAAAAATATAAATAGAAAAGAAAAAACTGAGAAAACTCGTGGATTTTAATTCTCTCTTATCTCCCACAACACAATTCTTCAAATGAAATTGTAAAAATAAAAAAGAAAAATTGACGAGCAAAAAAAAAAACAAAATAATTTTTCTTTCCGAAAAACACCCTCCTCGTGTGAGGTGGGGTGTCCAAACAACAACGTAACAATACAAAAAAATATAATAATAATAAACCGACGCAATTGAAAATCAATATTCATCACCCACTACTCACTCACTCACTCAGTGAAAAATTCAGTTATTTTTTTTGGAGAAAATGAGGAAAAATAATAGCTGTAAAAAAGGATAAAAAAAACGTTTTTCTTTTTTTCTGGATTGGCAGGAGAAAAGTAGGAAGCAACAAACATCAAAATTAAATTCTAATTTTCTTTTTTTTGTTTGTTCTTTTTAACAGTGTGAGTTGAGTTAATTTTTTTTTTGTTTGCTTGGTGGGGTAGATATGAGACAATGTTTTCGTTGTTGTTGTTGTTGACTTGGATGGTCATTGTAATGTTTGTTGTTTTTGTTATATTTTTGTTTTATGTTAAATTTAATTAGATTTTATGGAAAATGTTGTTTTTTATTTTCTTCTGTTTTGTTTGATGGGAGGTTTCGCGGAAAGGATGGATAGAAAATATAGAAGAAAGGTTTGGATATAATTTGATAAACATGGATTAGATGGATTCTATGATGAAATTATTTATGAATTTTTATTGTTTTATAAAAAAAAATACAACGGTTTCGAGGGTGAGATGGTAGAATTAATATTTGAATAATTTTTTCATCTAAAATTGATATTTTAATAAAAAATTTTTAAATATTATATATTTATCAAATTTAATTAAAACTTATATGTTTTTTTGTAACTCCGTATGTTAGAATCATGTGTAGCTGTCAAACTGTCAACTCACATTGTTTACCTAATTTTACCTAGTTTCAACAAATTTAAACCACGAAAGAGACGATCATACATATATATTGTTTTCTTTAAAATATAAAAATTTGTGCAAGACGATGAAACAGTTAACTGCTCGCAATAAAGACGAGGTGAAAATTTGTGTATGAATTCATTTTTTTTTATTTGTTATTTTTCTTCTAAAAAGGGTGGAATGAGTAATATTAATGGTTGGTAGGGTTAGAACATATAAATAAATTTATAAATTTTTAAAACAAAAACCAAAGTAAAAAAAAAATATATATATTTATATATATTTTTATAGAGGTTTGAGGTGTTTTATGTTTATTATTTTAGCATAATTTTTCCATTCACTCTCTTTTGTTTTCTCCATTATTTTTGTTTTGTTTTATTTTTAGTCTCACGGATTTATTATTTATCGGCCCATTAACAGCATCGTTTGTTTTATTGGAAATAATTAATGGTTTTTTATTATAAATATATATATAAAGTTAAAAAACAAAATTAATAAAAATAAAAATTTTAGTAATAGAACAAAAGAATATAATTATTATAATAATAATTTATAACAAAATAAAAGATGGGAAGTAAATAATTATAATGTTAATGAGAACGTTATGTGACAATATAAAATGTAACTGAGCACCTGAGTAGTTCTTGATGGTAATAACTTATAATTAGTTAGTGAAATTTATATTTTCGATTAGAATGTTACGAGTGGAAGTAGAAGTTTTAATGTTGTTCTTGTGTATTTATGAATGTATGTTATATTTTGTGGTTAGGAATTTATCATTAGAATGATTAGACATGTTGGTTTTGGGTTTTAATGGAAAAATTGTTTGGTATTAATTTATATGAAACTTTCACAAAATAAGCAGATGGTAAGCTTTGGCAACAGAAATAACTGCAGATAATAAAGTGAAATTTAAATGAGAACACAATCCTATTATATTTGAGTCTCTTCGAACCACTTGTTTTTATTTGCCACCTGTCCCTATTAGGTTGACTAGTTACTAAATTGAGCTTAGACTTGAAGGTTCCAAGTTCGATTTTTATAGCACTCAAAGTAGTTTTAAGCATAACTTTCGTTTTTTATTTTTTTTTATTTACTTTAATCTAATTTTTTTTTATTTTGTTATCTTATGCTACGCCACATACCCCCCTCATCAGTTATATGCATTGAAAGAGTATCAGGTTAAAAGCGGTGTTTATATCTTATGGTGTCTTAGAGAATATTTTAAGTTTATAACGTGGAATAATAAATTTAGAAACATGCATCAAAATTGCTTGTTGCGTAATAAGCTAAAATAGCAATAATTTATTATAATTCTAATACAGGTATCCCTCGTATAACGCGTTAGTTACGTTCCAGAAAAATTTCGCGTTATGTAAATTCGCGTTATATAAGTCATAGATTTCATATAAATTTAGGAGTTACGTTCCAATAGGTTTTTTTAAAATAAAATACATACTAAATAACAGACGCACATATATTTCAACTCAAAATTAAAATTCAGACTTTGTTATAAAATAAAAACACAAAATAAATATAACATATGTATTATAAAATTTAAAAACAAACTGAAAAAAATTAAAAGTTTATTGACAAACTTCATAGTTGTTCATGATCAAGACTAATCTGTTTCACTGTCTTGAAATATTATTCGTGAAAAGCGTTTTGGGCGTACAATAGCTTCATCAGAAGATATTTCTTCTACATAGTTTTTGCTACTGGACAAAAAACTAGTTATGGGACCTTGTGATTCTTCCACTGGTTTTATCATTGCGAAATCAGTTATCAATCTTTGCTTGGTTTTTTTTCGAGATCCTTTTCAATTTCATAATAAGGTGCTAGATTAATATCTATTCTTATTATTTTCGCTTGATCTCTCCAATGAAGGATCATTATTTGTAAAGAAAGATTTCAATTTTTCAACCAAACTTAAGCCCTCTCGTATGCGCTTTAGGGTGAAATCTGGAATTGATTCACAGATATCTTCCTCCGAAGTGACGTCGTCTCTTTCATGTGCGATATTTGAGGAGGTTGGAGATTCAGTTGTTAACTGAATTAACTCTCTTTCGTTGAGATATGAAGCTTCGTTTATAATTTCATAAATGTCATCTTCGTTCATATCATTAAAGCCTTCTCCATTGAAACGTTGACCTACCGTTAATATTCGTCTCACTTCCACATTTAATGGTGGTACTGCATTATCTTTTGCAACAGCTTCCGGCCATATGTTTTTTCATGCGCCGTTTAGCGTTGACTGTTTTAATTTTTTAACAGGTGATTCTACAATTTGAATGCAGTTTAAAATTGAAAAGGTTTTCCACAATTCTGTAACTGTCATGTTGGCATTAGAATCCATTTTATCAAGAATAAGTTGGAATGTTTGCCGAATATAATATGCTTTTAACGTAGATACTATACCTTGGTCTATCGGTTGAATGATAGACGTGGTATTGGGTGGTAGGAAAACTATTTCTACATTAGGATGGTGCAAGTTTCTTGGATGTCCTGGGGCATTATCTAGTATTAACAGCACTTTGAAATCGTTCTTTTTTTCCAAATAAATTTAAACCTCAAGTATAAAACAATTAAAAAACCAATCTCGAAACATACTGGTTGTAACCCAAGCCTTTTTATTTGCTCGCCAATGAACAGGTAATTTAGATTTATCAATGTTTTTCAAAGCTCGTGGATTTAAAGACCGGTTTATAAATAAAGGTTTTGTTATATAGTCCCCTGATGCATTACTGCAGAGAAGTAGAGTGATTCTGTCCTTGGCGGCCTTAAAACCTGGTGCAACCTTTTCATTTTTTGAGATGTATGTCCGATGCGGCATTTTTTCCAATTTAGACCTGTTTTGTCTGCATTAAAGACTTGTTCTTTCTTCTAACCACCCTCTTCAATAATTTTGGCAAGAGTTTCAGGGTAAGCTTCTATGTCTGCCGATCCAGTTCCACCTTGAAGTTTAATATTATGTAACCCAAATCGTGATTTAAAGTTTTCAAACCAACAACTGCTAGCTAAGAATTTCATTTGCTCACATGATTTGGTTACTTGCACTGCATCTGGATTATTTTCTTTTAAATATGTAAAAACTTTGAGAGCTTTCGCCTTAATGGTATTGTATTGACCGGCATTTTTTATTGTAGCACAGTCTTCTATCCACAACATTAAAGCTTTTTCCATTTTTTCTATTAAAACAAGGTGCACACGTCCAACTCGTTTTGCTCTTATTGATGACCTAACAATAACAGAATTTCTTATTTTATTTTCATTTTGTTTAATGGTGCGTATTGTGGATTCATATAATCTGAGAGATTTTGCTATTAATCCTGTTTTTTCACCACTGCTCAATCTATCTAGAATTCTAATTTTATCATCTAAGGTAATAAACTTTCATTTTAGCGTAGGTTTTCGACAGCTAAAATTTTACTATTCATGGCTAAAAAATTTTTTTTGAAATTATAAATGGGAAAATTAATTATGTATGCATATGTACACTAGGGTGTCCCACTAAAATAGCTTTATCTTAATTTTCATAACCTTGAACCGGAATTAGGTTCTTTATGGTCTTAAAAGCATCCCTGAATTTTTTCAGATTTTTTAAAAAAAGTTTAGAACTCGCTATTTTATTTTTTATGTTCTAGTGGCAACAAAGTCTACATAATATCAGTTTTTCGAAAATAACTTTTTCAGTTTTGATCTTACAAAAAATATTATGGAGATAAAAGTTGTAGATCTTAAAAAAAAAAATCGACTTTTTTTATGAAAAAAAAAATTTTTCAAGCTAAAAAAACGATCTTTTATAGTCGAATTTTACAAAAATGACTAATAAGTAATAACGTTCGTTTTTCACCTATAACTATTTTAGTTTTGATTTTACGAAAAAAATATGGGAATAAAAGTTGTAGATCTTGAAAAAATGCATCGATTTTTTTTTCTGTTTAATCAAAAAACATTTTTTTTTCAAGCTTAAAAAGGACGATCTTTTATAGTCGAATTTTACAGAAATGACTAACAACGTTCTTTTTTCGCCTATAACTATTTGAGTTTAGATTTTACAAAAAAGAAGTTATGTAAATAAAAGTTGTAGATCTTGAAAAAATACATTGATTTTTTTCTTTGTTCTAGTAATAAAAATTTTTTTAAACTTTAAAAGAACGATCTTTTATAGTCGAATTTTACAGAAACGACTAATAACGTACGTTTTTCGCCTATAACTATTTTAGTTTTAATCTTACAAAAAATTATGGTAATAAACATTGTAGATTTTCAATAAACACATCGAATTTTTTCTTTGTTTAAGCAAAAAAAATTAATTTTTTTAAGCTTAAAAAGGATGATTTTTTTCATTCGAATTTTAGAAAAATAACTAATTACGTTCGTTTTTCGCCTATAACTATTTTAGTTTTGATTTTACGAAAAAGTTATGGAAATAAAAGTTGTAGATCTTAAAAAAAACATCGATTTTTCTTTGTTTAAGCAGCAAAAGATTTTTTTAAACTTAAAAAGAACGATCTTTGATAGTCGAATTTTACAGAAATGACTAATAACGTTCGTTATAGGTGTATAACTATTTTAGTTTTGATTTACGAAAAAGTTATTGAAATAAATATTGTAGAGCTTGAAAAAACATCAATTTTTTCTTTGTTTAAGCAAAAACCATTTTTTTTCAAGCTTAAAAAGGACGATCTTTTATTGTCGAATTTTACAGAAATAACTAATAACGTTCGTTTCATAACAAAGAAAAACATGGATGTATTTTTTCAAGATGTAAAACATTTATTGCCATAATTTTTTGTAAATTCAAAACTAAAATAGTTATAGGCGAAAAACGAACGTAATTAGTTATTTTTGTAAAATTCGAATTAAAAAGATCATCCTTTTTAGGCTTGAAAAAATTTATTTTTTTTGCTTAAACAGAAAAAAAATATCGATGTATTTTTTCAAGATCTACAACTTTTATTTCCATAACTTTTTCGTAAAATCAAAACTAAAATAGTTATAGGTGAAAAACGAACGTTATTAGTCATTTCTGTAAAACTCGAATATAAAAGATCGTTTTTTTTAGCTTGAAAAATTTTTTTTTTTCATGAAAAAAGTCGATGTATTTTTTCAAGATCCACAACTTTTATCTCCATAATATTTTTTGTAAGATCAAAACTGAAAAAGTTATTTTCGAAAAACTGATATTATGTAGACTTTGTTGCCACTGGAACATAAAAAATAAAATAGCGAGTTCTAAACTTTTTTTTAAAAAATCTGAAAAAATTCAGGGATGCCTTTAAGATCATACAGAACCTAATTCCGGTTCAAGGTTATGAAAATTAAGATAAAGCTATTTTAGTGGGACACCCTAATGTACATAGTAAATACGATTTCATTAGTTATCTTGTACGAAAGAATTTAATTCGAAAAGTGCTTAAAAAATTTTGTTTTTTTTTCTAATAAACATTCCAAAATAGTAAAGAAACTATTTAACCAATAACAGAAATCTATTTAATCTATTCTCGATCACATATATAACTTATGCTGATACTTAAACTATAATAGTAGTTTATGTAACAAGTACGCAAAATATGGTTTTAGTGGACGAATCGTAATGTTTTCGGACGAGGCGCTAGCCGAGTCTGTAATATGAAGATGAGTCTGCTAAAGCCATTTGCGTACGTGTTGCATACAACGTTTTTTAGTATTAGCTCTTAGGATTTTTTTTCTAATTTATTGCTTAATTTGTATTCTTGCATACCTAAAATTTTCATTTTTGAACAAAACTTTATCAAAGCAATTGTGATTATAATTTGAAAATAATTATAATATAAAATGAAAACAAATTTTGAATCCGCTAAAGTGTTGTCATAACAACTTTAAGTACTAGGCCGCTAAAATACAATTTTGCGGACTCTAAACAGTTCTAAAAGTAATCATTTTTCGGAGCTAATACTAAAATAGTACATTATGATGCTAGGACGTAAAGCTAAAGATTTTGGACGGATGTGGAGTTTGCAAATCGAAGCGCTAGCCGAGATTTGCACCCACATTAAGTCCAAAATAGCTTACGTCCGTGCATCATATACTATTTTTTATTCGCCGCAAGCAAAATATTTTAAGAAAAGTTGTTTTTTCTATGCGAAAAGTAAACTCACTAGTGAAATAGAATAACAAATTAAAGTTGCTATGGTTTTTCATATAATTTAGCAAAGAATTTTAAACAACGTAGCCAAGAAAAAATAGAAAATGAATTTTGAATGTTTTGTTGTCGATATCTAACTTTATAATTTATAGTAAATATCGATTATATATTACTATCATAGAAAAAATTGCATTTCCTACGCGAGATAAAAACGTTTTTCGTTCGTAAACATGTCTCACTCGACGCTAGCGCGTCTCGTGAACAAATGTTTACTCACGAAAAAAACAATGTTTTCATCTCTTGTAGGAAAATATACTATATTCTAAATTAAAATTATAAATTTTCATAAATTTTAAAATAAAAATATGTGGAACAAGTAACCCTTGAAAAAATATTTATTATTTTTTCCAAATTGTATGACAACAAATGATAACAACTATTTTAATTGGATAATGAAATTTTGAATTTGCGGGTTGCTTTGATAAAAAAATTTATTTTTCATAGAATTTAAACAAATACAAATGCTTTTTACTTTTTTGGACGTAGCTATGACGACAAAATAAATAGTTGAAAAGTGATACTTCAAAGCCGCAAATCACAGTAATAAAGTAATACTTTAATATATAGGCGAATAAAAAAAAATTTATTTACCTTATTAAAAACATATTTTCAACCTTTTAATTTTAAATTATAAAAAGACAAATTTTAGAATAAAATTGTTTCCCAATTAAACATCTAAAATCCACAAAGGTTCACACTGTTATAATAGTTTTTAATTCAACAAGTACGTATTGTATTTTCTTTTCAACTTCGCGTTATAAAAGTAGAAATTTCGCGTTATACTGAAACCGAATTTTTTTTTTTAAATAGCGTTATATCGAAAACGCGTTGTATAAGTACCGCGTTAAATGAGGGATACCTGTATATCAAAATATATTAGCCTTAAAGTTGTGATCCTGTCTCGTAGCGTAAGCGTTCGGAACTAGAATTGAAAAATAAAGGCGTTTAAAGTTGTGAGTCTGTTTTGTAACATTACAAACCGGTATTGAAGAATTAGTGCCATTTTATTTATCATAGAAAGGTGAAGGGTTAATTAATCACAAAATAGAATTTATGGTATCATGATAATTTAAATAGTTTTTAACAAATAATTTAATTTAAATCTTTCAAAGGTATTGTTATTGCTATTTGTTTTTTAAATTATAAAAAATTGAAAATTTTCTTATTGGAACGACGAGAAGAAACATCAGGCTCAAGATTGTTTAAGCATATTATAAGGCTGCCTGCAAAATCTAGCTGTTAAATTGATAGGATCACAGCTTAAGGTTTGCGAAAAGTTGTACTTTGTCCAAGAAATTGAGACTAAAATTGTGATCTTGTTTCGATAATAATGAAATTAGGAATCCCAAGCTAGATTTCCACCCCTAGAGTAGTCAGAAGTGACTACAGTTTTTCATTTAATTTTTGGAATTACACTTTTTCTTTTACCTTTGTCTATCTGTTTTTTGTCCGATCAGAGTGAAACTATATAGTACTCCTTCTGAAAAAGGCAGTGGTTCTTCTGTAACCAAAGTAGTTTTTTTGCTTCATTGATTGTTGTAATGAAGCTTTTTTGGTACTGATATTTCCAGTTTTTAACTTATTTCTAAACTAACTCCAACTTTTAAGGACTGATCCTTGATTTAAAGATAAAATGTTGTCAACTTGGCTGGTAAAATGATATTCATTTTACTAGTTTACTTATTCGGGTTGGTGCGATCAATTTTCTCTGCTGGTTCAATATTTTTAGACATATACATATCACCCTTGCTAGCATTGTAATTACAGCTTTTTGTGATAATCGTATCTAGGTTGCTTGACGTTTTATGATGTTGAATAAAGTTTTTAAATCAGATTCAAACCGGTATTAACCGGTTTTAATATATATATATGAGCAATTTCACGAAGATTCAACAACGTTTTTGACTTGACCCCTTTTAATTTTGATTATTTTTTGTTATATAGATAGTCTTTGATAAATAAAAAATACAAGTTCTCTTAGAATTTTTTTTTTCGCCAGGGGTCTTCACAGGGTGCCCTCAATTTTGTTATTTTGTGATGTGAGTGCATTTTGACGAGCGATTGTAGAAAAACTACTGAATCGATTTTCATAAATGATATGTCGTTGAATAGGTATTAGAACAAAGTTTTTAAAAATGTACATTGTTAATTTTATGAAATAATTTTTAACGGTTTAACATAAGAAAAAAATGGTGTAATTGAAAAAAAGATGGCATAGCCTTTTTTTTTTTTTTTTTTTAACTAAATTGAAGCTTATTTTATATCTAACAACTTGTGAAAGTTAAGGACTAGTGTCATTTTTTGTTTTAGAGATAAAATTCGTTGTGCATATGACTGTCGGGAATCAGTTTTTTTTGTTCTGAAGGAAAATTATAAAAATGGCGATTTTTAGATTCAGATTTTTTTTTTATGTTAAATATCAAATATTTTATTATTAAATGAACTTTTTAAAAAGCAATTTCAGTCAAGTTCAGCAAAATTTTGCGACATTTTTGACTCGACCCTTTTTAATTTGGTTTATTTTGGTCTATATTTAAAAAAATTCTACTTGAAGCCGTATTTTTCATTTATCAAAGGCTATCTATAAACTAAAAATAAACCAAATAAAAAAGCGTCGAGTCAAAATGTCGCAAAATTTTGCTGAACTTGACTGAAATTGCTTTTTAAAAAGTTCATTTAATAATAAAATATTTGATATTTAACATAAAAAAGAAATCTGAATCTAAAAATCGCCATTTTTATAATTTTCCTTCAGAACAAAAAAAACTGATTCCCGACAGTCATATGCACAACGAATTTTATCTCTAAAACAAAAAATGACGCTAGTCCCAAACTTTCACAAGTTGTTAGATATAAAATAAGCTTCAATTTAGTTTAAAAAAAAAAAAAAAGGCTATGCCATCTTTTTTTCAATTACACCATTTTTTTCTTATGTTACACCGTTAAAAATTATTTCAAAAAATTAACAATGTACATTTTTAAAAACTTTGTTCTAATACCTATTCAACGACATATCATTTATGAAAATCGATTCAGTAGTTTTTCTACAATCGCTCGTCAAAATGCACTCACATCACAAAATAACAAAAATTGAGGGGCACTCTGTGAAGACCCCTGGTCGAAAAAAAATTCTAAGAGAACTTGTATTTTTTATTTATCAAAGACTATCTATAAACAAAAAATAATCAAAATTAAAAGGGGTCAAGTCAAAACGTTGTTGAATCTTCGTGAAATTGCTCATATATATAATATATGCAATGTGTGTCGATAGCATATTAACCGCCTGTAAAATTCGAAGCACTTCTGGCTACAGTTGACTTAGGTATTCGTTTTGTATTCGAATTTTAACGCATTTTTCACTAAGTGAAACTTAAATAGCCGCGTTTATGACCTCGAAATGGATACAGATTTGATAAGATAAGTCGTAAACAAATTTGGTAACGGCTTTCTAGAAATCACCAAAATGAGGTAAATCGAGTGAAATAATGTACCGTTGAACATGTAATGCCAATCAATCAATTGTTACAAGATTAACCGTTTTGTCCCAATAAAATTTGACTCATTTTTACTATAGACATAATGTTAAGCTTTCCCGCTCGCAATAAAACTTCGTTACCATTTCAAAAAAATATCGTTTTGCATCTCCTACACTTTTTAACCGAGATTTTCATTAGCTATCATAATTAGCATCCCAATACGTAAGTAATTTTCCAATTTTTTTATTTCATTTTTTCTTCTCCCTACATTTTAGATGATACTTTAGCAATGGACTGGGCTGGAAGTCCATGCTGTTGTAAAGACGAAATTACATTTCGGTTGAATGCAGGTGTTTTGGTAAAAATATTAAACTTTTGATACCATATTGGCAATATGAATGTTTTCAACTGCCAACAACTATTGTGTCATAAATAAAATGTAGCTGGTTTATCGAATTTGCATATGGCTTCCTATAACAGCTAGCTATCATCTACTTTATATGAAAGCAATTCTATAGTTGGGTATATATTTATACATTTAATACAACAAGCTTCAAACTTTCCGTAATTCTTCTGTAAGTTTCACAGTGCTGTCTTTTTCATAAAGTTGCGAGTAAAAAATGTCTGACGCACTGCACGAGGTAGTTCAAAACGTGATTCTTACATTCAATTGCCCTTGACAATCAACATGTGAACTTCAAGAAATTCTTCTCGCTCAAATTTTCCCATGAACGACAATGCATGAATTGATTTCGATGTGACGTGTTGCACGCGTAGTTAATACATTTATCACAGTGTCGGCTGTGGCAAGTATTGTACGAGAAAAGTGACATGTGTAACGGTAATATTTCTGCATTTAAAGTTAAGATAAGGATTTAAGAATCCAGGATTTTAATAAAACAAACAGATTATTATTTTATACAATATAATATTGCTTCACGGATGACTGACAATTACCAACTGCTTTACATTAAGTTTTATAATTGTAATTAATTTCATGTAGTCGTATTCGACTATCTTTTTATTTTTATTACATACAGAGTATATGTATTCTCGTATAGCGATCAATATACAACAGTAACGTCGTTGACAATTCTCAATTGCAGGAAAAACGTTGAACTGGGTTCCATTGCGTACAGTCTAAATAAAGTAAGTTTCGTTGAAAGTGCTTGGTTATCTGTCAATTTGCTCATTTGAGCCATTGAAATGCATTTCTATTTTTATTCGATGTGTAATACCTAAACATTTTCGAATACGGCAGTGTTTTCAACAACGCATAATTTTACATAACAGTGAAGAAAGCAGTTATCGTTGAAGCCAGTGTGTTCAAGATTTGTTGCATTTTTGCAGTTGTGGAAATAGCGGGTAGTCTGTTTTCTAGATGTCCTGCTAAAAGAACAACAGCTGATCTTCGTACATTTATGTATGGGGCATAAAAGAATTTGCCTTTGTTGCATATGTATTGTAATGAAGTGTAATTCAAACTTCGTAATTGAGAGTCGAACCATTTTCCCACACGCATTAAATTTACCTAAACCGAAACTTTCATGGTTGTTTTCGTTTTTCCTTTAAACATAGTTTCTTGTACTCAATCCGTAATCGTCATCTACAGTGGTTTCCGTTTAAAAATTATCATAAAATAGTTGTGTGCTATTTCCCAATATAATTTCTAATATTCAATTTGTAATCGTTAATCGCGATAAAATTGTCACAAAACAGTTGTGCAATATCTTTAATTCGTGGTCCCGCTATTTCCATATATGATTCCTACAATCGTTTCGTAATCGATTTTTTTTTATGTAGTTCTTTTCCAATTTTAATACCCGTTTGTTGTAAGAATTCCTTAGTGGGAGCAAAGATCTAACGAAGAAAATTACCCTAGAAACAAACTAACTTTAACTATATATACGTAGTTGAAGACACAGAATTCGCTCTTATTTCTTTGATCATTATTCTCGTGAATATCAAAATTACGGAATCTATTTTGAATTCACGTTTTTTCTCATTAAAATTAAGTAGTGAAAATTTTAATTAAACTCAAATTTTATTTTAGTTCAGTTAGTTCAATTTTTTTATTAGTACCAATTTGCGTAGTGCAAATTTAGTAAAAATATATTTGTGCCGTGTTAGCAAAATTAAAATCAACCTTACATATCTCTGTAAAAAAATCATATATGTGGGTTTGTACTGTAAACAAACAAAATCGCTTATTCGACTTTATGTCTAAGAAGAACACAGCTGTTTTTGGTTTTGTGCTTTGGGTAATGTCTATACGCGGAATGTTTTTGTGTAAAAATTTATTTAATAATAATTAAAAAATAAACAACCAAAGAAACTAAACCTTGAATTAAATTATAATATAATGGTAAATATTAATTGTAGTTTGTTTTGTAAAAAGAATATTGAAAAGCTGTGATAATAGCTGTTTTTTTTGAACTGTGATAAATGATAGTTGTAATCTTAACCAAATTTTTTTTTAAACTCTGTGTTGTTATAAGCTACAAATATATGTGAAAAATAAAACAAAATTTAACCAAAAAAAACTGTTACCTAATAAAAGTCTGGAATAAATTTATAAATTGCCTGTTGAGATAATGTTTCAAATAGATGTGATAATACAATAATAATTATATCTACACCCGAATCTTTGTGATTTCTCTGTGTTAACACTTGCATCAGGGTGGAGTGACCCAGTGAATAATTTGGGAAGGTAAATTATATTTCCTTCAGATACCTTACCGCATGCTACATCCCGTGTGCTGAATATCTGGATACATTTCCGGGGTAGCCATTTTTTTGTGTGTGGATATAAGTTGGTATCAGCATGAAAAGAAAAATAAGAAAATCACTGCTATCATCAACAAATTGGACTTTAACATTTTCTTTACAACGTCGTCGTGATCCCTATTGCAGAACTTACCAATTTATGAACTAGATGAGGATGAGCGACTAAATTGAACTACGGGAGTGGGATCTGGACAAGCTATGGGGTGAGTCATTTTTAATATTTATATGTGAGGGTGTGTATGTATTTATGAATGTGTGCGTGAGTGGGGGTACATGTGCGTGTATGCACGGGATGTGTATGTGTGGGTGAATGAACCTATAATTAAAGCCTTGATTATTGTTTCTTTCCGTAAATAAATCTGCAGGTTGTAAATTGGCATGTTAGGAGTAGACACATAATATTTATATGTTTTTTTTATTTAAATTTGCATTAGTGCATTGTTCCATGTGATTTAGCCATATATTAGCAATAATCTATTGTTGGACAATATGAAGGACAAAAAAGGAAATGATAACTAATGGTGAGATTTAATATGTGTTTTGAGTGGATAACAGGATTAAGTTATTTCCGTTACAAGGCTCCTGATAGCACAACTAATGATAATGGAAGTTTAACGGGAAAAAATGCAGCTTCTACAAAAAAAACGACAATAATTTATTAGCAAAATTAAACATAAACAGTCAAAAATTATGTGATAACGGCCCGAACCGACAGGCTTAGATAAATTAATTTTATTCGATGCGAATTATATAGCGATTAATAGTGAAAATGAAATCAAGAATAACAAGCGGGATAAAAGTAAAGATGTCGGTTGTTGAATGTAAATTGGTTGATCGTCAGTACATTGAAAGGGACTCAATGTTGCCGGATATGCGAGAACTGAAACATATAAGAGCAATCTATAATATTGTTATTATATATACAATATTTCTGGTTCCATATACGATTTGTTATACTTTATCCGAGTATGATTTTCCTTTTTATAAGCTGACAAATGAATTTAAAAATAAAATAGACATAGCTTCAATGATGTGTTTCCCATCGTTAGCATGAACATCGCGGGGCCAACCGTTTCTTTTTTTTCGTTTTGGGCTAAACTGTGAGAAACTAACTCTACAAATACAATTTAAACTCAAATATTCAACTCTATTTACATAAACTACTTCATATTTGTGGGTTACACTTCAACAAATCAAATTAGTGGTTTACAATATCCCATTGGTAACATATATGGCATTATTGAAAAGAATAATCGGACTGTTGATGAAAAGTTATGCATTTATATGAATAATAGGCCGACGTGTGCGTGTTTGGGTATATGTGTGTGTTTGTGAGTGTATGAGGTGTGAGAGCATGTGAATATGTGCTGTGAATGGTGGGGGTTGGACGTGGTGATCGTGGTTCTTTCACATAAGGGGGTCGCCAGAGTCTACTCATTTCAATTGTGTATTTTTTCCTATTCGTTTATTTGGTCTCGAAATACGCTTACAATACTGTTATTATAGAGCAGCAGGATACCTTTCTCGATTCCATAGGCTGAAACTAGTTTGGGGCTAAATAAATCTCATCCAGGTGCGCGACCTGCTATGCCAATTCGTTGCTATGCCACGAAGAAGCTCTTCACTACAGTATCTTCTCTATAATACTCTGCGAGTGATGATACTTACACTCGATAATAATATATCTGATTTGCATTTTATATGTTGCTATAAACTAAAAATGATTGTGATAGGATAGTCATTAATTTTGAATTAAATGAAATTGCAACTATATTTAAATGTTTTGAAATTGTTTTGTATTTTACTAATATTACGAATTGTAACAATTTTACCGGTAATTTTACGGTAAAATTACCACAAATATATTTTACCTGTAAATTTGCATCTGTAGTTATATAATGTGTATCAGCCAGTTTAATAAAATTCAGTTCAAAGCTGCCCAATTATAAACAAAATGTCTAGAGTTCAGCGTTAAGAAAGCTGTAGTAAGTGAACCGATAAATATTTTGTTATTGTATAAAAACGAAAAAAATGTATGCTAGAAGAGAGAACTTGAAAGTGGGTTGACGAATTGGTTTAAACTTTTATTAAAATGTTGTATAAAAAGTTTCTTCAGAACTGCTTATCATATGTTAAATTTATTGAAGTTTCCAACAAAAAGGGACCTGGATGTCGCTTCGTTACCCCTCCCTCAGACCTTCTGATTTTTTAAACATTAATTCAAGAACAGTGGAGTCCCAACCAATAAAAGAAACAAAGTAAAAAAACACAGTCATGTAACCTCCGCCAATTTCTCCGGAAAAGCAAATCAGTTCTTTCACATGTCTTTCACAACAATTATGACCACCCTCAAACCGAAAACATCAACCAACGAAATTGTTTTAAACCAATCATTCTCCGCCATACGAAAACCATAACTTTCTTTTACCTTCTAATATTGCAGATATTATAAATATCAAAACTCATAGCGCTTGTAAACGAAAAAAATGTATCACAATTATATTTCTGTCTTTCATTTCCGTCCGTCTGCATACCAAGAAAAACTCTCCTCATCCCTTAAAACGAAGTCAACCAAACAAACAGAAAAGAAAAAAAAAATGTACCACGAAACGATTAATTTAAATAAAAACAAAAAGTAACCAGTACGACTAAGATTAATACCAAACTGACCTCATTGGCGTTCTTTTCAGTTACCATATACCTCTTTCCTATCCGTTAACATTGATGGTGAGTTGAAAAGTTGATTTTTGAATTTATCCGGTCTCATACTTTTAGATTCATCCTCATAGTTGGCGAAACTAATCCAACAATTTCTTATGAATTTTCTTTTCTTTTTATTCAAAAAACATAACTTTAAAATAATTTAAAAAAAGGAATTTTATGTTAATGATTTCGAACAAGTAACGACGAACAACATAAAGTACATACACACAGGAACATTTACAAAAAAGGACGAAAGAAATGAAGAAAGTTTAAAAAAAATAAAAATAATAATAACAATAATAAATAAAAAGAAATGAAGTCCTTGATGAATGTAACTTTATGTATTTTTATGTAATTTTTATATATTTCTTGTAATGTGACAGTTTTCCTGTTCCTTTTTACGATATGTAGTTTTTTTTCTTGATTTCTTATTACTATTTCTTTAACTTTATGACGACGATGTGGGAAATGTAATTTTGATTTGAAATAATAAGAAATAAAAATAATATAACAGAAATGTCTTGATTTGATTTAATGGTTTTTTTGTGTTTTTCTGTTTCGTTTCGTTTTTTTTTTTTTGCTTTAAGTTTATTTCTTATTTTTTTGAAATAATGTTGATTTATGGGCCTTGGAAGAAACAGAGAAACAAAATTATTTTATTCAACTGCAGTTCTGGGTTTTAAAAAAATCGTTATTCTATGGTTAATGAATGTGAGTAAGTGTTGATGATGATGATGTATTCTAGTTTTTGTTCATTCAGAACAAACCAATGTTAAAAGATGGAATTTAGTTATAAGGTCTTTTGCTTTTGTAAAGGCTGAATTCACTTTGATTTTAAGTAGATCGAAGGAACTGGTCTCAAATTTTAAGCAATATAATATAAGTGATTGACCTGTTTTGCATAATAACTTATATGTTTTAATTGAAATGTGACAGGGGCATTTTTTAACTCAAACGGTATAGAATTGAACTCAAAATGGCCACTGCTAGTGCTAAATGCTGTTTTAGCTGCCATGTCGGATTTTAGATTTACCTGATAATACAAACTGGCTAAATCTTAAGTATTAAAATAATTGGTCTGCCCTAGTTGGTGTAGTATTTTCGAAATGTTAGGCAGGAATAACAACAATAATTATAATTTCGTTTAAGTGTCGGAAATCAAGCACCAGACGCCACTTCTTACTTGGGTTATGTGATTTTTTCAGAACCACTAACAATGGCGAGTTCTAGGGACTTGTACTTGGCTTAATTACTCTAATATCCTTAAGTATATTAGAGATTTGTACATTTAATTCTTGTTTCGCTGCTTCTGGTTATCCATACTATTTTCTATTGATAATTTTGGAATTATTTACCCAAAACATAGAATTTCAATAGCATTGGTTGTTGTTAACTCTAGATACACCGACAATTTGTGAGTCAAAACAACTGGTATTAAGAAAAATGGTTGGTGGGGTTTCCGGTCTTTCTATATTTTTTGTAAGTAATAAATTACTTCAATTATTTCATTCATTACTTAATCTAAACATAAAAATACTCAAATTCCTAAACATAAATTAATTGCCATGTGATTCCATATCAACAAAATAACAGATATATTTTTTTATACTATTGAGTATAGAGTATAATAAAGAGTACAATAAACCTATAACATAGCTAGTAATTCGAAATGTTATTTCAATTGTAAATCAGAAACCTATGTAGTAGTATTGAATTTTCCACAATTTGAAAAAAACTTGAAGGGATCATCTGTTGGAACCTGAATTTTTTTTTATGCTCAATACATAGAAATACATTACATAGAAATATTCACCTGTCACCCCTGGTTTGGTATAAGTGCCGATGAAAATCAAAATTTTTTTGATTTTGAATAAAAATAAAAAACTAACCGCGTAATATTGTTCATTTATCCATCGCATAATTTTCATTACAATCGTTTCAAAACAAAAATTAAGATGAAGTACAAATTTGAGCACAAAATTGCAAAACCAGTCATTTTGACTGGTGTGGTAAATCTAGTGTTAAGGAACTACCTTCATTATACTAACGACAAATACTTAAAATTGATTCAGTTTCATCATTGTTCAAACTGTTTCAGTTAAGTTTAGATATTTATAGTTTTAATCGGGACGTTAGAGAATTTTCCCATGAGTTGATTTGAAGTTTTAACTTATTAAACTTTCTTTTATAACAGTTTGGAAGAATATGTCCCTTTGCTTTGTAGTAGGAACAAATAAGAATTTAAATTTCAGAAACAGATTGTTTCTTGTTTTCTAAATTGTAATGAAGAGCTTTTCCATTGGCGAACCAATGAAGCGGCATAGCAGGTCGCGTAGCTAGATTTGGTTATTTAGATGCTCCGTGCTAGTCACAGTATGCAGTTCGATTGGTAAACCCTGCTCCTCCAATACAAATACAGACATGTACGCGAATTACGTGATTATACAGAAATGGAAAGATTACAAATGAGAAAGTGAGACTCTGGCGACCCCTGTTGCGAAAGACCCGCGATCACCGCGTTCAACCCCCACATTCACTCCCATATGCCAACACTCTCACGTTTCATACACGCTCACATCCCCCCACATACCCACACTTACATTCAAACACCCATATCCACATACACACACATATAGCAAAGCAAGACGATTAAGTTTAAAGAAATCTAGTAATCATAGAAAATAGCAGCAATTGAAACAATCCCTATTATTGGCATTGGATCATTCTGGTCAAGTTCACACCAAAATACCATCACTTGTAAACTGACCATCAAATCGTAGGTTTCCTGGAAGCTGCACCCGCTATAGTTAAAATAATTTGAATAAAGATATGCACATCGCCATTTCCGATCATGATCCCAAGTGAATAGCCGTTGTTGTTCTGCTTGAGACCTAGAAGCTATAGGCTAATTCCTTCATAGTGGGTTAGCAGTGAAACATTACGTCGGTCGCGATTACAACGGAATGAACGACTTCCGTATAAGCCAGTTACAGGTAGCATACAATGGAGTATGACTTAAGCAAGAATTTCCACAATAAAAGATTACATTTGAGAAAAGAAAAAAAAATATCTTAATTATAATCGTTTTTAATTGAAATCGTAGTGTCCCGCATATATTCACCACACGCATTCACGCACGCGCATCGACAATCACGCCCACATTCATCCATACGTATACCCAATCACGCACATTCATACCTTTATTTAAGAAAAAAAAATAATAAGAAAAATAATTCAAATTTACTCACCCCATGGTTATATCCGACAGGCCTCAATGTCCTAACGTTCAGCACTCCATCATCGGTGGATCCTCCAGCAAACAAATAATGAGATGAGTAGTTGTATAATATTAATCGAAGGTTGTGCCACAATGACTAAGGCGACCGCTGGTAACTTGTGTATTAAATATGCACTCTGCTTATTTATAAGTTAACGGTAACCAAAAACAATAACAGCCAGTATCAATTATGCACGTCGAAGTCCCGTATTGTAGACGCACGACCGTTAACAACAAAAATCCACACAATCTCCAGTCGGATTTTCCAGTCGGTGTATAATGTATACTGAAAAGTTAGGTTATTTTAACATCAGACGTACTCCGGACTCGAATATTCCCAAATCCACGAAGAACTCCACTCGAAAACCAAAATGCACCTTAATTTTCACCAACCATAAACGGAATAAATATACAGCTACGAGGTCATATATATTTGCCGGATCGACCAGCAAACCGGATTACCAAATACGGTGGATTGTAGGATATTGAACAATTATGACCTCAAAACACGGATACAGCATAGGGTTAAATCAAATTAGGTTTAAAAAACACAACAAAGTTTCTGTAGTTTGGTATATTCAAAAAACTAATCAAGTTTATCTTTTAATTTATAATACGGTAATTAGACTAGAACATCACTGAGGATCGTTCATTTAGACAATAAAATAAATTAGTTATACTATATCACAGCATATTATCATTCGTAAATATATTCACAAAAAAAAAATCAAGTTTATCTTTTAATTTATAATATGATAATTAAGCTAGAACATCCCATAGGATCGTTCATTTAGGCAATAAACTAAATTAGTTAAACCATATCACAGCATATTATCATTCGTTTAGAAAAAGAAATAAATTATTAAAGTTATAGCATAAAGTTATGATCCAAAATTTTGTTTTTCTTTGGTTCATTAAGTGAATTGAACAGTTTAAGCATACACATTACAATTAAAACTATTTAATTTTTCTTTTGACTCACATGGACAGTTCAACAATTTAGGACACAAACATATAAACTCTTTTTTTTTGTGGATTAGATTCACTAACTTATTGAAAAACATTTTTACATCCACGTATCACTATATGTACTTACTATGGTTGATTTTTTTTATTTTTAACACAAGAAATGACGCGAAAATAAGATAATTTTCAATCTTTCTTTTCCCACGGTTTTTCCACATCAACCATATGATTTTTTTAACAGATTGGAAAAGACTAATTCCAATCGGATAATAATACCAGAATGAGAGAGAGGGACCAGATGTTTTCATCTCTTATATAGGCAATTAATATCGAAAAATGAGCTAAATGTTTTTCGAAAGTTTTAAATTTACAAATTATTGTTAGTACATTTTCCGTATCAAAAAAAGGTACTGGTTATTAGTTTGTAATAAACAAAATTGAAAGATAAATCAACGAAACATACTATCTACAACGCGTTTGAAAGAAAGGTGCAGAACTGTTGCCTTTCAGCGTGATTTTTTCAACAGAGTCTCTCATTTCTGGAACGCCTTACCTTCATGGGTTTTTCCTGGGGGGGTTTCCCTTAATCCTCAAAGTTTTAAAGCTAGCGTCCATAAATTTCTAAAAGAAACTTAATTTATTCAAACTTAACCACACTTCCTAGTTGGCATGGTATCTTCGGATATTCAGAGACGTTAATTAATAATTTATTATGATTAATACTAAACATGCCTAACTTAGAATAAAAAAAAAAAAAAAATAATAAATATATGCGACATTAGAATGGATTAAAACGTATGTACCACCGAATTTATGATGATTTCATATTACGAAATAGCAAATTACAACCGTTTTACAGTCGAATCTATACATATATAGTCCGGTAGAAATACATTCCAAATTGCAATAATTCCCATAGAGCTGAAAATTGGTACAGACCTTAAGTTCACCATTATAAATAATATGTCAAAAGTCCCCATCGATCCAATATGTGCGTAAAAAGTTATTCAAGGTCAAAGGTAAAAAAAATCGGTTTTTTGCGTTTTTCTCGTCAACGGTAAATATTATCGCCAAAATAGTTGACATAAAACTTGTAGATCATTAAATTCTCTACAAAAAATGTTCCGATACTTTTTTTCGTATGAATCACCGTTTAAGAGATATCACGGTTTCAAAAGATGAAAATACTAAAAAATACGTCTACGTCGTCAATATGCATCATTAGACTTTTAATATTATGGTATCAGTAACAATATTAGTATGTGTAACTTACACATACAAATTATACGAATCAAGAATATAAAATATTAAAGAATATACACTTACAAGAAACTCAGTCCTCAATTTCATTCGTCCGTATAACCTTGAGAAACATCTGTTTGCTTTCCTTTTGTTTTTGAGTATGAATTAGCCCCTTACCCATTATCACTCTTTGATGCTGTTGGAATGCGTAAAACACAAAAGTCATCCATTTATGATTGCTTTCAACCCGTGGAAATTGAAATGGACAATACAACTGCTACTTACATTATCGATGGAGGATATCTGTTACATCGCGTTTTATGGGATCAAGAAGAAACATTTAACGTTATTTTTGATAAATATATCCAATATGTACATAGACATTTCGGTTATAGAGTAGTTATAGTATTTGATGGTTACGAAAAACATTAAAGCTGCAGAACAACGTCGTCGTAATACAAAAACATCTTCTTCTTCTGATGTCGTTTTCGATAAATTTATGACAGTTCCAACAAACCAACAAAAATTTCTTGCAAATACTTATAACAAGTCTCGCTTTATTTAAATATTATGTGAAACATTTACAACAGCAAACATTTCAGTGAAACAGGCTGATAATGACGCTGATGTACTCATAATTGAAACAGCAATAGAAAAGTTTAATACAATAAATGCAACTATTGTTGTTGGTGAAGGTGTTGATTTGTTGGTGTTGCTAACTGCACGCACTCCACTTGATTAAATTATTTATTTTTTGAAGCCTGGGAAGGCTCAACAACAAACAAAAATATATTCATCAAAAAGTTTATCTGCCTATCCCAAAGGGGTAAAGTATAACAACATTCAAATTATTTGAAAAACGTAATGATTTAACTCAATCTGCCGAAGTGTTCCAAGAGATTGGCTCATCTCCCCAAGTCCTCATCATGAACGGGACTCGCTTTCTTTTTGCCATGTATGGAGCTCCAAAAAAAAATTAATTGTATCGACAAGTATAGATATTTGAGCTTTGTTAAAAATACTCGTAAAAATAAAAGAGTCGAACTATCTTGTCTTGCCCCAAAATCTGCATCTGCTTACCAACATTTATATCATGTATTTTACCAAGTTCAAGTGTGGCAAGGAAATCAATTGGATCCAGAAGATTGAGGATGGAAATTAATTGATAATATTTTAGAGCCAATTCAAACTTTACTCCCTCCTGCTCCAGAGAAACTTCTTAACACCATTTTTTGCAATTGCAAAAAAGGTTGCACATGCAAACTGTGGCTGTAAAAATGTTGGATTGCTTTGCGCAGTAGCATGTCCCAACTGTCAAGACTAAACTTGTTCAAATGTTGTGTCAAGTACAACAGATGAAGCTCTATCCGAGGTGTATGACGAGACAACTGATATATCTTTTTTAGATCAATCCACCGATATCGAGGTAGAAGGAGAAGAAGACAGCGAAGAAGGCATTACTGTTGAAGTTGAGTTTCAAGGTCAGACTGAAATTTTTATGAAGTCGACAAAATTATTATTTAATTAATAAAATTATTTTTTAATAAACCCTTTTTAGTCATCTCTCTTTTGCAATCATTCGGTTGGACGACTATTGTGAACCCATTAAACCACCAAATCACACTATGGCCACTTTAACCTGCGATGACTAAAAGGGTTAGTTATCTAATTTTATCTAATAAAAATGGCTCACAATAGATCGTGGAATATTCTTACAGGGGAAACCTCGTTTAAAAAAGCGCCAAGCACACTACCGCATGGGTGGTGCGGAAATGTGTGCATATTCTATATAATACGATTTTTTTATGTTTTGAAACCGCGATATCTCTTAAACAGTGATTCATACGAAAAAAAATATTAGAACATTTTTTGTAGAGAATTTAATGATCTACAAGTTTTATTTCACCTATTTCGGCGATAATATTTACCGTTGACGAGAAAAACCAAAAAAAAAAAAACGATTTTTTTGACCTTTGACCTTGAATAACTTTTTACGCACACATGGCATCGATGGGGACTTTTGACATATTATTTATAATGGTGAACTTAAGGTCTGTACCAATTTTCAGCTCTATGGGAATTATTGTAAGCCTAGCCCTTTTCTTATGTCTATTTCTACCGGACTAATAGTGGAAAGAAGAATTGATAACAATAAGACGAATTGACAAATATGCACAGCTGTTTGAGGTTTGAAAATATTTAGAGCAGTTATGATTAGGGGTCTGGAAAATTCAAATTCCTGCCGTATGACGAAGCAATGCTGGTGGAGACGCAGTGTGAACCAATAATAGGAGATTGTAAAGAAAAGATTATTGTTAATTTTTTTATGCTAAGAATAAATATGTGTAACGGAAACTATATGAAAATATGACTATAAATTATGGATGTACGAGAAATTGTTATGAATTACGCGTGATATATAAAATTTTGGTATGTGAGGAAATAGAAACTTCATGGATCTGTGACTTTACTGCACTACGTCATCATACTCCAGTCTATGTAACAAAATTGTACTTCGCACTGCTTTCTAAATATGTTTGATTTTTCCTAAAACAATTGCTAGCATTATATCCTGTTCTTTTACAAAATTCTTTCTTTTACAGTTTGTGCTAAAGCAGGCGTTAAACAAGCGAGACAATTAGCTTTAGCAATAGTTCTAAGTGATTGTCGTTATTCATTTCTAAATAAGCAGTATAAAGTTTCATTTATTTTTAGAACTAATGAAGAAGATTCAATAGCTAGATTGGCAATGTAAACTTCATTAAACTAGACAAAGAGCCATTCAATTCGTGGAGAAAATAAAAGCGCATTTTATTTGAACCGTTTCTAACTAAAACTTATTGAATATTAATTTGACACTTTCACCTTCTGGTTCCTCCTCATCCGTTGATTCAATATTTAGTACAGAATCAGTTTCAACACCACGTATCATTTGTTTTTTAAACAAACTTTATCTTGTGGTTATGCATGTTGATGCTATAAATAATGTTCAATGTTGATATATAAATGCCAAGTTATTTTCCAATTAATGTATGATTTACATAACCAGTTTTGAGTATCGTCCAATTAATATTTTTGTTGTTGAATTAAACGAATAATAATTGAAATAAACAGGTTCCTGTTTATAGCCGGGATGATAGTAGAGTCATTTTAGTAAAAAAAAGTGATATATTTCATGTAAGAGCAATTTTTTTTGTTGTTTTATGTTAGGGACATAAAAGTTAGTGGGCATGTAATTATTTAGCAAATTTGGAGGTCCGGAAGGGGCTCAAAAATGGCAAAAACTGCTTCACTATTTTTGAAATATTTCGGGCTCTAATGATCATAAAAAAAAAGGAAAATATTTGTGATTAAATTTCGTATCCATCTAGGGGGGTTAGGTACTTTAAAAGTGTAACCTAACCTAAAAAAACCGAATCGCGTGACTTTTTTTTTTACTAAATTTATGATAAGCGGCGGAAAAATCGTCGAATATTCATGAAAATTTCAGGGAACATGTATTTTAATAGTTTTAATGTGGGATTTAATTTTTATGAAAAAATTTTAATTTTTTCGGCCACAATTGGAATTTTTCGTTTTGGCAAATGGTGCCATTTTATGAGAAGTCATCCAAAATAATTTTTTTTTTAATCTGTACTTTTTTTTATCTACTTACTTTTATCTACTTTAAGTATAATCAAAATTATGTTACCTTAATTTAAATGCCCATTTTTGGGCATGAAAATAATTAATTTTTGCATTTTTTTGATATTTTACCATACATACGGTATTATTTATGCTAATAAGTCCTATGTTCGTCCCTGTATGGAGTACTGTTGTCAAGTTTGGGGTGCTGCCTCTGTTTCCATCTTGGCCCTCTTGATCTCTGTTCAAAAGCGGGCTTTGCGAATTATGGGTGATCAAGCTTTGACATCAAAACTTGATTCCCTACAACATCGTCGCATTGTTGCTGACCTCGTTGTTTTTTACAAATATCGTCATCAACAGTCCTCAGATGAAATCAGCGGCATCATGCCTCAAACTTATTCTTACCCCCGTTCCTCACGGCAATCAGCTACCGCAACCAGTGAAACGGTAAAGATCCCGCACTGTCATACTGGCAGATCGCAGAGAGACTTCTTTGTCCGAACTGCGTACAAATGGAATAGTTTGCCGGAACACTTAGTCTCAGGTGGCTTCAACCCACAGAGATTTAAAGAAAGCGTTAATCAACACCTTAGAACGCCAGTTGTTGTGGGACCCAGGTCTAGACCTAGGTCTTAAAAGGTATTTATGGGTTGTTGTGACACATATTCTAAACCCTATTACACAACACATTTTATTAAAAAAAAAAAAAATTATCATGTATTTTGCATAAAAGTGAAATATGCAATTCAAATTAATAAAAAATATTTCTTAAAATTATACATAACATACAAAATTTTTTTTTCTTGCAATGACCTAAATTGCTTTTGGTAAATAATTAAAGATGTATATAAAATAAGAGAAAATCAGAATAATAATAATAGAAAAAAGAAAGAAAAAAACTTAATTTAAACGTTGAATGTAGTACGCTAAACCCTTCTGTACAGCAAAAAACAATCTGCTAGCCTTCCTAGTAGCAACAGAACTGATGACAATTTGTCAAATTCTTCAACAAAAAATTCGTATCCCTTAGAAACCGTCAGTAAACAATAAATTCGTTATTCACTTTCTGATCAGTTGTATATCCCAATAATCATTTGGTTGCTACTAAACTACAACCATTAACATCAATGTGTTTTTGCACAACAACTTAGTCTTTTAAAAGTGCTTTTTATTTATCTCTTTCGCTCTGGTTTTCTTATTCAATTCAACAACAAAAATTAACACATACATTGAAAATCTGCCGTTTAAAAAAAAGTGAAACAGACGGAAAAAAATGATTTAAAAAAAAACGTCTTCCACCATCAAATCATAACAATAAGGTCCTTCAATAAAGTCATTAAATCAAATATTAAAATTGCAAACACATTTTAGTTCAAGCATCACTAAATAAAGTACACTATTAATCAATATACTCTATTTCGCTATCTGTTCAACAAAAAAATATATGTGTTTTTCTTATTAAAAAATAAAATAAAACAACAATTTATTATATACCGAAATATCAGACCCGTTAATTGAGTTCGAATGAAAGATAAACTAAAAGATGAATTTAGTTATACAGTGAAACGTTGTATACGGTCATATATTATTTATGAAATGATCTTAAGTTGATATCAGACCACAGACAACGAAATGAAGGTGTGCTTAATGTGATGACTTTGTTTTAGATCTTAAAAGAAAATGTCTACCGAACAGATTTTTGTTGGTTGTTACACAATATTGAATTCAAAACAGCACGATTTTCGTTTTAACTTTTTTTAAGGCTGTCACTAATGTCGCATACCGCTAATACGGTAACATCCCACCACTGTCACCAATTGTCTTACATAATAGCATAGAAATTTGATTAATTTTTTTATTTTTGAAAAAATTAGCGTGATCGAAAAAAGATTACGAAAATGCTTTAAGAACGAAAAATTCCTCAGAATCAATCGTTTCATTCAACTCAACTGATTGTAAAGGTTATATTTCTCGACAGTTTTTTCCATTTATTGTTATGATTGTTTCCAATGTTTTCGCTCCCTTAATTATTAAAGAAATTAAAGTTGAATTGGCATCAGAGAATTTCGTATTAATAGCATGTGACACATCAAATCCTAAGGCTATTAAAATGTTTTCTGTGGTTCTGTGGTGGTTTTCTCCGTTAGCGTTAGAAGGCATAAAAACTAAAAATACTCACCATTTGAAACCTACTTGTGCAGATGAATCCTCCACAATCTTTGGACAGATGGCCTGGAGTTTTTTCTTCCAATAGATAGAATCTATAACATTCGTCTCTTTGCTGTAATGGAGAGCTGTTTCGTTGTCTAACAACGAAGTGGCATAGCTGGCCGCGTACCTAGCGAGATTATTTTTTTGCCCCTGACTAGTTGCAGCCCAGGGGATCGAGAAAAGAATACCTGCTACTCCAGAACAAATAACTGTAATTAACGCATAACATGTGATAATAACGGGTGTAAGAGATGCAAGTGAACTAAAGAGAGATACAAGTGAGCTAAACAGACTCTGGCGACCCCCGTATGCGAAAGGACCACGATCACCACGTCCAACCCCAAGATTCTAACCCATTCACTCGCTCTCGCACTTCATCCACTCACTCACTCATACACATACCCATACATAGATGCACACATCCAAGTCCATAAATCCATTCACAACACTCGCGTTAGTGAGTTCACTGAGTATATCGTAATACCACCTCAGAAAGAAAATCTCAAAAGAACTTCTATATTCCTTAACATCCCGACCTATTTCGTTGCTGAAAGTCTAATACAACCGTTGGAGATATACAAGCAAAAACTTCGACAGCCATTTCCCACTGTATTCTCACCCTAAATATATCCACGCAGGGTCTGAAAGGTTCGGAAGTATCGGTTCAGTATCTTCGGTGTGATCGAGTAAACACACAAAGGCACCATGTAGACGTTGTCTTTTCGAGGCTTCATTTATATTGGGAGACGTCATACTATACTTACATAATTTTATTGCGTCAGTGGAACATCTACAAGTGTTATCATTATCCATAAACATTCAAGTATTGTACCCTAATGTCCTTTTCCTTAACCTGGTCACTTGTTAGAGATAACGGTGCCGCTCAACAGTTATCAACGATGTTGTTCTCCTTATCGCTGAACTTTTCATACACTTTTATTATTACCTTTGGTTTACCTCGCTATCCTTTAAGCGGAGTTAGTCACATTTTAAAAGGACCAATTCCACAAATATAGTCATGGCGGCATCGGTGTACTTATGCGTAGGATGTTTACACAATGAAATTAATCGTATGATTTCACATTAAAATTATTTAGTTACGTATTACTTATATCAGAAAAAAACTCAAATCATTGAAATAAAAATTAATTTGGTTACATACATTGCACTTTCAATTTATAATTCTATCCACACATCCATACCTCCAGATACACACTCACACACCTTCAAGCATATCTATCATCCTTCAGGCAAAGCAATAAAATAAAATTGAAATATGATTCACCTCATTAACGGTGTTTCTCACACATGCGCGCATTCACTTCAATTAAAATATAAATATATGGAAGCACTCACCCCATGGTATTGTCCAATCTCACCTCTAATATCCTTCAAGGCTAGTCGCTCATCTTCGGCAGGTCAACCATAGACCAGAACTCGGCCTTGATGATTGCAAGCTAGCACCGTGGTTGAGATCCAAATTTTATATTGTTAACGATTGGTGAAATTGTTATGAATTTATGACGGACGCGATGATCCAAGCTGGAAACCGCTACTTTAGTAATTGGTATATCAACAGCCTTAAAACCCCAAATAACCAATAGTAGAAACGAACTCGTTGCTATTACTAGCAACCAGTTGTAGCGGTTGTTGACCGTTATCCTTCTGTGACGAATGGTTTAAAATAACAACTTGTAAACAACGGCAATAGTTGCAATCCACAATTCAACGCCTAATAATACTGCCTCAAGAACATTTGACCCAATACGACAATTATCTACCAACCAAACAGCTTCAAGGACACCTTTATGTTGTGTTTTTTTTGTTTATTCAGACAACGGAATGATTCACTGCTCACACGTAACATATTTATAAGTTTTTGTTATATTTCGTTTTTAATTTGCTTTTAATTTTCTTCGATTCATACATTAGATAATTTTATATTATATGTACATAGTTTTGGTTTTACTTTTTTGTTGAAAACCACACCAACACAAAAAGAAACAATGGTTTTTTTGTCACTGACATTCATTAAGAATCAAACATTATATTGGTACTAAATAAATAATTTTCACAAACATATAGCTAATCTTTTGTTATGTTAATAAATAAATTCAATAAATTTGTCTAAATAAATAATTTTCACTTACATATAGCGTTTATTAGTTCCTCAATTGACAAAAATGGACGATTCAATAGTTAATTTCTATAAAACAGAGAGAGCCAAAAATGGAGGTCACCACTGTACAAACATATAATACATTTTTTGTTAGGGTGCTCTGTTTTACTTTGTTATAAATGAAGAATGTTCGCAATATTGATAATTGATTGCATTTTGAAGGACCTTACGTTTTTTTATTTGATAGTAATTAGTATCGGAGATTAATTTGAGTAATTTTTCTCTGTTTCATTTGTTGTTTTTTATGCACGGCAGATTTTCAACTTTTGGGTTCATTTTTGTTAGTTGTTGGAATAAAAACTGAAACGAGGAAGATGAATGGGGACCGCTGATAATCGAATCGATTTTTAAGGCCACATTTTGAGAATTAATTAATCAAGTTTTGATTGTATATGAATTTTTCTTTGTTCAGAAAATTAACAAATTTCAAACGATGAATTATTTTGGAAGCCGAGCCATTTTATGATCAATTAGCTAATCTGTATCAAAAAAATTGAACGATGTTGAAGAAGTTAGATAATTTAGTACATCTTACAATAAAAGTGAATCTACTGTAATCATGATTTAATCGATCATTCGGATTTCTTTGATTTAGTTTGGATTTTGGATGGTTTTTGAACTTGAGAAAATTTCGATTGTATGTATCATATTAATGGTTGTAATTTAGCAAAAACCGAACAGTTATGGAATGAACAAGTGAGCAAAAAGTTAATAAGAAATCTGTTGTTTATTGAGTGTTTTAGGAAGGATTATACGGATCATTTGTTAAACATTTTTGTGATAAGCTATCATCAATCGATGATAATCTATTTTTCTCAAACAACCTAATCTATTTTTCTCAAACAACCCAATAAAAAGAAAAATACACAACTCCTTAGTGGTTAAGCGGGCTAGCTGATTGTTTTATTGGAAAAGAGGATCGAAGGTACTATAATCAACATCTTAAGGGAATTTTTTTTCTTTTGTTTATCTTTTTTTCCGAGTTCGTATTTATTAGTCGCCATACCTAGTTTCAAACTTTTACCGGACGAAGCCCACTCACCTAAGAGCACAGGCTATTGTCAACTGCATCATACAGCTGGAGCGCTGAGGCCTCAACCAAAATTGCTAAATATCCAGATTTCACAGATAAGTAAGCACTAATGCTGGCTGCCGGCTGCAGGCCTGGTAGAGAGCTCATTAAGCAGGCTCACCTACTCGGATCCACTAACGGCAAAGTTATCCATTCTACTGACAATACGAGATATAGTTTTAAAAAAAAGCAAAATTTTTTTTTTTTTTTGAACGTTTAATGATGTCTTTGTTGTTTATATGTAAGTGAATCCCATATAAAATAAATTTTTTTTTTTTCTTTTTTTAATTAAGTTAATTGAACTATAGTAAGCTTACTTTAAATGAATTAGTATTATACTATGGAAATTTTATCAAATTGTTCTTTATAATAATTTCTACATATATGTACACCAAAAAAGGCTAGGCCTTATGTATATATAATTTTTAATTTAATAAATAAATAAATAAAAACAATACTATTATTATTACTCTTGTTTTCTGTTATTTTATAGACATATTTTCTAAATTCGATGGATTTTACCGCTAGTACTTGGCGAAACATGATGAATAATTGTAAATAAAATTCCTTGTTGTAGTATAGAGTTAGAGTTTTTGTTATTGATAAATTAACTGATTTGACTATTTTGAATTTATGTGCTCGATCCGATTTCGATTATTACATCATCCTCAGGAGCTTACAAAAAACTTTTTTGTAAGCTCCTGAGGATAATGTAATAATCGAAATTGGATCGAGCACATTAATTAAATATAGCCAAATCAGTTAATTTATCAATAATAAAAACTCTATTGCGAAATACTACTACAAAGAATTTTATTCACAATTATACATATTTTCTCTTAAAATGATAAATTAAATTAAGTTAAATTGAATTAGAGATGTTCTTGGGCCAGAGCCCATGTTTTAAATTTTTGTTTTCATATTTGTCCATACTACCTCCTCGCAAACGCAAACATGATTGGAACTTTACCACGATTTTTAACTTCCAAGTTCTACATTTTTCCTTCTTATTTTTGAAATTCTGTAATGGAAACATAGATCTTAAGTTGGATATTATGGTAACATATTTTCGTAAATTAATGTAAGATTTTTATACCAACAACGTTATAGTTTGACCCAAACAAAACCAGTAGTAAACCTGTACAAAAATCTTGCTTAAGTCTTACCCACTAATAGAATTGATATACTTGATAGAACTTTTCAATTCAATGAAAATGGTTGAAACTGGCTGCATTTTATCTTATGAATCATTTTGGGAGAAATTAAACAAGAAGGTTGATAACTACACTACACTAAAAGGTTGATAACCCTATCCTTATTTATTGTGTGCTTAAAAATATAAAACAATAAAATAACGAATAGTCTGATTTCTATTCGAACTAGAAACAAAATTAATTTCATTCAAACTTTTATCAAATAGTTCATCAACTTTTAATAAAAAAAACAACAACTAATTATACCCAAAAAGAAATAAATTAAAATATTCACCAAAAAACCTCCCCTAATCTATTTTTCTCAAACAACCCTATAAAAAGAAAAATACACAACTCCTTAATCCACCTCATCGAAATCCTAACAGTGTAAATACATCATTCAAAAAAAAAAAAAAGAAAAAACTTAAAAACAGCAAATGGAAAAAAATGGTAGTAGAAATGACTTTCTTTTATTATTTGTAATTTTTTGTTTTTGTATTTTCTCTTCCTTTTGTTCATTTGGTTTATCCTTTTCTTTTCTTTCTTCTGTTTTTTTTTCGTTTCTCGTTTGTTTCATTCTCATATCATAAAAATGGATGTTTGAGAATTGAACGAAAAATAGGAACAAAAAAAAAGAAGAAAGGAGGGTAAATAGAATATTTCGTCTATTTTCAGACATAATTCAAAGTTAAGACAGGCCGAATGTAATAAATCTGTCAAAAACGTAAAAAAAACTAGTAAGAGAAAGAAAAAGAAGAAACCAAAATTTCTGTTATTTTGTAGTTGGAGTTGCATTTTCAACTTAGTGCGCACTTTGGGATATTTTTTTTTGTTACGTTATTGTTGTTGTCTGCTCTATCTGGATTACAGTAATTTTATTTCTTCTGTTTTTTTGTTTGGGTGATTGTAGTTGTATTCTTAGATTGTATAATTATAATTATTTTTTAAGGGTTTTGATATTTTTTAAGGGTGTTTTCTACGTGTGTGTATATATGACGCTTAATTGATTTTAAAATTTAAATGTCTGGATTGAATTATTAGTATACTAGAATGATTATATTAGAACCTGATATATATTGAATTGGTAATGATATATGAAGTTGTGTATCTCTTAGCAATGAAACGTTGACTATCGTTACCTAACGGCTATTATACGATTTTTTAGGATGAACCGTTCAAAAGCGACATTAAAACTAGTTAAAACGCAAAGGTTCGGTGGGTGGATATTATCCAAATTAGCACAGTATTTTACATTTCGGAATATTTTGCATTGTTTAATACTAATTTTGTTGTCGTGAGCCTATTTTTTCCTCAATTTTAATTTCAGCTGAGATTAGCCGGGGTTGCATCGATAAAATTATACAGCAATAATGATGTAGGTTAAATTTGCTGTACATCTGTATAAAATGTTTTCAAATGCCGCTTTAAAGTTTAGAACGCTTTGGAGAGTTTTCTCCTAGATTCAACACAGCCCGCCTAGCTAATCAGAAGGACTGTGCATGGGCAGAGGGTTTTCTTGTTTTACATGATCGATCTTGTGATAGATCGAGACAGAAAGTTTTCTTGTTTACAGTCAAAATGGTCAATGAAAAACAATGTCTCAACCAATTCTGTGAGCGGAAATTCATCAAGCAAGGTTTCTACTCAATATTTTGTTTTATACAATGATACATCTTGTGCAAAATTTACGTTTGTGTGCAAAAAATCTAGGATCTGTCTGATCACGAATTTGAAATTTTTAAGAACGTTTTGCTCAGGTTTTGTGTTAAATTCTTGTTTAAATTCTGATATTTAAATTCTAATCAGCAAAGACAGAATTTTTCACAATTGAATTTGTTTTTATTTCGTTAGTCAGAACAATAATTCCCTCCCATCTTGCGTTTAAAGTGTAAAATAAAACTAATTATGTTAATAGAAACAACACAAAAGCTATGATATCCTGTGAATGCCTTCACCACTCAGGGATATGAAAAAATTACGATTAACTTTGTAAATTTTTTTAAGTGAAAAACCATTACAAAACGGTACGGTAAAAATGCAGCTACCTTGCAGCGCTTTAAAGTGTAATAAGATCCAGTTGGTAACGAATCTAAAATAACTACATGAACAGAGTTGACTTTAAAATTATTGAGAAGTACTTCACATGTGTGAGGTGGCCACTTGATTTTAACCGCATTTACATGTCCAAAGAACGTAATAGAAGATTTTGGTAGATGGAAGCAAGTGCAAATGCAGGTAACAGTAAACATCCATTTAAAATTTCCCGATTTTGAAAGAGATTCAAATAGCAGTTTCTTTCTTAACCAACATCTTAAATATCCTTCACCTTATATTATAGTTTCGCGATTTCAAGCCAACATGGTATTTTCTTACAACTTTTATCTCTCATTCTAGCGAATAACGAAAACAAAAAAAAAACTTCAAAGTTAAATTTAATAATAAATCTCATCTTCTACAGTTATCTAAATTACAAATCTTTCAGTCTTTTGAATAACAAAAAAAAAACAGGTGTATACATTCCAATTTGAAAATACAATTCAAATCCATAGAATAACAAACGCGAATTTCATTTATCCCTAAAACAGAAAAAAAGTTATCATTTCAAATCAAAAAAAAAAAAATAAAATAAAAAATTTTAACAATTCAGCGAATAGACATTTTAAAGAAAACTAAACAACAACAAAATATATTCAATTTTTTTTTGTTCGAATATATTGTGTGAAAGCTTATGTTCAAAGTAATATCCTTTAGGCAAAGCCATTTCTCAATTCCCTCCTTTCACATTTCAATTCATTATATTTTATTTTACTATTTTATTCCAATATTCAATTCAAATTCTTCTTCCATCATAATAATAACAAACGAAACGAATAAAAAAAACTTATATTTCAAACCTTCTTCAATTCTTCATCATCAAACATGATCTTCATGATTGTCTTATATATGTACAAGAACGAGAATCCTTTTCAATCTTCAAAATAACAAAAACCTTAAAGAAAAAAAAACAATAAACTAAGCTAAGAAATCGAATCAAAAGAAATATAATTTTTAAGATTCAGGTCCATCCCATATAAATCATTCATTATAATTTATTAAGTTTATACGAATAACAACAACAAAATTATATTTATATTATTTATGTACAAAAATTCTAATGAATAGGTCGAATCGAATGGAATCGACCAAAAACTCAATATAACAGACAGACAAATGTAAATTGAAATAAATCTTACAATTTTTTTTGTAACATTTAAGCTTAAGATTAACATAAGAAATAAAATGAGATGGAATGAATTCTAAATAAAAATAAAAATATATCAACAATAAAAATCTGGATGATGGGAAGGTGAGAATGATACATAAATAAAAATATCATTATACAAATAAAAACTAGACCCAACCTCATATTTTAATATTTGTCGTGATGGAGACGTTTTCTTATATATTTATTTGATTTGATCTAAGTGAATATTGATAATATGATGCAGTTCAGTGACATAGAAAAATAGTTCTAATAATGCGACACATTAAACCTTTCCAACAAAACAACCAAAAGTTCTGAAATATTACCAATCCCACAATAATTATTCAAGCAACAAAAACCAAGTAGTTTTCTCGGGGTGCAGCAAATTTTTCTACAAACTCACAAATAAAGTTATTGTTCGCCCAAAAATAACAAAAATCTGTTGCTAAGCAATTTTTTAGCACCGGTTATATTCCATACAGTAGCGTAGGCGCTTGTATGGAATATCAGTCTATCGAAAATAGTTTGAAATCTGAAAATAGTTTGATCTAACAGTAATTCAAATCTCAAATATCTGAAATTCTTGCAAATTTTCTTGAAGCTCATTAATTGTTGTATCACAAGCCTTTCCGTAAAAAAAATAACTTTTGGGTTAAAATTGGGCTACATCTAACTTTATTTTACCAGACCTTTTAATTAAGTCAATATATAATTTTTATTGAACTAGTCGGTCCCGACTTATTTGGAAAGGCAAACATTTTGTAAAGTATTGGACTTCTATAACAGAAATAATAATTGAAAATACAAATACAAAATAACAAATACAAATAACTTGCAAAATATCTATTTAAATTTTATATAATCAAATTCTTGACAAAATACACTTTTCCTAACAAACTGTTTGACTTAAATATACATATTGTCAGTATTAAACTTATTCGATTAAATTAATATCTAAATCCTCTATCTTTTATTTCTTTTTAATTATACTTTCATCACACATAAATCACTTAATTTAAAATTTCCCAATATCCTATCAATATAAAATGCTAGTCATGCTACTTCGAAATATAACAGACAAGCAGCATTCTATTATTTATAAATTTGAACAACCGTATTATATCTACAAGCAATATTGTGATTAAGCTTTACATAAAAAAAAATTTATTATTTATGTAGACAGAAAAATGTATTATTAATTGACATTGAGTGACGCAACAAAGCAATTAACTGAAAAAAAACGTTAAAAATTGGTTGACTAGCCTGTAGCACACATAAACGTTTTTATGTTAGTTGACATGGCTGGCAATAAGGCCAGCACCGAAATAAGATAGTAAATCATTATTAGAATTTCTTAAGATATGAATATGAAGAGTAAAACTCGAAATAGGCCGGTCGCTACAATTTGCTATTGAAAACCACTCTAAAACTGAACACCTCAACGTAAATTTCCTTAAGTATTTTCTCTCTTAATCTGGCAGACTGTTTTTAGTTAAATCATCGTGAATTTGTTTATAATAATTTTTAATGATTCTTCGATTTATATTTTGATTTCGGCTTTTTCCATCCTCGGTAACTCCATTAACTGCTTCATTACTTCTAATCTAATCTTGTAAGGAGGGATTTTATTGTGATCTTTCAATTATTAATGACTTTCATATTTGTTAAAATGATTATAACCTATCAGTAGTCCCAACAATGGACTGCAGTATGAATAGCGTATACTTGACAGAATTTGGGTAATGAAAGCTCTATAGAGCAAATATTTTAAAGATCTTGCAATTTTCTGTGTACGGCCAGTACACGCGCTCATGCTTTGTTATAAACGTGTTTTTCTACACCTGCTATGAAAAATAGCGTATTTCTCACAGCTTACTTAATCTCAAAATCACGTATTGCTAATACTGTGAGAAATATTATTTCTCACAGCACTTTGCCCACACATATACATTTAATTATGCGGAGAATCAACAAAAACTTAGTTGGCTGCTGCTCAGCTTTAAATCAATTGTCAAAACTGTCAGATTATACGTAATTAGTATTAGAATTTTTAACGTTGTTTTCATTTGAAGTCACATAAGAGCAATTTCTATTGAATATTACATTAATACGACATGGATAGTGACAATAATGACAATTTTGAGAATACTCCGCCTGAAATATTGGAAAAAGCTGCAAAAGTTACGTTAGATTTGTTGCCGGAAATTTCGAGAAAAAAGTACGAATTGGCATACGAAAATTTATAGAATGAAGAAGAACTACAAAAATAAAATCTTTTTCGGAAAGTGTACTTTTGGTATACTTTGAAGAGATGTCGAGAACTTTAAAGACATCCACACTTTGGTTACAATATTCGATGTTACGAAGTACTATCAGTATAAAAAACAACATTGATATATCAACGTATCCAAAATTACGTTTATTTTTGAAAAGAAAGTCCGATAATTATGTTCCCAAAAAATCAAATATCTTGACTGCAAAGCAATTAAAGAAATTTTTAAAAGAAGCGCCAGAAAAGGAATATAATATTAAGTTACATGAATTGTATTCTTTGATTTTGTGCAGTTGTAGAAAAAGTATAGTGTGAAACATGTGGCTAAAGTACTTTTCTCACTTGTTGCACAATATACTATTATTTCAATAAACATAACTTAAGTTCATAGTTTTAATCTTTTCCTTGATTTATTTCTTAACTTTATCAAAATCTAAACTTAAATTTTTATCAAAAAAAAAAACCAAACGTTTTTTGTAAAGTTCGAAACTTAATTTTTTGACTGATTAACAAAAAGAAAATCAAAAATTGACTAATTTGTTTAAGTTTTTTAATAATCAAATTATAATTGCACAATTCAAAAATTGAAAATCGACCGTTCTATTTGGAATCGAAAAATTAATTCATTTTGATCTCAGAAATTAAAATGATGACTCCCAAAAATATCAAAATGACGGATTTATATATTTAGATTAAAATAAAAACGAGAGAAAAAGAAAACATAAGCAATTGTGGTTTCATTATTAAATCAATACAACGATATCAATAAAAAAAACTTACACGATCAAAACAAATATGAGCAAACCTGTGAAAAAGATTTATTATCAGTTTCATTTGTTGTTGCCAATATACATGTAAGAGAACGTAGCATTTCTATTTCAACACAATGAAAAATATAAAACTTGCAATGCATATAAAAAAATTAATATATAATATGGAATCGCCTGAATGTTTACATATGTAGATAGAAAATGTAATAAATAAAATTCAATAAAATGGTCCAAATGGTTACGTACGTTATGTTCAGTGCTCGAGTTTATCTGTTAATTAACATACAAGAATTGTTTAAGCCCAAAGTTGCGGCATAACAGATGGAAAAGTGGTTTGCGCTCGGGAATGACCCTTGTCTGTTAGATCTGACTGCCAAGCATAATGTTTTTTTGCAAAACATTTTTGGTCAGAATTATAGTACTCTAACATTCTTGTATAAGTTCCTTCAAACGCTACATGTTGATGCATAACAGCTGACCAGATTTATGATACATTGATTCCAATATATCATAAACAAAAAACATACAGAGACTTCAACCCATGTTTTTAATTTTTAAAGTGGCCAGAGTGTCTTGCAATTTTTTCATTAACCGTCTTAGATGATGGCCAACAGTTTGGTCCACTGAGAGATATCATATTAGCTTTACAGTACAAAACTCTTTTGTTGGGTATATAACTATTCTCGCTTCATAAGCAGTTAGAGGTTCTCATGGTAAAATCTGCCTCCAGGTTAATTTTTTCATTCGCAACAAAAGTGCTTGGGAATAATCCCAGAGACTCACCTCTGACATTAGTTCTACTTACATTATAGATATATCACTGCTTGAGAATTTTTGACTCACTAGATTTGAATTTTTTAATACGATTAGATTATTACTTATTAGGGATTTTTTGTGAGCACTTAAATTCAATTAACTAAGGAAATTATTTGAATTTTTCAATTCAAAATTGTATTTTAGATTTTCTTAGTAAAACCGCCTTTCTCTTATCCGGTGTTTCGGACTAATTCGAACCTTCCGCATCGGTGCCATGTGCTTAAAATTTCATTATCTGACGACTACTTAATATGAATTTTTCAATCATCAACCCCTTAATAGTATAATATTACCATAAAACTATTACTAAATATTTATTTTGAAAAGATTAAGCAAATATGGGACAATATAGAACAAAAATACAGAACAAGGTCTCAAGGTTTTTCTACAGCATTTGTGGCTGAACAATAATTGAATTAGATTCATAAATGAAGCGTCATTGGCACTCCATAGACATTGCACAAAGGACTTCAATGTAATCTAATGCATCTTTAGCTCAAGAATACATTGGTGGAACTTTTTAAAGAAGAATAGTCAAATGAATACAGAACCATGAAACAGTTAATGTACTAAAACAGTTTTAGTCTCATAGTTGATTTCAAAATTTCAATTCGTTTGCTTTGGGATGGGCTATCATCGATACCTGAATTTATTCTTATAGTAATAACCATACCTTACTTTAACACCTGCTCCACTAAATTTAATTGTGATGAACGAGCAAAATCTAATAGGCAACAAAGTAAAATTCGCTAACAAAGCTAAATTAAAGGTTTTCGGATCGTAAACGAATATCTCAATGCAATTGAATCTACATATTTGATCGATTTTAATTCTCGTCGCCGCTTTATCAATCAATTACTAAATTTAAATTCAAATGACAATAGTTAGCTCACTAAAACAAAATAATTACTAGCTGCACTAATTATAAAATAATAATCGTTGACTAAATAATTCGTGCATTTGGCCATTGCCGCTTTTTTAAATGTTACAATTTAAATGAAGAACCTTTAAAAATTGAAAGTTTAAATATTTGTCTTAAGAATATATAGAAAAGAATATTAATTTTCCATATTTTTTTAATATTGTTACGGTTATAACAAAATCATATCGAAATACAACGTAGAACTAAATTCCGTACAGCATATATGAAACACCCTATCTTCAGCATATTCATAACGATGATTATTGAGTGATGATCATCAAAACAAAACAAAATACAACAAATATTGAATGAAATAAATATAATTGCTGTTGTATTTACAGTTAAGTGACAGTAAAAAAAATATCTCTCATTTTGTTGTATGGAACCTTCCGTAAAAAGAAAGTTAGAATAATGTAGATTTTTCTAGACTGTACGGAATTTAGTATTTAAGCAGGTATTCTTAGGCAGAATTAAATAATTGTAAACGAAACGTTATACTGTGCATATAAAACCGTGTAACTAGAAGAAGTTATTTTTAAAACTAGTTTGTATGAATAAATTTTTAAGTGTTATTGGGTAGAAATATTTTGTGTATTATTTTGGAAGCTGTGAACTGGAAATTTCTACAATCAACCGTTGGAGTTTTGAAGCTGTTGGTGGAATATTTTAGTTAGGAATATTGTTTGCTGTATTGTTTTCCTGTTGTTGTGGAACAATTAAGGTGTTGAATACTTAATAAAACCTGATGTGTTTGCTTACTAATCAGTGATCGAACTCAGAAGTAGACTGGGAATTAATTTTATCGAATTGAGAATAAGGTCAATTCGAAGTAAGGTTAGAAAACAACGTAAACGCATCAATATTATAAAAACAAAAATTTAAATATTACTATTACAAAAAAATAAGGGAGACAAAATATGTTGAAAAAATATAATATTTTTTTTAATTTACTAATAAATACTTTATTGCTTGAATGTTTAATGAAGCAGTTTATTTTTGACCAAAAGTTAAAAATTTGTGATTTGTTAAAAATTCATTAAACACAAAATCAATACAATACTTTATCAGTTTGGGAAAATATATGCATTAATTTAATTTTATTTCCACGAAAGCAAAATTGCATTTTGTTTTTGATATAATTTTGAATCAAATAAAATTGATTATTGTGTTACGCTGATTCAAAAATCATAGCGCAACTAAATAAAGTTCTTTTTATTTGTTGTTTTAAGAATATATGCATAATTTTATTATTTGAAATAAAAAAAAATTGTTATTTTTAATAATATGAAATTAATTATTTAAATTGTTTTTTATAATGTACAACAAAATGATTATTTTTTGATTTTCGCTGCAATCAGTTTTTATGCATCTCGTTCCATGATTAGTTCACCCCAGTTTCGACATATATCACGAAGGTTTTGGATGATGACATCAAGGCGCAAGGTTGTCTGAGTCTGTGTATAAATTATCTTTTGTTGCGTTGGTGTAAATGTAAGTTAAAAGTAGAAATAAAATTAGCAGCACTATTTTATGATCAAAAGTCGGTTGACGACGTTTAGACTGATATAGTGATTCTTTATTTACGCAAAACGACGTTGTTTTAAGCAGTCGTAAAACACGTTCGTGTTACTTAGAGTAATAATTGTACAATAAATGACATGTTGATAAGTAACTTCTAGATTTTAATTGGTGACGAAGTGTGTTTTTTCAAAATAGTTTACATTATTGAGCGCAGAGGTTTTCTGAGAAGTTAGAGAAAGGTCAGTTTAACATAACAGCCGTTTATCTTTAAAAATCCATTTATATAACCATTAACACGGGGCTTAAGCTGAGTATCATACACTGAGAAAATTATTATTTTTTAAGTTAATTAAAAAAAGCTCGGGTGCTGCCAGAAGGTGTTCATTTTTAAATCATTGTAAGCGAAAACAAAATTTACGTTTATAAATTTTTTATTTTCAAGCAATATTTTATAAAATATATGAATGTTATACAGTTATTCTCTAAATTAATAGACCTGCTATTACCAAATGAAGTTTAATTAATTTAGTAAAATTAGTAACATGAAAAATAAAAATAGATATCGAATAATAAATTGGTGCTTAAATATTCAATGATTAATAAGAATAAAATAAAATTATTTGAATAGCACAATTTCACAAATTCACTTATATTGATTCAATAATTCTAATCAGTAATCTTCAAAGGTTGTTTCATCAAGATTGGTAAAGCAAATAATTATCTTCCAAATTTATATATAATTAGAAAAATAATTATTACAGTTAATTTTAAATTATAAATATAGTGACTCCATTTGGTGTATGTTGGATATCGCGTAATATATATAAAATATAGTAACCCAATGCTTTTAGATGTGCATTGCGCAACATATGGTTCGCCTTGATGCTGACTTTCCGAGACTATTCTCAACATCAATTTCAGACCCTTATTTAATTCAGTTGAACTAAAATCTGCAATGCCTAATAAGTCGGATTACAAAATATAAAAAAATTTAATTATTTACCTTTACCAATCTGGTATATAACTGAATTTATTACCTTTAAGGGTCATAGCTTTGTTGTTGTTTTTAAAAATAGCAATTAAAGTACAAATGATATCGTATAAGACTTGATTGAGTATAAGAAAGAAATGTAACGCCTTAATTGAAATATTTCGTCGATTATTCAAGCATTGCTTTCTTTACTGACAAGGCCTGGTGGTAACAAACGTTTTTATTAAATATGACTCCATACGAGAGTAATTTTCAAATCAGTCTAATAAAATGTTTTGGTATAACCTTGAGTATTAGACTAATTGTTTGAATTAGTACCATACAAACAAAAATTGCAGTAATTGTGGCAATGTTGTTTTGGAAGCTGGTGCAGCTTGAAATTTCGAACAATTTAGCATAATATCAACTTTTCTTTCTGAACTTAAACTGCTGGTGTATATAGTCCCTTCGTAAGTCTTTTTACTGGAGTCGAAATATCTATGAAGGTGAAGGTCTACATCTGGTAATTTTTTTACCGACGATTTATACAAAAATTATATTTAATAGCGATAGTTCAGACAAAAGCTTACGCCACTTTTTAAATAGTTCTTGCAAGAGAAAACTTAATAGTAGATCATCAATACGTGTTATAGCTTTTTAAACAGTCAGCTTTATTGCAACAGTACAGTGAAGTAAAATCTTTAAATATTTGTTTTCGAGGCGGCCAAATTGGCTCTTTGAAACAAACGTAGATTATTTAATATTTGGATTCATAAGAAAAATCCTGTTAATCGATATCTAAAAGCCATATCAATATCAAACCAGATAATTACCGCGCTGCGCTTAGGGGTACGTTACAGTGCACAAGTAATTTGTCTTCCCGCCTACAAAGGGTAAAATGCATAAACGAATAAATCCCACCCAAAGAGATGCTGCCATAAATATAAACAAAGACCTAAAAAAACTCGCCGAATTTGGTCAATTTTAATTCCACCAAAACACAACTGTTCTAGATTCAAAGATTCTAGACCTAGTTCCACTATGATATTTCAGTTAGTTTACCTCCATTAGATGTTGTCGGAGAGGGGCGTACCTGCACCTTTATTCATCAACAACCTCTCCTCCTCCTCGGTCCCTACGTCTTCGACACTACTGCTATCCTCTGCAGCAGCATCCTCCTCCTCTTCATCTACCATATTTGCCACATCACTGAGTGTCATTAAGGTTGCGGCTGCCTCCCTGGACTGTGGTGATAGCTGAGGTACTTCCCCTGAGATGTCACCAGCCCCCTTTTCCCCCGTACCTTCTGCTGTTGCCCTTCTAGGTCCATGGACAATGACTTTGCCAAATCGGTAGTTGAGAATATTCCACACCCCCGATATGGCTGTCTTTGCCCTGTCGTCAATTAGGGCCGTCAGGAGTTGACCTGTGCCCTCATCCCGACTTCCTGACAGCTTCCACTCCCTAACAAATGAGCCGGCGTTTTGCCCCTCAAGCAAAGCGAGAGATTTCTCCCTGGTCTGCCCAGCACTCCTTGGTAGAAAGACGGTAATCTTGTGAGGAATTGGAATTTCATCCCCCATTTTCGTCACAAGTATATGTGTACTGACTTCCACTTAGGTAACACAGACACAAGCCATTCTACCGTTTGCTCGTCGTCGCATTCTACCGCAACATAACCAGGTTTGAAGTGGATACCCCCAAACCCAATCCTGTGATCAACACATCCTATCGCTAGTTGCTTCATTAGCCCTGCTTCGATTAGCCCCAGCTCCTTCGCACTAAACATTGTCTGGGGATAATTCGCATCCATAATAGCCACCTTGTCTCCTTCATAACTTCAGCATAGCTGGTGCATGGATTGAGATGGTGTTGCTCTCTGTTCTGACGATTGGCTATCCTGGGTTTCTTCGGTGCATTGTCCTGCGGCGTCGTGGACTCTCTGGCCCGCTTCACGTTTTCTGCTCCAACGGTTGGAGCCTTCCTTTCCGTTCCAGAGCCCTTCCCTTTGAGTCATCCGGAGAGATTCCCTCCGCGAGGAACTTTAGGTACCACCTGGTACCAGCTCCACTGAGCCCCCACCTCAGTGGGTCGTCCAGCCTTCCCGGCTGACCTAAAGGTGGTAAAGGTGGACCTCTATGTCGTCTACCCTTACCGCTCCCCATACTGCTCCCGGCCACTGCAGTACCATTTTCGCCGGTACACTCCCATAGTCAGTACGGCGAGGAGACTCGCTCCTGCGCCGGCCACTTGTACCCTCTTCTTTCGTCAGTGCGGTGACATCCCGCCTTTTGTGTTTGTTTGTGTTTTTTTTGTAATTATTTGTTTTCATTTTGTTCCCACGAGAATTACGAGAAAGTAGGTCGACCAAGTTAGAGCTCTGTTAACTTGGCAAGGTAAAATACACCTGGAGGTTGCCCGGTATCCAGGCGGGTACATTCGTGACTGGGCTATTTGAATGGGCCCCCAGTCAACAATAAACATTAACAAACTAAATCAAATTTTAATCAAAATCGTACTACAACCTTACATGACATAATTTCCCGTGTATTCCGTGTATCTTGCGATTAGAAATAGAAAAAACCCGTGCCACGGGTTTCACCCGTGTGGTTGCCCGTGCCACACCCATGTGACTATTCACGCCACACCCGTGTGACTACATGTGCCACACCCGTGTGGCTACCCGTGTGACACCCGTGTGGTTCGAATAGTGTCGCTCTATTTATTCTGTATAAGGGATAACACTATACCGGATACACCGGACAACACTACACGCGATAAAATAATTGCCAAAATGTTTACCTTTTCCGATAATCAAAAATATTTCAATTCAGAGGCAAAAAAATATATAAATTAATTTTTTAACGTATTTGTTTATAATATTATTATTGTTTCATTTAATTATGGTTTTTATAGAAAAAATATTTATTAATAATAGTCTCATGCTTATGTTAGTGTTAAGAGGTTGAAAGCAAATCACAATCTTTGGTCGTTGGAATCTCTAATTCTTATTCTTAATAAAAAATTGTTTTCAATGAGTAATGCACAGAACATTTTTCAATATTTAGTACAAATGTTAAAATATAAAATCACATTTAGTAAAGCATAATTAATTTGATGTAAAAACAAATGTGAATTTGTCATATACTAAACTTTAAAAAATCGTATAAAAAAATCCATATGGAATCTCTCACTTTTTATTTTTTAGTTTCATAGCTGCATGTGTTGACTTTAAAATTTGTGAAAAACAAAAAAAGGACGATTTTTGAGATATGAGCTTTATAGTAAACCAAGGTTTAACGCGCCGCCTAGCGGAAAAGAGAAAAATTATTAATTTCCAATTTACACATTTCGATCATTCAACTATTTTTCTTCTTATTTGCAACAATATACGTAAATCGCATAAAATTAATGTAATAATAACCAAGTCTACGTGAAAAAGCCTCAAAAAGTCAACCGTGCATAACTCCGATTCAAAGTAGTCAAATAATAAAACCAGAAATCACCTTTTTCCTTGCGTCAATACCAACAAAATATCAAAATTTCAGATTTTTTAAAAATCAAAAATTTAAAAATCGACAAAAAAATGTTTGTTTTCAAAATAATGTTGTGTGTATGTTTTAGATAGGCCGAAAGAAATTAAATTACTACCCCTCTTGTAATTTGATTTTAAAGTAACCCACTACCCAGAATTTGAAGTTTTAGAAATGTTTCGGATCAATCTGTTCTAAAACTAAACACTTACACAAAACCAAACTTTATTTTTTATTTCACCAGAACTACTTGTATGCAAAGTATGAAATCGATCAAAAATGTTCAGGTTAAAATCTCGACTTTTTGGGTTTTTCAGAGTTCAGACACAAATTTCATCCGTAGATACTCTTTAAAAATATAGCTAAATTTTTCTTACACTGAAAAAAACATGTCCTATTTCCAATCGAAATGCAATTGTCTCAACCTCACCGTGCGGTCACATATGGCGAATCAAACTACGAAATTGCTTTAACAACTCTACAATTATAAATCGATGAAGTTGAGACAATCACACGAAATATTTATGTGAAAATAAAATATAGTTCAATTAATCTCAAATACTTAAACTTTAAAATGAAAAATTCATGATATAAGGCCCAAGAAAATTTTTTTCAGGGAAATAGTTATTATCTTTATTCAACTACTGTTATATTGGATATAACACTTTATATTTTAAATGAACCTCATTCAGTTGTTAGGAAAATGTTATCGTGTAGTTGTCCCAATCACAGTGAAATTGATTGCAAATAATTTTTCTTTGCATGAATAATCAACTGTCAACTTCGAGATGAGGTTGTCATGAACTTCAATTTTTTTTTCAGTGTATATATTCTTTTTACCCCGCAAGAAATGTATATTTGTTTTAAATAAAATACCTAAATTAGCATGGAATTGAACCAACATTTTTGAATAAAATTATAGGCTAAATAGCGATCTTTAAAAAACGTCATTTGTAACAATGAGTTTAAGGTTTAGTCGCCTGTAGCGTTTTTAAATTGTTTATTGTTTTTCCAGAATTTGTAATTAATTTGGTTAAGTCCCAGCAATCCAAAAATGTGATTAAATTTATTTTAATTTGAAGCTTCTAATTACGTGTTAAAATTGACACAAAAGCCGAGAGGCATATCTCTGTCGCACCAACATTTTATCTCTACCGTTACTCGATATCTTGAATCCGAAATAGAATTTGCATAAAATCAACATTTTAAACAAATTAAAAACTCCTCTTCTTATCGTCAACAACAAATTTTCTTAATTAATTAAGAACAACATCCCATCAAAATCCAATCAATATAAAAGTAATCCCACACAAAATATTACGAATATAAGCACAAACATGTTTTCTTTCGTTTTTGCTGCATTATCTTTAAACAAAAACAAAAAATTCTATAAAATTATATTCGTGTCACTTTTGATTGGTTCCACTTTTCTTACTTCCAATAACGAACAAACAAAAAAATTACACCAAAAATCTTAAGTCACACCATTGAATCTTAAATTATACCAACGAGAAAACAAAGATAATCATTATTTTAAGATGATGTCGATGTTGACGACGGTGATGATGAGATTACTTTGATGATAATGAATGAAATTTTCTGTAATTTTTTTTGTTTTTATTTTTGTGTGGAAAAGATGTCAGAAGTTTTTTTTTTTGTTTTGGAAATTTTTATATCTGCTCTTTAGATAATTTTATGGAATAAACGTTTTTGTCTACTGATTTCTTATATTTTTTTTTTTTTTTGAAATTTTCTGGTAATATCAAAACGGATTAGGCTTGGTTGAAATGATTCTTATATAATCGGTGTGATAAGGTTGTAATGTTTGTTCGACAAGAAAATTTTTGAAATTTAGTACCAACTATTCTTGTTTTAAGGTTAAAGAAAATCGTGTCGCAGATCCATATTTTGTGTGTGCTTAAAAATTTATGGAATTGAAATTTATGGAATAACCTCATTATATTTTGCTAAATTACTTTTCCACTAAAATTGGCTGTTCACGTTTACATTCTTCTGTCATGCCTTTGCTTCCTTCTAAAAAATTTGTGCAAATTTACTTCGGTCTGAAAGACCTAAGTATTACATTCATGAGCTCAAAGTGAAATTCTTACCCCTACTTTTTTTGGCATTTCTCGACGTTTTAGGACCTACTGATTCTAAAAAAGCAAAAAAAAAAAAAATGTATGTCTGTCTGCCGGCCGTCCGGCCGGCCGTCCGTCCGGCCGTCATTACCTACACTGCAGGGAAAACGGCTGGAGGGATTTCAAAAATTTTTTTTTCTAAAAATAGGTATTCACAAGGGACAGGTCCGAAAGGACGCAGTGTTCGATAACTGTACAGGAAGTGTGTCAAAAAAATCATTATGTGTGTCAAAAATAGCAAATTTTCATATTTTTGGCTAAAAAAACGTTCATTTTAAGTGATTACGAGTAGGAACATTAAATTTGGAGAAATCTTGATGGTCGGGATTGGTATGTGAGATCAAAAACTAGATTATTGCATTATAAGTTTGTCAAAAAATAGTTGTCAAGTGTGTCAAAAGGAAGATTTTTATTTATTTTTTTACCTAATATTTTGGAAAAAAAATAAAATCAATTGTTTGTTTGAAATGAAGTTTTATTATTATTATTGAGAATTATGGCATCATAAGTTTGTCAAAAAAATGTTGTAAAGTGTGTCAAACGAAAGATTTTTATTTATTGTTTTACCCAATTTTTAGGAAAAAAATAAAATTGTTTGAAATTAAATTTTATTATTATTATTGAGAATTATGGCATTATAAGTTTGTCAAAAAATGTTGTCAAGTGTGTCAAAAGAAGGGTTTTTATTTATTTTTTACCCTATTTTTTTAGAAGAAAATAAAATTAATAGTTCGTATGACATGATATTTTATTATTATTATAGAGAATTATGGCATTATAAGTTTGTCAAAAAATAATGTCAAGTGTGTCAAAAAATGATTTCATTAAATTTTTTAGCCAATTTTTTGGGAAAAAAAATGTAGCTGTTTTTATGACGTAAATGTGATTGAAAAAAAATGAAATTGGACATGGAAATTTTTGAATTTGTTATAGTTTTTGAAATATTTTTGGAATTTTGAAAAGTTTGTATTTTTAATTTTGTAATAATTTTTGCAATATTTTTAGAATTTCGGAAAAAGTTTTAATTTTTGATTTTGTAAGAATTTTTGAAATATTTTTAGAATTTTGAAAAATTTTAAATTTTTGATTGTATTATAATTTTTGGAATTTAGAAAAAATTTTCAATTTTTGATTTTGTAATAATTTTTGGAATATTTTTAGAATTTTGAAAAAAGTTTGAATTTTTAAGAATTTTTGAAATATTATTGGAATTTAGAAAATATTTAAATATTTGATTTCATTCTAATTTTTGGAATATTTTTGGAATTTTGAAAAAGTTTGATTTTATTTAGTTTAACAATATTTTTGGAATTTTGATTATAATTTTCCGGCAACGTATTGATGTTTCGTGTTAGTTTTGTAATAAATTTTTAAACAGAGATAAAAAATACTTGTACTTTAACAAAGAGTTATGTTTGATATACATCGCTGCCCAAAACTAAAAACCATGTCCTCGTGAAAGTTTTTTGCCGAAAACTATATCAAAATCCTTTACCCAGACCGAAGTCTTGATATCTCAGAGCTGTGAGATTTCAGCCCCTCCATATTTTTATTTTTAATTCTGACAACTAAATGAACAGAAATAAGAAATCTGATAACTGAACGTTATATAATTCTTATACCTCAATCCAATCATAAAATTCCTTTTCTTTTCTTTTCCTGACGTCCTATAAAAAATGAATAAACTTTTTGAGTTTTTCTTTGCTTGTGTAAATAAATTGGGAAAACCATTTTCAACAATTATCGATTTGACTGTTTTGGCAAATTTTTGTTTAAATTCTTATTCAAACAAAATCGGCGGCACTAATAGTATTAGATCAAATTAATCAGGTCAAATAATTAACCTCAGTAAAACTTCAGTAAAAATTGTGTCCAGTTTTAACCATTTAAATTTATAACTAAATCTCGGATTAGGGAGCGAAGTATTCGAGATTTCTCTGATTATTTTTTGGTTGGTTTTCGATTGTATAAATCAAAAGAGTGAGTCAATTATGAAAGTCATTCATTTTTATTTGAAAAGAAAATGAATTAAAGGGGCAGATGTAAATCAAGTGGTTAGTTGTTTGCTGCTGACACTTCATTAAACTTATAATTTTGTGTTATATTTTCAAATAAAATATTTTCGTTTAAATAATTTTCTTTTTTATTTCTTGTTTTAGGTATGGCATTCGATTCGATTTTATTACATTAAGTAATTATTAATTAAGGTAAGTCTATTTATTTTTCACTATTAAATTAAAGCTTATTAGTCAACCACATGGTTGATTGAAGTTTGCCGTCCTGGTGAAACTCGGCTCAAACTGTTTTGTATGTACGCTGCTGTATGAGGCGCATCTACAACTAGAGCACTATTTAAGTACATGAGGAAGCCGAAATTATTTGCGTTGTTTTATACCATCACGTAAAAAATTGATGAACCTCTTTGATTTATTTTCGATCTAAGTTTGGCTAAAACACAAGACCTTTAGGAGGATTCGACCACTTTTTAATAAAACAACGTTTTTCCTGAATGAAATGTGCACATGATATTAGTGTTTCATTAGTAATCTTTTTTCTTATTATTTTTTATCATTGAATGTCATAGCATCAATATATTATTCGGTTAAAATTTTGTGTCTATTTTTCACTGAAATACAATTTATTTCTTTTATTTTGATATTCTATAACTGTTTGTAGTACGCCTATAATAATACAATAGCTAAGTTATATATTTTTATGTCAAATATTTTTAATAAATTAAATTGTTTGATATAAAATAACAGAGGCTTAACCAACCTTGTCTAAAATATTTTGGTCAATTGTTGAAATGTTAATTGGTGACATAATTGTTTTTGGTGAACTTTTAATCTCAAGCTTCATTTTATTTACAAATTTTGTGATCCATTTAGATAAAAAATAAAAACCAGTCATATGGTATCCTTCGTTAGCATTACTTCAAATGTGATATTTAAAAGAAAATTTTTTGTCTTGGTTTTATTTTAATTGTTTCAAACCAATGAAATTCTCTAAAATGTAATGACATCATTCAATTTCACCAAAAAGATTTTTTTTTTTTGAATTATACTAATAAAAAATATTTATACATCTGGCCGAATGGGATATTAAAAATTACCAATCTAATTTTGAAATAATTAACTGATATCACAACGTATAATTCATAAAAAATATATAAAGAAATGAAAAAAAGAAAAAAAATTTCTAAACGAATTCCCCTCGTTCGTTGATAAATTCTCATAATTTTTTGGAAAATTCCTCAAGCAAGTGGTATTGATAAAAGCCCTTGGCATACAGCCTCGTGCTTTTATCAATATACTTGCTTTCGAAATTTTTAGCAAAAAATTATTTTAAATTATCACCGCCATTGGGAAATTACAACTGATAATTTATCTATATAGCAAAATGATTTCAATAAGATACTTAGAAGTTTTAAACGAAATCATAAGTTTATTTATAAAAATGTCGTGAGGAAAGGTTTGTGTTATTGACAATCCAGTAACAGAAACCCTGGAAACAATCTAGTAAATATGTTAGCCAAATTTTCAACAATGGTGACAGTGGTAAGAAATGGAAACATTATTTCAATGAAAAAAATTAGGAAAATAAAAAAAACTAGTTAACGAAATACGCGTCATGACAAAATGTTTTGTTTCGTACAATCTCATCTCATTGACTAGACTGAGATTAGTTTAAATTTATTATGTTATTTCCATTGAATATTTAAGTAAAATATTTTATAAAGGATAAAAATATTTGCTGACACCATTAATAAATATTCAAGTGTTTGGTTATTTTTCTCAAATTATGTTATGATTATTTGCTGACAAATGTGTGATGAAACTTCAAAAAACTTTTGTTTCTAAATACTATGAAAAATGGGCGGAGTGAGAGAAACTGTTGTTTTTTTTTTATTGGAATTTTTTCTCTTGTAGATTTGAAAAACTTACATTCTATAATATAATTTCAAATTGCAATATGGAGAACGAGGTCGACTGAGGAGCTATATTTCGAGAGGTCAAATCCCCTGGCGTAGTGCATTATTTTTTACCTTAATTTTTTTTTGTAAATAACATTAAAATTATTGTTTTTTTTCATAAATACATAAAAATCATAAAAATTTCGTTTTACGAATTTTAAATTGATCGATAATGTAGTTTTTTTAAAGTTATTGCTACCGTTGTTCCTGTCTCGTTCAAATTATTATCATTTCGATATTAACAAGAAAATATATTATTTTTTGACAGACAGTGCTCAAAGTCATGCAATAGTGGTTTTCCGATGATTATTTTCCAGAACAAAAACTACATTACGAGCATTTTTCTTTCAATATGAGCTACCATCTTCATCACAAAATGAAAATACCGATTCAAACACAGTATGACTGTGCAGTAAAATAGTATGACGTCATTACGAAGTAAAATTTAGTATGTATTCAGCGGATTTTTACAACAACTGTAATATTTGCTTTTTTGAATGAAGAAATGTTTCGATAGTCATTTAATTTCTTATATTTTTTGTGTTGTTTTCTTCTTTTTTCATTTTTTCTATTTTCTGTTGGTGATTTTTGTACCATTTTTCTTAATTTTTTTTTTGAAGGAATGAATGAATGTTTTTAAATAATTTTGTTTGATTTTGAAAACAAATAAATTTTTTTCAAAAATTTTTTGTTTTAAATTTTATTTGATTTTCAATTAGTCACAAAATTCAATTTCGAAAGTTTCATAGAACATTCTATTCGTGCTCCTCCTCTTCATGACAATACCCACACACAGGACTTTCACTAAGTCCTAAGTTCCATGTCCTGTAAGGACACCGACCACAGTGCTGAGAGTTTCCCTCTTCAGACTTAAGAGAAAATTAACTTTTTTTTTCGGAAATGCTGATAAACATCTTAGTTTGCCTGCCTGTTGATAACGCATTCCACAAGGCCTTCACCTTGAGGTAGACATTGGCCTTCAATAGTGACAATAGTGACAAACGTTTTGGATAACCCTGAGGTGGGTTCTGGGCCTGAAAATTTCATGTCCGCTCCCACCTTTGCAAGTTAATCCGCTTTTATGTTGTCCGGAACGCTAGCATGACCCGGAACCCACCGCAATGTTATATTGTTTAGTTGCGCTGTCCTAAAAATATTATTTCTACACTCATAGAAGAGTTTGGAAGTAGTCTCCGGGCTTTCCAATGCTTTGATAGCTGTTTGGCTATCCAAACAGATACATATTTGTTTCCCTTGCAGACTCAGACGTGTTACTGCATGCGTGCATTCATAGATAGCATACACTTCCGCTTGGAGAGCTGTGGTAAAATTGTCCAAGTGATTAGAAGATTAGAAGAGGTTGGATTGGGATGGATAGTGGTTGTATCAAAGTCGGATGCAAAAAAAAAGCGAGTTGCTGTGAAAGTGGAGTTGGCTGGAAGTGGAGCCCGAGGGATACCCCCATTTGTATAGTTTTGAATCAAATGAAAATGTTACCCACAATTATGCCAGGAAAATTCGATTTCTCAGATCGTAAAACCAACAACAAAAGTACGATGTGACAAATTTGCAAGAAACTATACGAATTTGTTTTAGTGATCGGTTGGTCAGAATTGAGGATAGCGCCGTTCGCCTGTTTTTGTTTTTTGTAGCGAACATCAGTGAGTTTTTGATCATTGAATAACAATCTTGGAACTTACGAGGAGTCACAAGCCTAGAGAGGATTCCTACCAACTTCAGCTCGTGAGTTCGGATCTTGCTCCTCAGCCCATTTCAAACGAGGAAATGCACGTGATAAAGCTTAAAAGGAAACGGAATCAAAAATGCAAAGAAAAGGGACTCTTACGACCCCAAAAATTGGAGGAACCAAGACCATCACCACCACTGCAATCTCCCCACCAACTATGTGCATAAAATGTTACTCTACAACCGCTATTTCAATTTTAAATTTCAACCTTTCCAATTTTTATTCAAATTCAATTTTAGCCAAAATAATTTAAAAGAAACAACTAGAAGTGTTTGAGCATATTCACGTATCTGTTAAGCTTTACATACTTTTACAAGTATATATATCAAGTTCCTAAACGAAAGCAAACACAAAAAATGAAAGGCAAGAACCATTGAACTAATAGTTCTATTATGGATAGAACGAACAATAAGAGTTACATCGATAGCATCGTATTTGCAAAATTTATAATTAAATGATTGCCGATGCGTTGCGTAAATTTTTGAATACAAGCAATGCATGAGAGATAATAAGTTGATGTTTGACTTTGCTGGTGTGACACGACCGAAACTTTATGATTCAAATGATTGTAGATATTTATGACTTGCGAATGCATGACTGATGAGAAAATCATTATTTATTTAAAAAGGTAACTAATGGAACTCCATGCACTACCCTACTAACAGTTCGTGCGCTATATCAAAGCAAATTCGTGTGCTACGCCAAAGCGCAACTGAGCAAAAATACACTAAGATGTTAACGCTCTTCTAAGGTTGTTAAATTTTCGATTCTCTAGGTTATAGTTAGAGCGATCGATAAATATTGTTAAACAACTGTTTCAATAATTTGGTTACAAAAATTAAGGTAGGATGACACACTCGTTCGACACTGTTACTATTCTAAAATGCCAAAATTGCTGATATGTCATATCTGTCAACAATGCCGCTGTACTTCGTAGGGTTCGTCTTTGTTATACATTGGTCAAATGTTGATCAGGCCAGTAAAAACCCATAAACTGAAACCCATAACCTGAAACCGCTTACCCATAAACCGAAACAAATCAGGAAATGCTTCTATTATTCACTACACTCAAAACCAAAAAGGAAAAGTAGGTATACACAATTTGTTTGTATAGAAAATTTCCCTAAAAAAATTTAAAATTTTTTTTCATAAATTCAATGTCTGTAGTCTTAATTTTAAAACAGTTTCATTAAATACATGAAAATTATGTCTGTATTAGCAAAAAATGGTGAAAACTAAGCTCGAAAGATAAAAGCACAAATATCGACTATTTTTGACGTCAGTTGGGATTGCCAAAGCCAGAATTTAAGAGAACGCCGATTGGGAATACAAAAATTTGTTCAATTTAAATTCCACCAAAACACAGCAAACATTGGTTCCAGATCGAAGACCGAGTTCCTTAACGATATTTCAATCAAAATTAAATTAAATTAAATATAAAACGACTGAGAAAGCCTCCCACTCCAGTAATGCTCGCATCACGACACCACACTGTCCATATTGATGATCAAACGGGCTGTGTTTAGCAGTTGAAAGCTACAGTACGCAAAATATCGATTTGAAATATCGATGCGGCAGGTGATTGATCGATTTAACAGGTGATCTAAGTAGACGAAGACTTTTTTCGTGATATTCATGTGGTATTACTTTATGCATGAAGCTACACACAAAGAGAGTAATACAGTCCGAAAAGCATAAGCATGAACTGATATAACGGCCGGCCAGACACCGTGGACGCCGTTTTATGACGAGAAGATATGTTACGTTCTTATAAATCGTCAATCAATGGGAGCGAATACGCTTCCTATTTTGTCAATGCGTTGACTCTGCGCATTGGATGTGGTGAATAGTGCCACCGGAGCACTCCAAAAGCTTGAACCCTCCTCTATCACTCTTAACTTCAACATCCGGTTTAATTCTTCAAACAGTTTACAAATGCAGTAAAGGTGAATCTGAATAGTGTCTATGCTTAACAGGGGCACCATCACCAATGTAGGTGGTATGTTCTAGTGATGCAATTCTTCCCAGACAATGTTTGTTGAACCAAGGATAAGAATCCTTGATCTTCTCAAATTCATGAAATTGCGCGCTTAGAATCTTTCAATGTGCCAGGTTGGAGAAGGAACACCACACTAGAAAGTAAAAGAAAATAATCTGATCTTTGACTCTAGGTGATGTGTATTGCTTGAGCAAAACCCTCCCACATCGATAGAAACGTTCCGAATCAAAACGAATGCTTGATCAGCCAAGTATTTCTTACACCTTATTTTACTCGGCAATCGGTAGGTGCAAACAAATAAAATGTCGAGACCACTCACTGTCACGAAAAAATTCAAAAATGAAAAAATTCAGAATGTTCTTCTTTTACTGAACAGCGTATAAATGGAATGATTTACCCTAATCAATTGTCTCCAATGGCTTCACCCTACAATTTTTTAAAAAGCGAACATCAACACCTAAAAACGCATATTATTGTGGAGCTTTTAGGTACTGATAGGTATTAATGTGTAGTTGTGATACATATTTTTATTCCTATAGTATACAAAACTCTTCATAAAAAAAATATAATTTAATTTCTAAAACCGTTGCCAAACACTTTCGAATATAAAGCCTTTGCTGCAGATTACTATCATATCTTCTCGCTGAACGATAACTTAAGACACAGAAAAAAAATTCAGTGTGGTAAAAGCCTCTTTTGTATACCTAAACATTAACACAAATTAAACATTAACACAAATTCGACTGTATTTCACCATATTTTGGTCAATTTGACATGATGCATTCGGTCGGCTGTCTTTTTGGTGTGGAGGAGCCAAACTATGAAATGCAATATGCTTCTCTCCGTTTTATTTCCTCAGAATAATTTATCTTTAAATAGTCATGACCATTTAAAACAAATTAGCCTAACCTTATCCTCACATCTTCTATTTCTTCCATATTTCCTCAAACTCCTTTTTTATCCGATTGACATCGTATTTTCAGGTATTCAAAGAGATAAAAGAGAATAATTGTTTTACTGTCTCTACAAAAGTCCTTTATCTAACGTAACATTTAATTAAATAAAATTACAGCTCAATCTAACAAAATTTTTTTGTTGCATCCCTAAGTTCCTCCATTTAAACCATGTTTAATTCCATCTTATAATCTCACATCATCATTAATAATTGTGTGACCACCTTTCTTACATTTTTCTCTATAAAATTAAATTGAAAAAAATAAGACATCTTTTTTTTCTGATCATCATCTTTAGTTTTCTTTCTTCTTCATCTTCTTTGTTATTTTTTGTTCAATATTTTATATTCTTATCCAAAATAAATTAAAATTAAAATAAAATGAAATAAATTTTCAATCCATCCTCTTTCGATAATATGTCTGTGAGATGAGAGATCGACCACCATACATTTCAAAATTTTATAAAAAAAAAAACACCATCTCAGGAAACCGGGCAATGTTATACGAAACAACAATAAATAAATTAAGAAACCAGAAAAAAAATTCAAGATTGTTTTTTTTTTTTGACTAACTAATAAATCTTTTTCATTTCACAAAAATAAAACATAAATAAATAATTCTTCAACTAACTAAGAAATAATTTTTTTTTTTTGTATTTATAAAAAGAAGATAAAAAGAAAATCTTACTTAAACGGACGCCATTTTTTTCACACAAATTTTTACTTGAAAAAAAAAAAAACAGACAGACAGAATTACAGAAAAAAAAATTATTTTAAATAATCAATCGACTGAAATCGAAGAAACAAAATCATCATCAAAAAGAAAAGAAAAAAACATTAATTTCACACAAGAAAAAAAAAATTAAGTTACTCATGTACAGTAAAAAACAAAAAATTAAAAAAATGATGATCAGCAATTTTTGAAGAGGATCAATTGATTGTGCAATAATGGTTCGGATTATCTTCAGACTTTTTTTTTTTAAATTTAGCAGTTCATTTCTTATCTTTTTCGTTCGATAGCTTTAATTTTTGAATAAATTTTTTGGTGTGAAAATTTTAGAGATGCAGTTAGGTGTTAAACGATTTCGAACGAATAAGTATTATTTAACTACTACAAATATTTACCTAATAATATTAACAATTCACTCAATAGTTTTCCATAATTTGTAATGATAGAACGCTACTCGTTTTATCCCTATAATTTCAGATATGTAACACTTAGGTTATGAGTTTATTTGACACTAGTGCGTAATGAAATAATACATCACTCAATATCGTCATGACAACACACAACGAGACTGATTTTTCTCAGAAAAAAACAAAATTGCCAACATGTATATTTTGTGATTCATAGTTTGACTCTCTAAAGCTTGTTTTACAAACTTTTTTACCCAGTGAGATATAAGTATCATTTTTCTAACCGAGTGGTTCGATTATATATGTAAAATGTCAAAACATCGAAAAATGTCCATTCGGTTGTAAATTCATGCTTCCCGTTCAAATTATTAACTTTTATTGCGTAAAACATAGTTGAAACTTTTAACATTTTCTTGTCTACCGGTTAACTTATTTACAAAAATTTCGTAAACATCGACTCAATTAAAATTAAATTAATTTCCATTTTTATTTAAAAAAAATTAATTGATTAATTTTTTTAATTGATTTGTGTTCAATTTGTTGTTGTTTTTGTATAGCAAAAAACTGTTATTGTAAATTAATAAATAATATATGTTGTACATTATAAAAAAATCCAAACGAAATGTTGCGCAGCAGTTCAAAACTCCCACGTTGAAAACATTTCTGTTGTTGGTTGCTGTTCTTGTATTCAATTTTGAAATTATAATTTCTGGGTTATTGAGGTTTTTAGAATGTGACTAGATAAATTGCAAAACTTAAGTAAGACATTGAAAGTGGACCTTTATTTTGCATCAAAATATGGAGAACATTTTGTTGCATGTGGGTTACTTTTACAAACCGAACACCTTTCTTATCGACACCTCTTCGATTTAGCTGAAACTTTTTTTGTGGTTTCTATGTCGAAAAAAAGAGATACGTGTCCGAGGAATTTTTTATTTTTTGCGTATTTTCGATATACAATTAATCAAACATTTCAGAATGGCGAGTTTTTTTGACTGGGAGACTCATTTTCAAAAATTCATTGTTCTGAAACTTTAAGAGGTACAAAATTTTCACCAATTACACTTTTTTAGTTGAAGAACTGAACTTTGAGAAAAAAATATTTTTTATAAAAAATATTAACAAATTCATATTGTTATAGACAATTTAATTGTAACAATTTTGATGATTCAAGATCATTTGTAACATTTTTCGCAATTTAATTTAAAATTTTGAGGTTATTTCAAAAACTAGTTCAGATAAAACTTGTAGAACTTTTTTTGATATAAATTACAGATTTTGTTTTATTAGCAAAAAACCGTTTTTTTTTGTCGTTACGCGCTACATAAATTAATATTTTAAGAATAATATTGAAAAGGTGCCTTATTTTAAAAACATGTTTTTCTATTTTGCGTCTAAAATAAAGTCATTTCGATACCCAACTGCGTATCGAAATGGCTTTCATTAAGATACGCAAAGTTTTGTTTTTCAAGGTTGGTCACATTGGTCATACAAACGTCAGTGAAAATTAAAACGAATAATTATATAAATAAAATTAATAAGAATATCTAAATTAGTGTTAAATATTTTAATTAATTAAAATAATTAGTAATAATAACAAAATTTCAAATTGACTATTTTTTAATAAAATACACATTTTTAGGGTTCCGTTTTTTATACGGAACACTATTGGTGAGAGTAAAACGAGTTTTTCACATTATATCGATTATCTCGTAAACTATAAATGCTATGTACTTGAAATTTTCAGGTGCGTGTAAAACTAATCTGCTCACATGAAATAACGGATACAAATAAAACTAAAGTGGTTTTCGTTTGGTTTACAGGGGTACGATGTGAGACCTTTGAGAAAATATATTTTTTAATTGATTCAAGTAGGGTATCATATGAAAGGGCTTCATTTCAGTATTCCTTAAAAGTTTATTTGGAATTCTACACCTCACCATTTTTTGTATAATTTGGAATAATGACGTTTTTTTCGTGTTTTCTTACCTCAATTAGCTCCGAACCTAACTGATCGAAAATTTTCAAATGTATTTGGAATGATAGAAAAATTAGTACGTTTTTAATAAAAAATATAAAAAAGTGTCATATTCTCATACTTAGATTTATTAAGGGGGTGGATATGAGGAGGGGTAAAATCACTATTTAAAATGTGGTCAAATGGGGTGTCATTTGAAAGAGGACTTTGTTTAGAAAACATAGCAATTTTTTTTAGAATTTTGCAATGCACAGTTTTTGAGTTATTTTCAAAAAAGTGCAACTTTCAGACCGTTCCCCCCCCCTACGTTTCGACACTGATTGACAGAAAAAATTGAAAAAATTCACAGAGTTAGGAAATTTGGTAAATTTTGTATGAAAATTATAGCGAGGTCTCAAATAATTATATTTCAGTGTGTTTAGAGGACCGGTGTAAAGAGGGTAAAAAATGGGATGTCATTTGAAAGAACACCTAATTTAGAATTTGTTGCAATTTTTTTTAGAATTTTGCGGTGCACAGTTTTTGAGTTATGAACAAAAAAGTGAAAAATCCAGACCGTTCCCCCCCCACCCCTACGTTTCGACACTGATTGACAGAAAAATTTGAAAAAATTCCCAGAGCTAGGAAATGTAGCAAATTTTGTATGAAAATTATAGAGAGGTCTCAAATAATTATATTTCTGTGTGTTTAGGGGACGCGTGTAAAGAGGGTAAAAGAAAATATATTGGACCCAAGCGAGTGAGATGTCATTTAAAAGAGCACCTAATTTATAAATCATTGCAATTTTTTTTAGAATTTTGTGATGTAAAGTTTTTGAGTTATTATCAAAAAAGTGCAAATTTCAGATCGTTTCGCTCCCTACGTTACGACGATGATTGACAGAAAAATTTGAAAAAATTCGCAGATACAGGATAATTTGTAAATTTTGAATGAAAATCATAGCAAAGTCTCAAATAACTATATTTCTGTGTGTTTAGAGGATGGGTGTGGGGAGAGTAAAAACCACTTTTGACCCAAGCGAATAGGGTGTCATATGAAGGAGCACTTAATTAAAGAAACATTACAATTTTTTTAGAACTTAGCGGTGCACAGTTTTTGTGTTATTGAAAAAAATATTTTTAGTATGTAGTCTCTTTACCTCCCCTAAGTTTCAACACTCGATTGACCGAAAAAATAATCAAATTTAAACCATTTACAAGCTTGTGAATCTTTCTTGAGTTACCATAAACATCTATGGATGAGATTTAACCTAATGTAACATATTTTGAGTTATTTTTTATCAATGTGGATTTGATTGTAATTCACTATTGACATTTACGATTAAACATCAATTATTTTGTTATGCGTCTATGGTCTGGAAATATAAGGACATTGCAACACAACTTTTTGTCAATAGTTTTTGATATTGTGTTCTTTTACATTCACGGAACCCTTGACGAGCCAATTTTATTCGCACTTGTCTGACTTTTTTTAAATTTCAAGACAAAAATGCAAAATAGAAAAAATAGTATAAAAAACTCGTTTCATAAGACGTTCTATCGCACTTATCCTTTAGAAAACTCCCCGCTGCGCGGGTCGTTTTCTAAACAGATTACGTGCGATAAAATCGTCGATTATGAAACTAGTTTCTTAATATACTATTTTATCGTAAAATTTCACGGAAGCTACAATGAAAATATTAAGAGCTTGATTCGTTTTGGGAGCGTTTGTTAAAAATCGATTTAAACAATTAAATTGTTTATAACAATATGAATTTGTTAATATTTTTTATAAAAAATATTTTTTTCTCAAAGTTCAGTCCTTCAACTACAAAAGTGTTATAGGTGAAAATTTTGTAGCTCTTGTAGATTCTTAACTATGAATTGAAAATGAGTCTCCAAGCCAAAAAACTCGTTATTCTGAAATGTTCGATCACTTGTATTATCAAAAATATGCAAGAAAAAAAAAATTCCTCGGACACGTATCTCTTTATTTTCGACACAGAATCCTCAAAAAAAGTTTCAGCTTAAATCAAAGAGGTGTCGATTAATTTTCATCAAAATCCCTTCAGTTTGTAAAAGAATTACCCATATAAGTCAGAGATGTATATAAATATTGGTGAACTAATGTAATGAAATAGAAAATTTGATATATGTACTTTGATTTGGGTTTCGATCAATCTCTAAAAGCTAAAAAATACATTTTGATGAGTGAATGGTTGGGTTTGTTTTTGCGTTGGTGAGTTAGAGGTGGATGATTACGTTTGTAGTTTATTCACATCAAAACCTACCTGATAAATAGATTTTGATAAAACTGTTATATATTATACGACACTAGAACGAATTCTAAGCTCTATAATCCTTGAAAAAGTGGGTTGCAGTCTCCTTTTCTACTGGATAAAAATCTTGACGTACTACAGAAAATCAGAATGTGTTAGGAAATAAAAAGTTTAAATCTTACGCATCTCAATACCTCAAAAGTGACATTGCAAAATACCGAGAGAATCAGAAATGAATATTTATGAAAATATTTACAACAATAAATGTTTCCTCTGCACTGAAAAACTGAATTCAGACAAGTTGTTGGTAGAAGCACCCTGCACCCATGTTTTCCATGACAGTTGCATTGCAAAGTGGCTAGAAGAGGAGCCACATTGCCCCATTTGTAAAACAAGCTGTCAACAGTCTGATGTGCATCTCTTGCCGGAGGATCGACGTCCCTTTTCTCCGATTTCACAAACAAGAAAGAATAAGGCACAGCCACAAACACCTGTGGTCAATCGGCAACCAGAGTCTCTCGGTGCTATACCTAAGACGTTGATTCGACCGAATACTAGGGCTGAAGAAAAAAGGCGACAAGCTGAACGTGCAGGTGTAAAAGCATCAGAAATTGTCGCTAGTTCGCCAAAAGATAATCCGGGAAGACAAGACCAGCCAGCAGATAAGTCAGCAACGATGATCGATTTTTCCGTGATCCAACAGGCCATGGAAGTAAGCATTCGAAAAAGTGTAGAACAGATGCAGAGTTACTCTTTTCGGAGGGGGTGAAAACAGCTAGTCACCCGCAAAATCCCTCCACATTGTCTATGCATGCACCTAGGGGAAACCAAGGACCTCTTCAAAATTCCAGGAACCTAGGTAATATAAATCCATCCTACGTAGCGAATCCTGCAGCTTATCGTCATCATTCCTTAATCGAGAAACACTCCACCATCATTCGTAGCTGGAATGTCTCTTTCAGTGGAAGACCAACGGAAATGGAGGTGGGAGAATTTATATATCGAGTGAGCACTTTAAATAACATCGCTTTCCCAGGTAGTTATGATGCGGTTGTGGCTCATGCTCACTTATTATTCACAGAAAGAGCTTCAGAATAGTATTGGAGATTCCATCACCGTACTCCACGTTTTAATTGGCCCGAACTGTGTATGGCTCTACGTACTGAGTTTGGTGATCGTAGCACCGATGAAGAAATAAAAGAGAGAATGCGAGCCCGAAAACAACGTCAAAATGAGAACTTTGACTCAATGTTTAATGACATTTTGAGGCAAAGTGATCGGCTCAGTGTTCCAGTAGCTGATAGAGAATTATTGAATATACTGTTGAACAATCTTCGCAGTGAAATACGAAGAGAATTGTGCTACGTTGAGGTATTTACAGTTGAACATCTTCGCGACCTCTGCCGTAAACGGGAAAAACTTCTAGCTAGTCTACCGCTGCCACCTCGTAAGTTTCCTCATCGCCCTACACAGACGGTATCCGAAATTGCTCCATCTACATCATATCATTATCCTGCGACTGAGGATACGCTTTCTTCATTACCTGATACTATTCCTGAATCCAACAACCTACAGCAGATTTCTGATGACCCCGTAATTTCCGATGTCTCAGCTATTCATAATCCCAACGGTCATCGTGAGCCAAACAGAACTTTAATTTGCTGGAACTGCAAGCTAGAAGGACGCCGGTTTCAGGATTGTCTACAACCACCTCGACTTTTCTGTTGGAGTTGTGGAAACGAGGAGGTTTACAAATCAAATTGCACTAGATGCTATTTAAACAAGACCGGGAGCGTGCAGAACATCCAGTCACGCTCCCAAAAGCCAACCCAATTTTAAAGTCAAACACCTCACTTCACTCAACTCCACCTTTAGGAATGCGTTGTCCAGAGGAGTTGGGAAGTAAAACTATATTGAAACGAGATTCATCAGCTTGTACTAAATCGTCTATATCTCATCACTCATTTAAATCACTTGAGCAGAGACTCAAAGAATATATGGCACTAAGAACCAGTCTTGGAATTAATGCACTTACAACATCGCGTAAGTATACTCGTTCAGCATTGCGTATTAGAAATTTCTGGAAGAAACGACGATCCTTTCGGTTATCGATTATATCCTCAATCACATCAGTGAAAGATGATCTCCGCGCTTATGCTGAGGTTCAACTTTTAGGCAGCACAAGAGTCGGATTACTAGATAGCGGAGCATCACTTAGTGTAGTGGGAGGCACTTTCGCACTAGAGCTTCTCCGTACCCCAACACTATTTACACGTTCATCGGTAAAAGTTAGAACAGCGGATGGCGCTAGCCAGAAAGTGGTAGGACATCTGAACACTGAGATAAGGTTCCAAGGTCGGACAAAGTCCCTAGATCTCGTAATTATACCCTCTCTCACACAAAACCTCTATCTAGGTATTGACTTCTTTCGGTTGTTCAACCTGTTTCCACCGTTAACAAATCAGATCCCGAAAAAAACCGAAACCTCGGTAATATGTACTTTGACAGCTGACGAGGAAGGGAAACTGCAAGATGTCATTCAGCTGATTCCGTCTTTTGCGAAAATGGGATTGGGCAGGACGCATGTATTGACTCATGTCATTGATGTTGGCGATGCATCCCCTATCAAACAACGCCACTATCCAATATCTCCTGCAGTACAGAAGTTCATGGGGGAGGAGCTGGACCGCATGTTAGCTCAGGGTATCATTGAGGAATCTGAGAGTGACTGGAGCTCGCCAGTGGTCTTAGTTCGAAAGCCAGGGAAGCTTCGTCTATGCTTAGATTCGCGTAAGGTGAACAGTGTAACGAAAAAAAATGCATACTCCTTACCACAGATCGAAGGAATACTAAGCCGACGCCTGCAAGCTAATTACATCTCTAGTTTAGACTTAAAGGACGCCTTTTGGCAGATTCCCCTGGATGAGGATTCAAAAGAAAAAACAGCGTTCACAGTCCCAGGCCGTCCTCTTTATCACTTTGTTCGTATGCCTTTTGGTTTGTGCAACTCACCACAGACGATGTCTAAACTGATGGATCGTGTAATACCATCAAGGTTGAAGACTCAGGTCCTCGTATACCTAGACGATCTTTTAATTGTGACAGATACGTTTGAGTCACATCTTCATATATTAACTGAACTGGCAGGCTGTTTAAAGAAAGCTAATCTCACCATAAACATTGAGAAGAGCAAATTTCTGCAATCCGAGATCAAATATCTTGGGTATGTCATTAGTAGAGCAGGGATTAACATCGACCAGGAGAAAGTTGCAGCAATATCAGAGTTCCCAGTTCCTTCGTCAGTGCGCCAGGTTCGTCGATTTTTAGGGATGTCAGGATATTACCGACGGTTTATTTCCGACTACTCTTCGATTGTGACACCTATTACTGAGTTATTAAAGAAATCCCATGGTAAATTTAAATGGACTGTTGAAGCCGATGCAGCTTTTGTCAATATCAAGAAAGCTTTGACCTCAGCGCCAGTGCTGGCCAACCCAAACTTTTCAGAACCATTCATATTACAGTGTGATGCAAGTAACGATGGAATAGGCTGCGTGTTGACTCAATTAGGAAAAGATGGCAGTGAACATCCGATTGCATACATGTCTAAGAAATTAAACCCAGCCCAAAGGAACTACTCCACTAGCGAAAAGGAATGTCTGGCAGTAGTTTTAGGAATAAAAAAATTTCGAGCGCTCGTTGAAGGGCACCCATTTAAAGTAGTAACCGACCATTCTGGTTTAAAGTGGTTGATGAGTCAGAAGGATTTATCAGGACGACTGGCGCGCTGGAGTTTGAAACTTCAAGGGTACACCTTTGACATTGAGTACCGAAAAGGCAGTTTACATATAGTTCCGGATGCATTGTCAAGAACAAACTCCGTAGACTTGATTGATACCGTGACCGATAACTTTTCCCAAGCACTAGATTTAAATGCACCAGCATTTTAGTCTACAAAATATATAGAGTTAATTAAAATCGTCGAGGATGGGAAAGAAGTACTACCAGATTTACGAGTGGAAAAGGGTAGGGTTTATAAAAAAGTTGGATTCACTTCGTGTTTAGAAGGTGAGCCGTGGAAGCTATGGGTTCCCGAAGAGCTAACCCACAACTTGATCGAAATAGCCCACGCAGCACCAACGGCAGCCCATGGCGGAGTAGCTAAAACCTTACATAAGCTACGTCGTTTTTATTTCTGGCCGAGAATGTTGTTCCAAGTACACTCGTTTGTATCCCAATGCAAGATATGTAAAGTAGTTAAAGCTCCCAACCAAATTTTGCGTGCACCAATGATAGCTCCTCTAAGAACCGAGAGGGTAATGCAACGATTATATTTTGACTTATTAGGCCCGTACCCCAGGACAAAAAATTCTAATATTGGACTGTTGGTGGTACTAGACCATATTTCCAAATTCGTGTTCCTGTTCCCTCTTCGCAGTTTCACTTCTACTCCAATCTGCAATCTTCTGGAAAGTCAAGTATTTCATGTGTTTGGTTGTCCAGAGATTGTGGTTTCGGATAACGGAACGCAATTTAAATCCAAGTTATTCCAACAATTCCTAGCGAAGTATGGTATAAAACACACTCGCACTTCTTTATATTCACCCCAGGCAAATGCTTCCGAGAGAGTGAACAGGAGTGTGCTCGCAGGAATCAGAGCCTTTTCAAAGGAAGATCACACCAAATGGGATAAAAACTTGAGTGAAATTTCTTGTGCTTTGCGCAGCTCATATCACTCTACCATCGGCTGTTCTCCGTACTACGCTTTGTTTGGTCTCCCCATGATCACGCATAGTTCATACTACACTCTACTAAGGAAGTTGGATTGCCTGGAGGAGTCCAGTGACTGTTTAGATCGCGCTGACACTCTGTCTAACATTCGAGCGCGATTAAAAGATCTAATAGCAAAAGCTTTTGTGACCAGTGCTACGCGATACAACCTGCGGGCACGTAAAAATTTGTTCCAACCGGGTGAAACGGTTTTTCGACGAAACTTCATTCTGAGTGATGCAGGCAGAAATGTCTCAGCTAAATTAGCCCCGAAATTTGTAGAGGCCAAGGTACTCCAATTGGTCGGAAATTCATCTCTAGAGCTCGAAGACATAGCGTCCAAACGGGTGGGAATTTATCACACCAAGGATGTGCGGAAATAACACATGTTAGGCTTAAGTTGTTATTCCATGCCTAATAAAATTCCACCTTATTAGATCTGAGCTAACTGGATCTTTCGTGTTATTACAGGTCATTACAGAATTGCTGTTACAACGTCACAATAATTAATTTACCATCATGCAGAAGAGTAAAATTCTGACCTTCATCCTAGGTCTAAGCGTATTGGTCCTCCTTGAAGGCAAGGTCATACATACAACAGAAGGCAAAATATGGAAACTACTAGACGCCGAGTGCGAGGTACTCATTGACAATACATCTATAAGGGCTAATGAAACCAAACATCTGTTAGTATATGGCTTATTAACATACAATTGTAGCAAGGAACAAGGTCACATAGTGTCAACGGTGAAATGCCAAGCATGTGGGATATATTGCTCCATTAATGAAATCATCCCGGGTTGTACTCAACGTAGTGTACATATTATCGTAGGAATAATCACGAGTATTCTACTCGTGGTAGCGTTAAGTTTGATTTTCAGGAAGTTATGCGACAAGTCGTTTGAGTCCCTAGAATATCGGATTTTCAAAAGACAAATTCAAAGACTAGATAATAAGAGACTAAAGAGAACGAACCGCCTAAATGCGTTATCATCCTTCAGGCTCGTTCCGAGATTCAACTCTCTAAACCCCGAACTGCCACCCAGAGTCAGAGAAAAGGTTAATCGAAGACGATCCGCCATTCGTTTAGAACATTCCCCGCCTGTAAGAGCAACGCCTCCTCCTTTACCAGCCCGCTCACGCACAAATACTGGTGCTCCATTACGTCCAGTCCATGTGCTACTGACCATTTGTCTTTTAATTACATGTATAAATAGCTGTGACCAAACCCTATTTTTGGAGTCAACGGGAAGAATATGTTCAAAAGAAAAGTGCCATGCTAGTAATATGTATGCGTTTAGTCTAAAGTTTGGAGAGAGCATCTGTTTTCAGGATCGTACAAAGGACGTGTTTAGGTTGAGCATATCCAATTCACATATATTAGACAGATATGATCCGCTGTATTTGACCTCAAATTACGAAATACAAATGCTTAGGACTCATTCCGAGTGTAAAGGAGCGGGAAGCTGCTGGAACGGGGCATGTCAATTATATGAAAAGAAATGGAGAGACACTGAGTTCAATAACAGTACGATCGTGGGTCAAGGTTGTAACACAAATACCCTAGGGTGCGATACGTTATGCTTTTACCAAACTTCTTGTACTTGGTACGCCTGGTCGTTAAAGGAAACAGAAGACTACGCAACGGTCTACCAACGGGATAGCTCCATATGGGAAATCGAAATATCCGTTGAGTACAAAGGCATCATCAGGACGGTGTAACTAAACTCCAACAAGGTAGATTTTGATCTGTCAGACACATCAGATGTTGGTAACGATAAACTGCCCATGTTAGTGACTTCACTCATACATGAGAGTTATTACACCTCACAATTCGTGATTAGAGACCGTTCCGTTGTATATGCCGTGGATGCAAATGACCTAAATACGTTAACTTCCGGGAAAGTTGGTGATTATCAAATATCATTAGATAATAAGTCTCGAGCGTTCGAAGCCCTGAACGTCCATTGTTCAGCTAGGTCCTGTAGAGCAGGATGTATTATACCTCAACCCGGGCTCGCGCGATTTAGATAAGATAATTTAAAGACCTGGAAAGAAAAGAAAGTGGTTACTGTTGACGATTCCAAACTGTGGGTAAGACGGACTATAATGGCTGTGGCAAACATTATGTTCGGAGACATCGACCTCATGAACCTATATGTTGAGCCTGCTCATTGTCTAATACGCCAGATTACATCCTATGGGTGTATAGGGTGTAATATGAAACCGTATGTGGTGCTTCAAGCGTACAACATTAAAACCCCCGGAATATTGCTTTTCACTTCAGACTGTTCGTTCCAGACCCATTATGTGAGCTGTAATCCTAACCCGTATATTCTGGAACACGACAACACTGAACGGTCGTGCAGTTTGTATATAAAGAGAACGAACCAAACGGTCAATATCACCATCCATTACCAATTCGTAGGGGTAGTTAGGGTTCCCACGCCACAGGTGCTAGACTCCACCTTCGGACAAATGACTAAAGATTTGCTGACCGCGCCTGAATTTATTAAATCCTTAAGTTTCTCCTTCGCCACCTTTACTCTTGCTACCGTGGTGGTAACCTCTGTCATCCGAGTTTGTAAAGTCCTATTAGTAAGTAAGTTTAATGGTGAGGTGGAACGGGCTACGGCCCGCAATTGATTTGATGGACCCACTGCATAACTATCTACCAATGATATAAAATTTTAGCTTATTTCTTTCTCTAAATCTGGTTTAAATATCTTTTCCTTTAGTACGTTCCACTAAATGGGATTTCCTCTTTCAGATCAAAGCAGCTGTATGTTGTAGCTATTTGTTCTGTGTTGTTAGGAAATAAAAATCCCCGTTATCTCTATTACGTGTTACCCTATGGTAACAACCGTTCTCACACCATCGTCACTTGCATTTCTTAAATCCAGTCCAACACCTTCGTGGTCTTATTTCTTTTATTGTTTCAAAATTTTTCCCATGATATATGAAGTTTTCATGGACAATTACCTCAACGGTGATATTTGAATAAAATAACCTTCGTTGTTCCTATTCCAGTCTGCAAGTGACGGAAATGGTTTTCTATTTTTATGTAAAATTATAAAATTTGTATAAATTTTTTTTTCCATCAAAAATTGCAAGTACATATTGCAATTTTTTTTATTTTTTCCTCAAAACTCAGAAAATCGAAAAATTAGAGAAGGCAGTTGGTAGTGAACTAGCAAAGTGATCGTTAAGTGAAATGTTAACTTAAAGTAAAGCCAGTTTTGGTGACTAAAATAGAAAATAATATAAGTTACGTGAATTGATTACATTTAATTAATTCAAAAATATAAGAAAAAGTTATGATATTTAGAAACATTAAAGAAAAAAAAATTGAATTGATGAGTCAATACAAGCGAAAGCCAAATTTGTGAGAGAGTTTTTTTTGACAATTAAATAAAATTCTGAAAATTAAAATAAGTGTTTGAATTTACTACGGAGGATAGGCAGTATCTAGAGGTCAACAATACCACGAGAGGAACGAACCACAATTTCTTAGCGTAAGTCATTCAATATTTCCTAAATTGTAAAAATGTAGAAATAAATGTCTGTAGCCGATCAGGGAGGCTTTGATAAAAAAATGTTAAACAAACCAAATTAGCGGTAACATTATGACCGGTTAGGTTGAGTTGTGTTGTGTGTGTGCGCTTCGGGCATGAGCAGGGCCGGAAATTCCCAACGATGATTAGGGTCTTCAACCCTCTACCGGCATTTTTTTTCAATATGGTTTCAAAGTAATAGCTCCCGCTATCCCAGCTATTACAAATGGTTACCCTTGTTATGGTCTTAGTCTGGAAATGGAGTCAAGAAAACATTCACTCCACTGTCATTATTGGCCAAGCCCCGTGGGCCGCCGTTGTACTGATACAGATGGGCATCTGTCTTTTCCAACTCTTTCTTCGCAAAGTAGAGCTGTACTCTGCAGTTCCATGTAACTGCTCCATTCGTGATTTTTCATCTTAGAATCAAGGTATACATCCAGCTTATAGTACGCCCGTGCTACTCACGCATGCTGTTCTGGAGCCAGTACATACAGAGTTACTAAAAAATATATTACATTGAATGTCTTGATTTCCATCACCTAAACGTCTTTTTTTACAATTTGCTTCAGAATAAATAACAAAGAAAAACAGTTTTTTTCTTATCTTTTTCTAACATTCTCAAATAATATACATTTTACAAATTTCCAACCAGGGAATTGTTTGAGCTCCAATTTTTATCTCGTCGTTGGGAAAATTGGTTGCTTTTCTCTTCCGTGTAAAGAAAATGGCTTGGTATTTTTCTACATTTATTTTTATTTTTCATCGGTTGAAATAATCGTTTGTTTCAGAAATGGCAGTTTCGATGGAATTTGTGATTGTGTTTGGGTCTTTAGAGGATGTGTTAATAGCTGTATCGTCCGCAAAAAATGAGTATTCGCAGTTTATATTACGAGAAAGATCGGAAGTATAGATATTGTAAAGCAGAGGACTAAGTACTGCCCTTTTGGTGTACCGGATGGAATAGTAAAAGTCTTGGATTTTACACCGTTTATTGTTACGTTGAAACGTCTGTTCTGCAAAAAACTTTGAATTATTTTAATGAGATATACTGGAGTTTGTAAAATATATAATTTATGGATAAGACCATCGTGCCAAACACTATCGAAGGCTTTCTGTATATCTAATAGAATCATTCCCACTGATTGTTTATTTTGGAGCTTTTGCTTAATAGTTTTGGTTACTCTTACTAATAGATGGTTGGTAGAATGACCATAACGAAAGCCAAATTGTTCGGGCGGTATAATATTCATGGATGCTGCAAATTGATTAAGTCGAGAAAAAATTACTTTTTCAAAAAGTTTGCTTACAATACTTAAAAGACTGAAGGTCTATAATTTGCTGGATCTGTAGCGTCTTTTTTAGCTTTGCGTATTGCAATAACACTCGCATGCTTCCAAATAGATGGAAAGTAGCCTATTTTCATGCAAGCGTTGAATATATGAGAGAGTGCCATGAATACAATTCTAGGGCACCTTTTCAACACTTGGTTGTGGATGTTATCAACTCCGCAGGCTTTGCGATTTTGTATAACTTTTGGACAATTGCATGCAACTCCTTGTAAGTTGTCTCAACGCTCAATTGTCTCATTTGTCTCATTGGTTTGGGGATCGTTCATGTTTTGGTTATTTAGATATGTTTGGAAAAATATTTTTCCTATTGCTTCACATTTTTCTTTAGGGGTAACAAGTATTTCGTTACGTATCTTAAGTGGCGGAATACTTTTGGGTGGTTTCCCAACTATTTTATTTAGTTTCCATAGTTTGGTTGATCCCGGAGTTAGAGATTGCAGAAGTTGCCCCCATTTTCGGTATCTAATAGCAGAAATACTCCTGCTAATTTCTGCATTGAGGTTATTGTAAATTATTTTGTCCATTGGGTTTCGCGATCGTTGCCATTTTCGACGTGCATTGTTTCGTATTTTTATGAGCTGAAGAATCTCATTAGGCAGTTGGTTATCTCTATATGTTTGACTGTTTGTTTAGGTATATATTTTTCTTGTGCGGTAAAAATGAGATTGGTTAAGTTTTTTATTTCGACATCAATCCCGTCAGGAGTGTTTAATCGACTTTCGATGTCGGTCAAACTAATTTTATTTTTGAGAAAAAGATATAGAGATTCCCATTTGGCATGAGTAAAGCAATACCGATTTGTTGTGTTTACATTTCTTTGTAAGGGTGTATCAAGAATATCAAAAACTACAAGCAGATGGTCAGATGACAGCTCTGTTTTGGTTATAGGTTAAGTGATGGTTTGTTGAATGTTATGTAGGACTAAACCAAGAGTTGAAGGATTTATACGTGGAGAATTGGGGTAATATGAAGGAGTGTCAGGAAATTCAATATTAAAACTTCCTCTATTTAGTTCGTCAAAAGTGCTTTGCCTGCTCGATTCGACCTTTGGCAGTTCCAAACTCTATGTCGACTATTTAAAACGCCACACAAAACAAAGTTTTTACCATTACACGTTAATTTTCGAGATTCGTTTGAATTCCTTGATTTTATCAACGTCGACTTTTGTGCCCGGAAAATAGCAGGAGATAAAGTCTATCTGACCAAATTGAGTCTCAATCATTACTCCGATCGATTCGATGACCGATGTGTTAGAACTAGGTAAGAGAGGGATTTAAGGGATGAAGGGATTTAAAAAATTTTGAATTCTAAAAATAGGTACACTCAATGGTAAGAGCCGAAATGACGATGTGTTCGATAACTGTACCGGAAGTGTGTCAAAAAATCGTCAAGTGTGTCAAAACAAGGAAATATGCATATTTTTTGCTTAAAAAACGTTCATTTTAAGTGATAATGAAGGAACAAAGAATGTTGAGAAATATGGATGGTCGGGTTTGGTATGTGAGATCAAAAACTAGGTTATTGCATTATAAGTTTGTCAAAAAAATGTTGTCAAGTGTGTCAAAAGAAAGATTTTTATTTATTTTTTTACCCAATTTTTTGGAAAAAAATAAAATTAATTATTTGTTTGAAATGAAATTTTATTATTGTTATTGAGAATTATGGCATTATAAGTTTGTCAAAAAAATAATGTCAAGTGTGTCAAAAAATGATTTCATTTATTTTTTTAGCCAATTTTTTGGAAAATAAATGTAGTTGTTTTTATGACGTAAATGTAATTGAAAATGAAATTGGACATGGAAATTTTTGAATTTGTTCTAGTTTTTGAAATATTTTTGGAATTTTGAAAAAAGTTTGTATTTTTGATTTTGTAATAATTTTTGCAATATTTTTAGAATTTTGTAAAATGTTTAAATTTTTGATTTTGTAAGAATTTCTGGAATATTTTTAGAATTTTGAAAAATTTAAAATTTCTGATTTTATTATAATTTTTGGAATTTTGAAAAAAAATTTCAATATTTGATTTTGTAATAATTTTTGCAATATTTTTAGAATTTTGGAAAAAGTTTGAATTTTTAAGAATTTTTGAAATATTATCGGAATTTAGAAAAAGTTTAAATATTTGATTTTATTCTAATTTTTGGAATATTTTTGGAATATAGAAAAAAGTTTGATTTTATTTAATTTTTACAATATTTTTTGAATTTCGAAAGAAATATGAATTTGTGATTTTGTAATATTTTCTCGAAACGCTTAATGGAGAGGTTTTTGAGTAGTTTGCTGAGTGTATCATGTTTTGTAATGAAGCTGTTATTCAAACTTCGTAATTTGTAGTCGCACTACTTTCTCGCGCGCATTAAATTTACATTAACAAGAACTTTCTAATTTGATTTTGCCCTTTTCCAACACACTTTCTTGTACTCGGTTCGTAATCTTCTTTTTTACAGAATTTGTTTTCAAGTTTGATATGAATTAGTCGGGCAAACTCTTTAGTGGGTGCAAAACTTAACGAAAGAAACCTTCCCAAGAAACAAACTCCTCGTTTTTATCGTTTTGTTTATGTTTACAAACGACCGTTAATAATTATATAAAAAGAAGCGATATAGGGCTTCTCTCTCTCTCTCTTACTTTTTCTGTGCTAAACGGTAAACAGCTGTGGAGGTTTTTTGCACATTTTGAGACATCAAGTTTTTTCGTGTGTGTTTTTTTCCAATTAGTGGCAAGAATTGATTAATTTAATGATAAAAACCCTCAAAAAAAACCAAAGATAGACAGTGGGCTGTTAAATAAATTATTGAAATACAAAAATCATATTTATTCGCATGTTGAGCATCTATTATCGTTGGGTGTTAGCAAAAATTAGAAAAATCTTTTATCGTTGTGTGTTAGCGAAAATTATAAAAATCTATTAACGTTGTGTGTTAGCAAAAATTATAAAAATCGAGAAAATGAACTATTGAAAATAAATCCTATTTATTCGCATGTCCAATGTTTTAGTATTTAGTAAAACAATAAAAAAACAACCATATTTTTTGGGAGAAATTCTGTGATAATTTTTTTTTAAAAGACTGTTAGTCAATGAACATCGTAATTGTGCGAAGTTAAAATATGAGTGTGAATATATGGTTGTGTGGGTGTGGGTACGTATGAGAGAGTAGCTTGGTAGCATACGTGTGTGTCTGCCAGGATCCAGTTGGAGCCATATAAGCGAGAATTTTACCTGTATATTGCGAAACTTGTTGATAAAAACTTATAATTAAATAAAATTAAAAATGAACGGCATATTATTATTTACTCAACCAATTGTTGTAGTTTATAGTAAGTTTGATGATGGTATGAAAGACAAAAATTCGAGAAGTAGCAGTCACGCATAGACTAATAAAAGAAGGTATTGCGGATGAAAAATATCGTCACTCTATTGTTATTCTATCAACGTTTGGACCAGTTAATGCATCTCAACGGATAATATTTTTGGTCAACTCGATACTTCTTATACTACATTATAATGTAAAAGTGAATTCAATATTATTTTTGAAGAATTTCTTTTAATCTGCTTCTATTAAGTTTGCCATAAAAGTTAGTATCAATGTTGCAACGGCATTTCTGGTTGTGCATCTCCGTTGTTAAACAGATGTGTGGTTCGAATGTGATTTTATAAATAAAAAAAAAAACTTTCAAAACGGGAAGATATAGTGACATCATCAATTGATTCATGGATTGAGTTATACAAGTATAATCAGTCTGTGCTGGTAAACTCTTACTAAATTCTGATGTACAAACTGGCGCTTAGGGGCATGAATGTGTGTATGTGTGTGAGTGAGTGGGCGAAGTGCGAGAGGGTATGTGTGTGTGTGTGTGTGTGTTAGAATTATGGGAGTGGACGTGGTGATCGCGGTTCTTTTCATCTAATTGGGGTCGCCAGAGTCTACTTATTTTCACTTGCTTTTTATTGGTACAATACCGTTATTTGAACTGGAGCAGCAGGTGAATGTCTACTCGTCCCCGCAGGCTGAAGCTAACTTGAGCCTAAATAAATCTCATCTATGTACGCGGCCTGCTATGCCACTTCGTTGATCGTACAACGAAGCAGCGCTTCATTACACTTTTCACTAAATTATGTTAATTTATGATCTGTTATGATTTTCCGGCAACGTTATGTTTGATATACATCCCTGCCCAAAACTAAGAACCATGTCCTCATAAAAGTTTTTTGCCGAAAACTATATCAAAATACTTAACCCAGATCGAAGTCTTGATATCTCAGAGCTGTGAGATTTCAGCCCCTCTATATTTTAATGTTGTGTTTTTGCAATATTTACAAAAACGTAACATGAGAACCGTTTTAATTAAAATTTAGGTAAATTTGCAATATTTGCTCAATTAAAACATGAAAACGAATCTGAGAATGAATATAATGTCATAATGCATCAAAATAAATGTTTCAGTAAATCTGGAATTCGGAACCTTGGGATGAAGGAAAGTAGAAATAAATATTGGACACAAAAGTGGGCCCAGTGCTAAGTTTCCATCACGTCTTTTTTAAATATGTTTTTGTTTCATGTAAAGAAGCTATAAAAAATCTTCACCAACGGCCATAATCATCAATAGTAATAATTCCAATTTCTAAGATCGGTAAATTAAAGAAATTTTATTACTAGTAATTCTGTTTTTTATATTTTTCAAACAAATTTGAGCTACTGTTATTAGGAGGGAAAAATTCTCATTAACGATAATTCCACACGTAGTTTTGTCTATCAGCTTCTCTATTGTCATTTTTATCATGCCGTTCAATATTCTAAACAACAGATTATGTATAGCCTCTCAATATCAGACACACAGGTAAAAGATTTTTGTTAAAAAGAATAAAATTTAGTTTATCCCAAACGCTGTGCACTGCATGAATTAACTTCTGTTCACTTTGCTTAAACTCAAGCCTATATAATGCTCCTTGATTGCTTTTTGAAAATTAACATTTTATAGTCGATCAAATTACCCGAATAGTTAACCGAAATACTGTAATAAAGCGCTGCTTCGTTGACTAACAACGAAGTGGCATAGCTGGTCACGTACCTAGCGAGATTATTTTTAGCCCCAGACTTGCTGCAATCTGTGGGAACGAGTAAGAAATCCTGCTAATTCAGCACAAATAAACATAATCTACGCGAGATACGATATTCTAACAGTTCAATGAGAAAAAAAAAGACAAGTGAACGAAATTAGACTCTGGCGACCATATAGGCGAAAGAACCACGATCACCACGTCCAACCCCGGTATTTTTAAACTCATTCACACACTCTCACATCTCATCCACTCGCGCTCGCACCCACAAGTACACCGACACGTACCCACATGTGCATATACATACACCATCATCCATACCCCCATACGCTCTTACATACATAAATACACACACAAACTACTTTCCTCATCGAGGTTATGGCATTTACCGTAAATAAAATAAAATCTCCACATAAAACTTCCATTTTTCCTAAGAAAAAATACCGGCAACTTTATATTGGATGTCGCAGGCTAATTGCGGAGACAACCCAAAATCAAAAAAAAAATTCGACATCCATGGTGCAAAAAAAAACTACTACCAATAGAAATAATATACTCAAAAAAAAATTTTGTTTGACTGATTAGAGAGCTTGGTCCAACCGTTATGTCATATGTTGTAATACTTTTTGTTTTATAAATTAGTTAAAATTTTATTACAGATCACGTAATCCCATTAATTAAAGAAAGTTATACATTATATAGTTGCTATGAAAATCTCTCGGCTTTTTTTTAATGGTCGATGGTTTTCCAAACAATACCATATATGATTTTGATAATGGTCTGTTTTTATTAGGAAGACGTTCACGTTGATTTTGGAATGTCAATGAATGAGGTACGATAAAGATAAACGTTGTCACGTCATCATCAGTTGAGGGAGCGTCTCTTGTTGATGCAAAAGAATCGTCATCAGGTTTCCGGAACCTAGGATTAACAGATGTTGAGTTCAAACCGCATTCCAATTTTACAAAACTATTCAATTGCACTAAATCACAAAACACAAATTTGGACTTCTCATAATTTGATTAACCAATCAAATCAAATTCAATATTTAAACTATTTACGCTTCATTAATGCGGTTTAGAAAAATTAAAATTCAATTAAACAATTTAATATATCTCGGTAGTAAATGTTACTATGAATAAAATTAGTATCTGTAAATAGAATTCTATCCATACCTCCATACATTCGCACACCCACAGCCTCACACATACGTACATACAATCACTCCTTAATATACACACATGCATTCATACATAAAGACATACACATCCATGCTCATCCATACCTAAAAACAAAACGAAATTAAAATTTGACTCACCCCAGGTTTAGTCCAGATCCCACGGCTCCGTCCTCAGGATATTTTGTGGCGGGACATCATCTTCGCCTCAGAAGCTGACACAATTTCATAACCACCTTGGACTTCGTCAGGTGACTAAGTATATGATGTAATCTTATTACTGCGTTGTGGTTGCACTATGCTTAGTTATAAGTTAACGGTAACCAAAACAAATCAGTCAATATCAATTATGTCCGTCTAAACCACGTATTGTAGACGCACGACCGTTAATAACACAAAAACCACACAATCTACAATCAGATTTCCACAAGGCTGCGATCACATACTGTGGAGTGAAGTGTATGTTGAATAGTGAGGTTATATTTTTTTTTCAGACGTGATCCGGACTCGAATATTCCAAATCCAATATCGGTTACATCCACGAAGAACTCCACTCGAAAACAGAAATGCACATCAATTGTCCTCAACCGTAAACGGAACAAATATACAGCTTCAAGGTCGTAAATATTTGCTGGATCGACCATCAAACCGGATTACCAAATACGGTTGATTTTATAATACTGAACGATTTAGACCTTAAAACACGGCTCCAATACAGAATATCTATGCTATCCCTCTCGGTTCGTACGTAGGAATTAACAAAGCATTTAACTCACATACAGCATAGTGGTAAATCTTATTAGGTTTAAAACATAACACAGTTTCTATTACTTCTGTTCAATAGTTTAGTATATTTACAAATAATTTAATTTTATTTCTTATATATTTTTGTTTAGAATAAGTTAATTAAGTAAGAACACCACATAGGATCGTTCTTTTAGACAATAAAATAAATTAATTAAGTTATATAACAGCATATGATCATTCGTTTAGACAAAAAAAATAAATTTCTTAGGTAATAACACAAACTTATGATCAAAATTTTGTTTCATTAAATGAATTAACTAATTTAAGCATGCACATTAAAAATAAACTATTTGATTTGTTTCTTTTTTTGACTCACAAGGACAGTTCAACAATTTGGGACACAAACATATTGTTGGCCACCCCTGCAAATTATTTTGTAAAAATATGTATAACTTGTTATTACAAAAACAACAGTTATCTTGTATTATATTTAATATTTGAATTATGTAAAAAGTATAAATGAAATAAATCATGTAATTAAAATTATAAGTTAGTTCACCGCAAAACTCTGTTTGATTAACATCGTATAACCAACTGGTTATGGGCCCAGGCCACGTTTTGAAAAATATAAGATTTAAGTCATCTATTTTTTGTTTGTTTTTAAGCCGGTGACAACATTTGGGTAAGGATGAGTTCCCTGTACCAAATTGATAAACTAGATGACAACAATTACGATACCTGGAAGATTCAGATGAAAAATGTGTTAATTCATAGTGAAATATGGGAATATGTAAACGGAACACAGGTTAAAACGGAAGGTGATACACCAGCCAACAAAACGACGTGGGATAAAAAGGATTCGAAAGCGTTAGCCACTATAATTTTAAGTGTTAAGAGTGGAATTTTGATCCATGTCAAAAGCTGTAGTACATCTAAAGACGCATGAGATAGATTGGAGCAAATTTTTCAGCCTAAAGGACCTACATCGAAATTTTCTCTTTTCAAACAACTAATGAGATTAAAAGTAGATGTAAATCAGTCTATAAAAGAATATGTGGAAATGTTTTTCGGCATTCTTGATAAAATGTCTGAGGTTGGAATAGAAATACCCGGTGAAGCTGTAGTAATTATGTTACTATGTGGATTGCCAGACAAATATGAAAACTTTGTGGTTGCCATTGAATCACGGGATGAGCTTCCGAGCTTGCATAATTTAAAAATCAAAATCTTAGATGAAGAGCAACGAAGAAATAATAACATGGGTGAAACCGATAATGTTGTGAGTACTGAGCATGCGCTTTTAACTAAAGAAAAACATAAAAAATAATTTAAAAATAAAATTAAGTGTTATCTGTGTCGTAAAAGAGGTCATTATGCTAATGAGTGCAATAATTCTCCAATGACAACAACGACAACAATAGAAAAACTAATTTTTCGCTTTCATTATTTACGGTGAAATTAAACTGTGTATTAAAAAAAACGAATGGTGCTTAGATAGTGGTGCAACCTCTCACATGTGTTGTGATAAAAATTTATTTATTGATATGCAAAATATACGGGATCATAAAATACAGTTAGCATCAAATAATTTTTTGAATGCTTTAGGAGTTGGTAAAATATTATTAAAAATCAATAACATTGAAATTACGCTGAATGATGTTTTGTTCGTGCCAGAATTGAAAAGCAATTTTATTTCTGTAAGTAAAATAACTTCATTAAATTTTTTCGTTTCATTTAAGAAGAATTATGCTGTGATTAAAAATCAAAATAACGATGAATTAATGAAGGTCGCTGAGAGAAATGGACTGTTTATATTGAAAACGCGTGATGATATTATTTGTCAGATGAATAATGAAAAAATTGATAATGTGTATTTATGGCATAAACGGTATGGTCATTTAAATTTATCAAGTCTTAAAAAATTGTGTGTACATGAAATGGTTGCTGGAATTGACAATTTAAAAAGTTTTCCTGATCAATTAGAGTGTGAAGTATGTTTTAAATCAAAAATACATTTCAAACCATTTCCAAAGAAGTCTATGAATAAAGCAGAGTCGCTGTTGGCACTGATTCATACGGATATTTGTGGACCGATGAGAACTACATCAACTGGTGGTGCAAAGTATTTCGTCACGTTTATTGATGACTATTCACGGATGGTGTGTGTATACTTTATGAAAAGCCGTGATCAAGTTTTTGAGATTTTCCAAAAATTTCGAATATTTCATGAACGTGAAACTGGTTGTGTGATAAAAACTTAACGTAGTGATAATGGGCCTGAATATTTAAGTAATGAGTTTACTGAATATTTAAATCAAAATGGGATACGACGTCAACTTACTGTTGAATATACACCTCAACAAAACGGAGTTGCTGAACGTGCCAATAGAACATTAGTTGAAATGGCACGTTGTATGATTTTGGAATCTGGCGTAAGTGAGTCTTTTTGGGCGGAGGCTGTTAACACTGCTGTTTATTTAAGAAACCGTGCACCTACAAAAATGCTTGAGGATCGAACACCATATGAAATATG